>JAQMCX010000033.1:5059416-5150431 GCA_029814765.1 Acanthurus leucopareius
CATTGACCCCGAGGTGGTGCAGAGGCTACGGGACTTCTACAGGCCCTTCAACATGAAGTTCTACCAGATGACAGGGCGTTTTTTTGGCTGGGATGACTGAATGTGTTCTTGTCTGTAACACTGAGGACTGTCGGACAAACTGCAAAAGAGTATTAGAAGAACATAAGAAGGGGAAAATTGGATTTTAAGAATAAAGTCATAACATTTCAAAAATAGTTTTAGTGTAACAAGAATCAAAACAAATATTACAATAAAATTTTATGGTTTAAATTTAGCTTTAAAAGATGATATAAAAAAAGTATGACAAAATAATTTTAATATTTTGTGAATAACATAATACTTGGAAAGTCAACAGAGCCATTTAAGTCGGGCAATGTTAGAATATGCAAATAATTAAACTAATAACTAAATAACTAAACTGTTTTTATAATTTTAAAACATTATCCATTCAAAAAAAGAGATAACTTTATTGTCAAAGTATTATGATGATTTCTTATAAATCAAAACCACATAACTGTCATATATAGGCTTTTTCTTTAAAATAAAAAAATACAAAAAATGTATAATTAATTTAATTTATTTAAAATTTACAACATAGTTCATATATATTATGATGTAATAAAAAAGGAACTTGTGGATGAACAAATTTAATAAATTCTTATTAAATTAATATATAATAAATATTTATTAAGAATATATAATATAACAACCAAACTATCTCACATTTTCTCACAACATTTGCAGTTTCTTTCTTGATTTATTACTTTTTCTTAAGATGTTATGACATTATTCCCAGAATCCTAAATTTTCTTCCCAACAGTGTTCCTATTACGCCGCCTCAGCACTAACATTAAGCAATATGTGGCTGTTAAAGGGAAAGAAAGAGCCCCAATCTCCCCTCAGTGGCTCCCGAATATGCAATATTTTACTGTTACATTTTTTTCATCATCAGAGCTGCCTCTAATCCACAATCATGGAGATATTTTCTTCTGAAAACATATTGAGTTGTTGAAGGATTTGCGTCGTATCTCCCTGCACTATCTGAGGAAACTTTTCTTTTTTTTCAGTTTGAAGTCATATTGTATGCAGTGCTTCTTTAAGAAGATGGGTGAAATCAAATTGTGTCCAGGAGCTTTTGATAAAGGCCTTTACTGAGTGATTTAATGCCATATTTTAAACCTACATAGCTGCTTTCAAAATTTTAACATTTTTCTAGCAAAACGAAGATGAAAAGATAAAAAAAAAATATATGTATTTTTGAAAAGTATTTATTCAAGAAGTACTCGAGCAGTATGTATGTTTTTTTCTGAATAACTCCTCAGTGATCATTTCGTTCTTCTTTCATTTCGTTCCTCATGCCTTTAGAGTTTTGTTTGTTTTATATTAAACACTAGAAAATAATGTATCCTGTTTTAAATTTCAGGTCATCGTTCTAATATGTGTGGATGAAAAATGCTCACTACTTTCTTTGCAGGGCTGTGAGTTTTGTTAGTTCAGGGGTCGTCTCCCCTCCTTCAGTTAACGAAGGTACCGGCAAAGATATCACTCACTCACACACTGTTATTCAAGCAAAAGCGACTGGTGGAGGGAAAAGACCTCTGAAACTGTGACTCAAATTTCCTCAACATGCCTCCTTGTGAATTGAATACACTTGATGTCACTGGCCTTCCTTTGCCTCGAGGCGATGTGTGTGTATGTGTGTGTATGTGTGTGTGTGTGTGTGTGTGTGTGGAAGTCTTTTAAACCCAGGGAGCACCAGAACAATGGCTGAGTTGTGTTCCTAATTTCTATCTACTTGTATTGTGAGCCACTTTCTGAAAGCAGATGTGCCTCAAAAAAAAAAAAAAAAAAACACAAAAAAACAAATCAAAACACGAAATCAACAGTGTTTTTTTTGGTGTGAACATCATTTCAATCTAATCGTGCTGTTCTGACTGTTGTTTTTCTTAAAGTTGTTGGAATTTTTAAGGCACTCCTTGAATAAAAGAAGTTATATGTAAACGTGTTATCCACCCTGCTCTGTAATTTTAGCCTTTTTAAGTTGCAATGGCTTCACCTCAAAAATGTATGCATGCTCACAGCATTACAGAGAACCATATGCACAACATTAGAGAGAACATTAGAGTCATTACAGTGCTGCTCACGCATCCAACAAGCTCAGCTTCCTGCAGAATCGTGAGAGCACTCCCTCCCTTCTCTCCTATCTCTGCTGTTACACCTTCACATATTGTCTCTGCTTATCTCCGTCCAGCCTCCAGGGCAGAGTGTCAAAGGAGGCACTGAGGATTTTAAAAGATGCCCACAATCTGGAAGCTTTATTGTGGCTCTTCTGGCAGCTGAAAGACTCAGAGTTACCAATGTTAAGAAAGTTGGAGTAGCACTGCTGGATCTCCTGGCCTTGAAATGCTGTTACCTCCGAGCAAATGTTTGTAGTTTGATATAAAAGAAGACAAGTTATGCAGATTCTACAAAGACAGTGAACAAAAAATGAAAGTAATTATTCAGATATGCCACTAATGTATCGAAAGATTCAGTTTGAAAGATTTAAGGGGAATCTATTGGCAGAATTTATGTATAATATTCAAAATTATGCCTTTTTAGTGTAAAGGATCACTTTTTAAGTACAGGGGGAGCAGGTTTTCTTCCACATAGTCATTGTCGGCCATGTTGGACTTTCAAATCTCTACAGTAGCCCAGAAAGGACAAACCAAACACTGACTCTTTGGCTCTCAAGGGAAGGATTATTCAGTTGTTGCAATTCAATTTGTGATCTCACCTGTTGCTAAGTAGTAAATTTTGTATGCTGATTATTCCAAATACGTTTTATTATAACAAAATGCAGGTTTGCCAAAAATACTGGCAACAAATGGAAACTGATTTGTCAGAAATGCATCCAGACCTAAAACTGGTCGAGGGCTACCAGAGATGTTAGAACTGTGCTTCATTTGCAGTTTTAAGGAAGTTGTTGCAATTACAAATTAAAATCCTTAAAGAGGTGGAAAACTTGTGGAAAGTCACAGCGGTTGAAGGTCTAAGTGCTGCTTCATATGCAAGTTTACGTTCCTGTCGAGGATTTGACTGCTGCCATTGAGCATTTAGCAGTCACACCTCTTATATAAAACCTCCACCTCCTCCTGATGATGGTTTTATGGTAAAATATGAAGTTTGAAACAACAAACATTCCCCAACACACTTGTCTCTTTCTCCCTCTCATCCATCTCTTCTTCTCTTTTCCACTGAACCTGTATGTTTTTCTTGGTCAGAGGAATCTGCCAGCCTTGACTGATGTGGAAAAACTGCACCGACAGTCACTTCTTAGATGAACTAGTGAAGAAGAGGAATTTTGAGAAATTATGAGAGGAGGCAACCTGTAGAAAGTCCATAAAATTTCCTAAGTTTATTCATATTAATCATCAGAGCGCCATGATGATGTTGTGACTGCATCATCATGCACAGAGACGCAGGAGCACAGCGAAAGGGAGGCTCATGTCCATTTGTTGACTTGTTCAAACTGCTTGTTATTCCTCCCTGAGTGGGTCAGCGGGGCCTCTTCAGGCGACGGTACCTCACAGTAATAAACAGAGACAGTTTCCATCCTCCCGCCGAATTCTCTGAAGGGCAGCTAACTATGAAAGAGAGAATGGAACGGCAACATCTGCTGCAGGAAAGCTACAGACCGCTCCTGTCACTGAGAATCCAGCTCAATTTCATTGACACGGACCTGGGCAGAACTTGAAGTCTGTGTATTGAAAAACAGCTGACCGCATGTGGTGGGTTTTCCGAGGGTGGGGTGAGCTGCTGCAGAAAGACAGGCATTTCTGGTAGCCTTTGCAAATCTCTTTGATCCACTTTTTCTTTCCTCTTATATCCCCCCCCCCTTTCATGCTTCTTTTATTCATTCCGGCATCCGTCTGCTTTGCAAACACACATGTGCAGAGACGCAGGAGGAGCACCTGTGTGGAGTCACCTGTGCGCAATTAGCTTGCACCCAAACCCTCTTTAACTCTAACTAAGCCACCAAAACCTCCAGTCATCTGGACCCCCCGCTCTACACACGCAACTCTGAGCCTGTTTTCGCACACACAGTCGTTACAGAAGCGCGGCGAAAGATGGGTGGGCTCTACGAAAACAACCGCCAGCGCTTTAGAAAAACAAGGCTGTGAGCACATGTGTGTGTGTGCTTGCATGTGAAGTGCCCTGAGCATCGTGCAGGCCATGTAAAATGATGAAGAGAAGGGATCAGACAGATTGCTTTGAAGAAGGAGGCAGCAGTGAGAACATTTGCACAAACTCAGATTGTGCATCTCTTCTTAAGTGCACACAGCCGCGCATGCATACATACATACAGTACATGTGTCGTATACATACGAAATCAGTCGCACACACGTTACGAGCCGCTCGGATCCACGCACGAACGCAGTCACCACCAACTCGTGCCCCGCGGTGGGACATGGAGGGGATCAGACCTCTGTTTTCTCTGGATCCCAGAAGAGAAGCCCTTAATCCCTGGCCAAGTCTGAGCAAATATCTCCAGCAGGCACGCTTCACACACAGCCTTAATCAAAACAGCCGAGGGGGTGACTGAGTCGCACTTTCAAATTTCAAGTTTGCTTTATTTGTCATGGGCTCTGTATCTTAAAGAGAGATCTTCATACTTCAAAGCGGAATTACGAGAGTTATCTGATGCACTATATGGCCATATGTAACCAGATTCCTGCGTTTCATCTCCAGGACGGTAAACATATACGTTTACATTAAACATGCAGTGTAGCATGCCGTTAGCATCCGACAAATAGGGTCTGATTTGTCATACTGATTCAAATTGGGACAGAAAAGACATTTTTCCATTCTTTTGTCTTTGCAAAATGATTTATATTAAGAGTTTTCCTCCCTTTATTTCAGTTTCAAACCAAACTGCAGTTTTTCCTCATTGCGACAGAGCAGAGAAATTGTGGCCTGCAAAATATGCATTTAAAAGAAATGTTTAGCCGTGATGGAGCAAAAACTGTTGGTTTAAGTTAAGTTAAGTTAAGAAACATTCTCATGAAAATGTGCAATTGTTTGTTCATGATGAAAAGGCATTTCACCAATGGTTTGCATGGTTGTAATAAAGCAAAGGGAGTTCTCTTTGAACTGTCACTTCTGTGCCCAGAGTACAGCAGACAACACACCAAATTAGCAATTAAGATTGTCTGGGAGCAGGACTCTTTCCAGACATGTGTGTTTTGACTTCGAAAGTTTTCACGCATCTCTCCTTAAGACACCCTCCTTCAAAACGAGCTGCTGCTCTTCAAAGGGCGATAATTGACCTTGACACATGATTAAAGATGTGTTCATGTTAAGCTCAAATTTTCCTCCTCCTGGATGAAAAGCAGTGTGACAGAACTCTAAACAAGACGGCCAGATCGTCGGAGGGGTAGAGCCCAAACGTCCTCCAGGGAGGAGACGTTTGCCCTGTTAGTGGAAGGCTCTGACAGCCCCACCACTCAGCACTGGAACCAGTTAGTCACACAACAACACTGTACAGTTTTTGCTCGCTTGGCCCTGTTTTGTGTCATTGTTAATATTAAAAATCCACATTTTGGAAAAAACAATTTGCATTCTTGTTTTTGCAAAGAGTTAAATGAGAAGATTAATAACACTTGTTTTTTTGTTCTTGAGTATAAAGCTAGAGATAAAAAGTGATTAGCTTAGCCTAGCATGAAGAGTAAAAAATTGCAAGACAAACTAGTTCTGTACAAAATTAAAATTTCCACCTAATTTTAACTGTTAAAACAAACATACATACAGCATATAACTCACCCTAAAACCATGACTTGTCATTTTAGCAGCAATTCGTGGTTTTCGGGAAGAAAAAGTGTGTAATGTTGCATTTCCACAAATGTCTATTCCTATTAAACCCCCCCACTGGGAACTGTGATGGGCATTTTTACAATTTCAATCTTTATATAGGAAACTATTTTTTTATTTTAAAGGAAAATGATATTAACGGATCAATTAATAATGAAAATGTCAAAGTACACGCAACATCTTCATCAATGTTTCTGACTCTGCAGGTTCGTACTCGAGTCCCGTTGCACAAAAATACAGTTTTGTTTGTTAGTTTGAAATCGTAAAAATGAGGAGAATAGTCGGAGACATAAAGGGACAGAGTTGCATAAAGAGTACTAGTTGTTCTAGAAGTAAATTAGCCTGTGTGGCCTGAAACAAATAGCTCTAAATAAATCATCACACACTTATTCCTATTCACTGCACAGTCTCTGTTTGCCTTATGAATAAATGAGAACTCGCCCCTGTTTACCTCCCACTCATTACAGACGTTGGCCCATCATGGTTAGAGGTCCTTAGACACACACACACACAAACAAACACAAACACAAACACACACACACAGGCTGCATTTATGGCTGAAAAAAACCTCACCAACCTCCTCACACCTTGGCTCACTTTAAGCCAAGAAAACAACACAAAGTTTCAAACACACACAGAGAGAGAGTGAGAGAGAGAGAGAGCACACTGAGGCAAAAAGCAGCTTGTTAATAATTGACGCCGTCGGAGTGCCACAGTGCTGAGCGAAGGGACAGCATGCAAACACCACAGAAGAAAAGTCAAGGCTCTGACGAGTAATTATTTATCACCCAAGGCTAAAGCTGTGGAGGCAAAGTGTTACTGGAGGGAGGCAACATGATGAACTGGTCTTAGAGGAGAGGCGTTATGAGGTGTTACAGACGGAGTCGGAGTTACCTCTCAGACTGTATATTTTGATGGAGCGGGTCACGGCACACTTGGGATCGATGTAAAGATAGAGAGCATGCGATGGGAAATCTGAGCTGTTGTGCTTCACTGCGGTAAAAAGAAACAACTTCGTCCCTTTGGTCAACTAAGTTAGATTTACTTTGTTGTTTTTTAACCTGTTTTGGGAGTGGGATTGTTGACACTAAGCACCTCATGACCTGTAAAGCTGTGTGTGTTTATCCAGCGTCACTCCCTATTCTGTCACTCCATCCCGCTTACGGGGGTGTTTCTCCACTCCTTCACTTTGCCTTGTAGTTAAGCTTTGTCTTGCTCTGACAAATGAGGGTGCCACAGGGGTCATTGTGTGAAGTATGTACGAGCTCTGGCTGCTACAATCAGAGGCCCAAACGCTCGTAAATATGACAGCTTTGGCGGTTTGTTGCTTTTTCTTAAAGGAGTGTGTCTCCACGGAGGTTTGTGTGTAATCAGGTGATGGATTTGTTTCTTGGGATGCAACAATAATCAGCGAGGTTGTCCGGAGGATCATTTACACAATGCTTTCAAAGTATTTTCTCCACACACGGACTGCTGTAAGGTTTGTTTGAGTGTGATGCATTGCTACCCATAATGCCGCCCGGCCTTTGAAAAACAGCCATAAACTCTGTGGACGTTTCTTAACTCGGCGCTCTTTTCTCAGCATGCTTCGTGGTCATGCTGGTACACGGTATTTAACCTTTATTCAACAAGGAAAAAGCTCAGTGAGATTAAAAATGTCCTTTGCAAGTGTTTTCTGGTTGTGAAACAACACTGAATTACAGACAAACAGTTGCACAAATATACCACAAGTGCTTAAAAAATCAGGGCCTTATAAATCTTCTACAATTGCAACAGAAAATTTGGCTTCTGTCAACTATAATGGAAAACTGTGGTGGAGTCACAGTGGTGGTATTTCTAGTTTTGTTGTGCATTCCAGCGAACACTTGGCCTTGTTTACTGGTGGGAAAGTGAGAACTGTCATATTTTTTGCTATATTCAAGATAGTATTAATGCAACATCAGCTTCAAGGCCTAATTATACTAAACTGGTTAGTATCAACAATTATTACATAAGTAAGTGAAACCTGCCGCGTTAAACTTGTTTCATTACTGTCCATTTGCTCTATTTTAAGCCACAACCTGCTAAATATGTGGCTGCATGATGAGATTAGAGATGGCTAGTTGCATCCTGCTGCTGCCCATTTAAATGCAGAACATCAGTATTGCTGAGCAGCTGGGTAGCATGAACCTCCACACCTTATGAGCTCCTGGTGAAGCTTATTACTGACAGAAAAACACCACCTATAATAGAGGTACAGCACATGCAGCCATCTGCAGGCCAGCAGTAGAGTTCACTGTGAGACAGACTGCGTTGAATAAAGAGTTAGACTTCTCAAACTGGGAGAAATTACAGTCAAAGATGGTTAAAGCACCTTAAAGATATCCTATTATTCTAAATCTCCATAAATCTGCCCTTAAATGAGTCTGCGTTGGGTTTTAACAGCAGTTTATGTCGCCTGAAATGAACAACGTGTGCATGGCTTCACCGTACAGCGTGCTAGCATTGGCATTCGCATCTGTTTCTGAGCGTGCACGCTGCACACAGTAGTCTATATGTGTGTCAGGTAAGTGATCCAGGTGGAAGGCTGCAGAGGGGTTCGGGTGTCCCGTTTCAGGCGGCAGCTGGCGAGCGAAGCCTGGCCGAGGTCATCCTCAGGGACCCTGCCCCCCTCGTCACCAAGTCCAGGGCGCCGCTCCGCTCCACACCCGCCCTGTCATCGTCATCTGATCTCGGCTCTGTGTGCATCGGAACAGCAGCTCTGCCGCATGACAATGGAGCTCTTTTAATTATCCGGGACAGTGTCCTCGCTCAAGTGATGACGGCTAAAATGTATTTGCGCCAGTCATGAGACGAGCAGTTTAGGCACTCGGGCGTGCAGCCTCGAAGGCAGGGTGATAATTGATCACATTGTACAGGCTTGTACACGATGCAGAGGCCATGTAGGTGAGTGGTGTTACTTTTAGCCCAGATTACCACAGTGTCAAAGCCTCGTTCAGTGGGCATATTCAAAATGACAACGGATAAAAAGACTTTCTGAGACATGGCAGGGGAGTAAATAAAAGTGACACCAAGAAAAAGCCACGAAAAAACAGGCCAAAGTTAAAGGAGTGAAACAAACGTGTGTGAACAAGGTTTGCAAACTCACAGAATCATTTATTTTATATGAACACGTTAAATCAGAGAGTATAGAAAACATGCAAATTAAAATGGAGAAAATGAGTAGTTGCCATTTTTCATATTTCTCTGCAAACACACACACATTATGTAAATTCGCCACTGTTAGAGATGCTAATAGCTAGTTGTTTTCACTATGGACAGCTATAGTCAGACTGTTTGCCTCAGTGTTTAAATAAAGTTAGGCTGTAAACATCTTGACTTATGCTCCAATTTGTAGTTTATTGAAGAGATGTGTGTGTATCACCAACTCCTAACTAAAAACAAACCTTCGATAAGGCACTTTATGTTCTGATAGATGAGTTTTCTGCAGCCTGACAGCTGCTGATGTGGAAGCTGCTTTTACTTTAAACTGTTTACTTTGAACCCCATTTCCTCAAAAGTCTCTGTGGTTTAAGACCCGTCACTGTTAGTTAAAGGTTCTGACCTGCATGTCAAACTTTACAACCAAAGTTCTGCTCTGTTACTTCACCTGCCTGACTAAATCCTCCAAAATTAACTGATTTTTCTGTAAAATTTCACTGTTATAAATGCTAATTCGCTGCTGTAACGATATATGTGTATTTGTAGAAGTTAGTTACTTTTTTGTTCTTTCTTGGTTTCCTCATCTGACTTGTTGAACCACATATACAGATTAGAGCATGTGTATCCTAAAACACTCTTAAATGCAAAGGAAACATATTATACTGTAAACGTCTAATGATAATGTTCCCATACCGACAAATTCCCAACATTAAGAGAGAAAAACACAGACAGGATGACACTGAAGTGTGAAATAAAGCAGAGTACGTCATAATTATCATCACACGGGGTCAAGACTCGAAGAAAAATGGCTGGACAGACATTCCTTTGCTGCTGGATCCTCGGCTTATTGAGGCAGGACTTTGTGTGTCCATACCAGAGTGAAAGGTTCAGGAGGATACCGTATGTGGGACAAATTAAACAGGCTTTTATGCTCCGGGTTTTAAAGCATGGCCTCTTCAGCTCACCAAGGAAATTGAGTTTGTGACCAAAAAAATGCACTTTCCTCTTAACCCCCTGACCAGCCGTCACAGACACACAAACTTTCCCTTTGAAGGCTAAACGGGCAGAAACGAGGGAGGATTGGCTGTTCTGGGGAGTTATGGAAGCCCTGATCCTATTACCCGCCCCCCCTGAAAAATGTGTCTGCAGGCCCCAGGAGCTTTTAACCTTTCGCTGCTCCGCGCTTTGATTCATGGGGGCGACCGTGCCTCTTATGTGAGTGTTGCTTTTTTGTCAATACTGTGCCGGCCACAGGAAAATGTGGAACCGCTGCGTTTTGGCCAGGAGGTGAGTGTGTGAGTGCAGGGATTCCCTCGATCCGGAGGAAAAGGAAGGAACAATGAATCACGGAGTTCCCCTTAAATAAATTTTCTTAAAAAAGGAGGCCAGAGTAATGTATGTCAACAACTGCAACAGGGAGAAATAAGTCTGCAAAAGGGCAAACTGTGGTTTTTGGAAAAGAACCACTCAGCTAAACAAAAGAAGACGAGACTCAGAGGGAGTAACTTTATCAACAGTGCAGGCAGGCAACTTTGCACCGCAATGTTTGTTCTTAAAATTGCATTTGTTTTAATTGCAGCGAGCCTTGTGCACCTGCTACTCCGTTAAATGTGTGTGTCAGCCAATTACAGAGACACATATTCATGAAAGTGCGTGTAAAATGACTGACTGGGAGACTGAGACAAAGAGCTTCAGACACAAAACAACAAGAACTCTTTCATTCAGACGTCAATGGGGGATTTTGTTATGTCTCATACATTTATGAGACAAACACACACACACACACGCTCAAGTATACAGTACATCCAGACGCCACAAACTCACAAACATGTTTATTTGATAAGATTTTGAACTGGTTCATTTCACTCGCCGTGTCTGAGGACTTGGGAGAGCAGGAGTGTGTTTCCAAACAAAAGATGTGTCGTCAGTCAGCCGAATGACACAGAAACGGGACGCCGCGACAGGAAATGAGGCGCATTCGTCAACAGACGGGACTTGTCTGTATTTAATTCATCAGGCGTTTAAACTGTACAGCTTTCAGATGAAGACCTCACGTCAGGAGATAAAAGATAAATGGATAAAAAGCTCAGGAGGATGCAGAGGGTTTAACAATTGTCACTGAATAACTGCTTTCTGCTGATGTTCCTCTGAGTGTCACCTGCAAGCTCCTTAATTTCAGATTATACTGTTATACCATTTAGGAAGAAGCGTATTTTAGTGAATTTATTGGTCTCAGTTGTGAAGCAGTTAGTTTCGCATCACATCAGTCCAAATGATTTAAAGCAAAGAGCCGTAACATTAAGAAAAGCTGACCAAAGACGGTTTGTTATCTCCATGAACTTGTGGTCAAACGGCACAAAAAGGGCCGATATTTCGTGACAATCACGCATCCGTTGGCCTCTGCGATATCTACTTGTGTGGCGGTTCTTAACTCGCCATGCACCTCAGCTAACGTGTTGGCTCAAATACCACAGAGAAGCTCTGAAAACAGGCATTAAAGTAGGCTAAATCCCCCAAGTAGCTGTGTGCTTAGCATGGTCTCTGAAAGGTATCCAACCGTTTATGTGAAACCTAAGCACTTCTTGATCAAAGGCTTTCAGAAGACTGCGAGGTGAATGAGGAGCCTTGTAGAATTCTCAGCTGATTACGTTTTTTTTTTTTCAGTCAGCACACGAGAGAGAGTGTGTGTGCTGGTGTGTGTGTGTGTGTGTGTGTGTGTGTTTAATGTCTCGAAAGACAGGAATCTTTCACCAGGGAGAGCGGATTAACACATCAAATCCAGCCCTTCAATCAATAGGGAGGTAATGGAGCGAAAGAAAATATCTGCACACCGCCTGCCTGCACGGTGGATTTAAGCAGCTTTCTGTTTTGCACAAACCCAATTTACACACAGTGTTACAATCTCAACCAAAATAAGACGAGCAAAGAGTTACAACACATTTAATCAGGAATAGAAGAGCAGAGCTACATGATGCTCTTCAGTGACAACGAAGAAGAGGATAAAGGGTCAAAAGAACTGGATATGTTTATGATGGAATATTTTTTTAAAAATAAGGGCTGAATTTTGCAAATAATTTTGCTCCGCTGTTAAACTTTTTGACATTTTGTGATAAAAAAAAAGTCCTCATCCATGTCAGCAGCTCTGTGAGGTTTGTGCTTTGAGCTAAAGACCAACTTTCCAACAAGCTAACAATAACAATGTTAACATGCAAATTTGTAAAGTGCAGTAATTTGTTGTACATTACATTGAAAAGTGCTATATTAGTGCAGTTTATTTACCATTTTCTGCAGGAATATACATGTTCACCACCTAAATGTTGCATGTTTGCATGCTAATGTTTGCTAATTACACGTAAACATATAGTAGCTACTTAGTCTGACATTAGCAGACCTGTTAACTTATTAAATACAGTCTTAAATCAATGGAAATGATGACATTTGAAAGAAACTGGTTGGAATGTGGATGCAAATTAGCTTTAATGCCAAAGATATTTATATAAAAAAAACATCAATAGTCACATTTAGGTTGACTATAAGAGGCTAAATAGTCCAGGACAAATAAAAATCTACTATGGACGGATGTTTTGATAGATTATTTACAGCTGCAGTTTGTGCAAAGTCCATAAAATGTGATGCTACAACAGTTCTGAAAGAGTGTCTTTTTTTTCCTGCACAGCTCCTGACAGTAGCTGGCACACACTGCATTTGTGTTTGAACAAACTTGACCTCTGACCTCTTCCTGCAGGCTTATGACCTCTCTCACTGACCCTTCAACAAACAAATTTGTCAGCGGTGACCTTTCGGATCTGAAGCAGCCTTTGCCGCTGCAGCCTCTGCAGATAGCACTCACCTCACAATAAATACCAGAACTTTGTAAATACTTAGACAAGAGATAAAGAGCAGAGCCTTTAGTGCTGACTCATAAATATTAATGGACATGGCCGCCTCTGTTTTATACAAGCTTGGTCCAAAAAGCTAATGTGGTGTTTAACAATAAGCCTGCGCTTCACTCAGCACTTTCTTTTTACCAGTCTGATTTAAGCGCTGCACTGGGTGTTTTATATGGTAGATTATATTGCTGGTAATTCTAATTAAACATTCTCCATTATGGGACAAATCATATCACTTTCATAACAGAAGATTATTAAGACAATTATTCAAACTGATGGACAGTTTGTGCTCATGATCACTTTCATATATTAGGAAGAAGAATAGTGATGCTAGGCCACCAGATTTTGCATTTAAGTTTTATAACTCTGGTTTCAAACTATTTTACTTGTGACCAAACCGGTAACATTTAACCTTTAACACTTTAACTGTGGCTCAGATGGAAAAGCGAGTCGTCTGCTCATCAGGAGGGTGTTGGTTTGATCCCTGGCCGCTGCAGTCGGCATGAGGAGGTGTACTTGGCCAGAAGAACCTGAATTTCTCCAGATAACTGATGCAACTGGTGGGTGTGGATGGGATGAGCAGGCACCTCTTGCATTAGAGCTTCTGTCTCCAGTTGAATGAATGTGAATGAGTGAAAACTTTAATATATTATAAACTATTTTGAGTGGTTAGTGCTCTATAAATACAGTCTATTCACCAACCCCATTTATTTAGCATTGAAAAGCACTATATGAACTGTAAATAAATAGTTGACACCCATTTTTAAGCAGTTACTGAATGAATGACGACACAATAAAGCAGATGAAATCAAACACAGACTTCTCCAGTTATTTTATAAATAAATAGTATTCCTTTCTTGTATTCATTGTAATATTTAACCGAGGGTTTGTGTATATTTATTGACAGTCTATTTTCTTTACCTTCCTTCAAGCAGAAGATATTTGAGCCGCTGAACAAACATCTGAACCCAGTTTATATTTGCATAAGTATGTAAAAGTGTATAATCAGTTAACCCGTATCAGGTGGACACTGTTGGTTTTAAAAACACTTTAAAAGACTCTAACATTTTAAAAAACTGTTTGTAGTTTGAAGTCAAAAAAGAAAAAGATGGGAATAGAGGCAGTCAGATCCATCAGATGGATGATTGGCACATAGGAGGAAGCTAGACGTATGATTGGCACGTGTAGTTAATGACCGGCGGTGGATCCTGCGGTGCTGCCACAATCCACCTCATCGAACCTCAGCGTGAAACCAGCTGTGGAAACACTCGGCTCCGCAGTTTTTCCACGTCTTATATGACACACGTTAGCAGCACCCTCTTGTCATGCATGAGGGCAAGAAAAAGAAATCAAAGAAGTCCTGTTAAGGTGGTGTGAGAAAACCATCGGTGATTTAATGTTCCCCTTCCTCTCCTTCTCTTCATCATCTCCATTCCTGAACTCTTTTTTTTTCTCCCAAGTTTCCCGCCTTCATTCCTTGTCTTCCTCCCTCTGGTCCCTCGCTAACAGGAACGCTGCCAATAAAATCCCAAATCATACCTCTCACTCTGGCCCCTCTCACTTCTCCTGAGTTTCCAGCAGCAGAGGAGCAAAGCATGGCGTCGGTTTTGCAAAATGACAGGCCGAACGTGCAAAAAAGCAAAATGATTACCAGGAGAGTGTACATCATCTGTAGCTCGCTGCAGTCCCGTACGTACACTCAGTTTGAAGGAAACGGTGCTTCAGACCATGAAGAGCCGACTGGTGGTTCAAGCTGATGACTTCCCGCCTTTGATTTGGGTTGTTTTTCGGTTAAATCAGGACATGATCCCACTGGAGCGGCAGTGTAAGCACAAACCTGCACGCATGCACGACCACACACACAAACGCAGCTACGTGCAACTTTTCAGGGTGGTGGGTGACTCATGTGCCTCCTTGGCATGCGACACGGCTCTCCGCAGCAGATGGAGAGCGCCTGCATTAACACTGATGGTACAACAATTCTCTGAGGCCTCGTTCCTCTCATTCCCTTTTTTTTTTTTTTTTTTTCAAGCACTTCGAACAAAAGCGGCATTTCAAAATTGTCAAAGCTGCAGAGGGGTCTGTGTGAAAATGTGATAAGACAAAACGGCTGCACTAAGCACCGGGGCGCAGAGGAGAATCTGGAAGGTAGAGCGATTGGACCTCTCTGGATTTAACTTTTGACAGACTGTGCTTGTGAGGTGTGTCAGGAGCTAAATTGGATAGAAACACAGAGCACACAACATGTTATTAAATAGCTTAGATTAAAAAAATGCCTCAACAAATCCGTACAGTTCCGAGACTTTATGAAAATTCTTGCAAATGAATTTTTGAACCGTATTTTTGACTCATTCTTTTCTAAATTCAACCCTAATTTCATCTGCATTTTTTCACGTTTTTTTAAATTTAAACTTTCACATGATAGTTTGCAGAAAAAAGCTAATAAGTAAGTCACATCTCAGACACCCCACCTCTTCTTTTCCCCAACCTTGGTGTTTATCTGCAGCATTGCATTGTTAGAAAGCTACATCAGGTCATTTGAGAAATAGTTTTTAAATGCTCTCACCAGTTCTGTCCTTAAAAAGGTATTTGAATTAATTTCTGCTGGAACTTTGTCACTCCTCTAAATGGAGGACTCATTTATGAACAAGACTCCTCCTGAATACATCGCAGAATATTGGCTAATGGCCAAAGAAGTGCTAAATATCAAAGTTGTCAGAGTGAACATATGGACGCGAAGGTCAAGGGAAGGCAAGAAGAACATTAAGATGCATTAAAAAGGTGCCATTCTGAATGTGTGGCTGGGATGGAGGAGAGTCGGAGCAGGCTGAGAGGCAGAGCCCTGGCAACCGGCGCACAATCCATTTGTTCATGGCACAGGCGTTAATGGTTGAGGAGCTCGGAGCCAAAAAACATAAGGGAGCGCTTTAATCAAAACTTGCATGCATTACCTCGGCAGATCTAGGCAAACATTTGCAGAGGGGTGGCCGAGAGGTGAGCGAGAGCCAGCTCGGTCTCCGGAGTGAGGGGATGATGGGGCGTAACTCTTAAAACAACTCGGGTCCCCGTGCGTGGACCACATGTCGGGGGTGGGAGGGGGTGGATGAGGAACGTGTGCGGTATCAGAGTGGTGGCAGGCGATGGAGGTTTGAACACGGAGGTGGGATTAAGGCTGTCAATAGTCCACAGTGTGGCTGATCCTGTCAGAGCTGAGGCAGGGGTTAAAGACCAGGAAATCAGTCTCACAGCACACACACACACTCACACACACACTCTCTCACACACACTCACGCAGTGACTTAATGCATGTGGCTCTTGCAGTCCTTCCTCTGGTGGCTGATGAGGTGTCTTAGCTGATTAATGCCACGCAGAACTTTGGAGGTCATTTCCAGGACTTTAATTAGGCCAGGCACTAACTAAATCACACTTACACAATTGAGTTCTCAGTTGAGTATCTTCAATTAGACTCAGCTGAGGGCCAGGAAACCTGATTACTGTGTTTACTTGAGGAGCGGTCCCAAATTTAAAAGGTCAAGGGGGAATAAACGGGAATATTGGTTACCTACTATAGATAAAGGAGATTCAGACGAAATGAAAACTTATGCAGGCTATTTACAGTAGTTGTGATACGTGCAGAGGTTGTTTGGGAGACTCATGCTAAGCCCAGACACACCCAAATCAGATTAACGAGCCAAATACAAGTAATTTAAGAGGCTGATCCCATTACAACAATGACCCCTCCTCCCTAAAACCTACAGGAACTGGCTTTTTATGGCCTCTAATTAATTGACCATCAAACCTGCCCACCAGCACATCTGTGACAAGTTAGCTTATTCGCTGATTCATTGCTCTTCCTGTTTGCGGAGCCGAGCTCGTGTCTCATCACATCACAGAGAGGAGGTGAGGGGGTCCGTCATGGCTGAGGTCAGGTTAAATGAAGAAGTTCTTGGTTGTCACTGATTTCCTTTGTATGCTGTATTGATTTTAAATATCTATATTTAACCAGACAATGGATCGTGTGAGTAAGGCGTTGCATGCTGTGATAAACCCACAGTGAGTTATCAGCCACCTCTGCAGTTCCTCTCAACTCCACAGGGGGCTTAAAACACCCTTCAGCTCTTTGTTTCGGTTTTACGACCCACAGCTTTATGGTTTTTGTTCAGTCTCAATGCTCTCATCATCGTTTCCTGCAGCAGACTCAACATTCATCAGGTGGACAGGAAGACGACTCTGCAGACATGCAAATGTTGATCTGCTTTAAAAAGGCAACAGCTTCCTAATTCATTTGCAATAAGAGGTGTGATCGGAAACTTACAAGACTGTTCCTGTTGTGAACAAACGGAGCGCTGCACAGTAATGTGCATATATCAAGTGCAAGCAATAACTTTTATGAGCAAGTATTCCAAGTTATATCACTTGATCATCACCTACTTTTGTAACCCTGCGATATAATTTCAGATCTTGTGCAGAAGCAGAATGATATCAGAGTCTATTTTGAGTCAGAAGTGACTAAAACTTGATGTTGAGGATCATGAACTGTGATGAGAGTTGTGTTTACGGCTCCGACCAACAGACAAACGGCGCTCTTTGCAGCAGAGGAGCCTGCAGTCTGCACATCTGAGGAAGAAACATCAGGGATAAAACTCAACCAAGCGCACACTGGTGGTCTTCTCTGACATTTGCGAGATCGGCACCATGAGTTCGTCCCCGAGGATCGAACCGTTAACAAAGAACAAAACTTTGATTATGTGAGGCAGCTGAGGGAGAACTGCGGCGCTCTCCGACATGATGAGGCTGAAAGCTGCCGCCAAATAAAACTTTGGATTAAACCATCTGAGTGATGAGTTTGGCTCGAGTCCTCGTGGTGCCTACCTCTCTCTCTCCCTCCCTCCCTCCCTCCCTTCCTCCCTCCTCGCCTCTGTCTCAAACACGCCCACACACAAGTTCATCAAATGCCATCAAAGCCTTGTGCGGTCGGAGGGAACATGTTTTCTTTCCTGCTTTCACCATTTTATGAGCGACCGCAGCATATTTCCCATGTCTAATCCCTCTCCCTGTCTCTCCTCTCTGCCTCCCTTTTCCTGTTTCCCTCCTTCAATCCATCCTCCTCTGTCACTGCAATGGCATAACGCTCCAAGTATCTGGCTAATGTTTTAAATGTTCAGTTAAATACCCACACTCTGGTTAAAGCCATCGCTCTCTGGGAGGAGACGTTCATGATTTACACAGAGAGGAGGTTCGGGAGGAGAGAGGGAGCAGCAGACAACAACACATTAGTTTGATCACAGAGGGAGGCTCCATCTTGTCGAGAAGGTTTCATAATGCGTCTAACAGCTAAGAGGAAAATGCAAGACAGTTTGCGTGTTGCAGGGAGGTGAGCAGCAGATGAACTGAGGTGAAAAGGAAATAAACTGTGCAGACGTTCAAAGCTGCAGCTTGTCAGAGTTACCGATCGTAAAGGGGACCCACCTGCAATAAAGCAGCTCCTGTCTGCTCAGATGTTTCCTGATGGGTGATGGACAGGCTCGGCTTTGTGGCTCCTGTGTAAATAATCGAACCTTCACTGAGCTTCTCTGAATGCAACAGGACTGAATCAAGTCACAGTTGCATCAGAGGTTGTGACGAGTCAAATTAGACTAAACTGTCACAGAAACGCCACCATCACCTGAGGTTTGTTTACACATGAGGAGATTTCTTCAGGGTGATTTTCTGAATGCTTAACAGAGCTTCAGAGACGTGAAAACAAATATTTAAACTGAGACTAAAATCAGGAAGCGAGTCCAGCTTAGTCTGTCTCTTTGGTATTAATTAGACTGCAGGTCAGAATCAGTTCTTTGGGATATTCATATTATAACAAGGTATATGTGTGAAACTCTGAAAAGCAAAAATACAAATTAAATTGTCAAAAATCAGATCAAAGTCACATTTGAAGGTGCTTCAAAATGCATTTTTAACTTGATTTCTCTCGATGTGTCTCAGTCTGGTTGCTCTTGTTGCTCATTTTGGTTTTCAAAGTGTTTTTATTGTCACTTGCAACAACAGCAAATGAAAGTACTGAGCAAAAAAATCATTCTTCTACTCTGCATACTTACCTTCACTGCTGCACTGCAACAGATCTGTTCTGCACCAAAACTTAAAACTGCAAATGGTAGATGTTAAGATGACGGGTCTCCATTTCTCATGCATCTTCATTGGAAAGTTGCATCACCGGTGTAAACAGCTACAGAGGCCTATGTCATACACAACCCATGCAGACAGACCGGTGACGTCTGGACACACAAATCTGATCTGATCTCTTGCAAATGACCGTGCATGTCTTAGAGCTCTGATCCTGAGACACAGATCTGATTTACCTGCTTTCCAAACAGCGTCATTAAAAAGTCCCTGACTCAGCTGAATCCACTACAAAAGTCTCTGAGTTGCAGGACTTTTGTCTCCACAGTCGCAAAGTTAAAGAAGTCCTTCAGTCTGCTCTTAATGGAAAAGCTGGAATCATAATTAACTGGGCTAATAAACAGTGTGTGCAGATAAAATCAGTATTAATTAGAGCTGTTATTGAGGTAAACAACATCTTTGTCTGTCAGAGGTCCTGTTTTAAACAAGGAGGACACACAGTCTCTGCTGGTCTGTAAAAACATCCCTGTCAACCCAAAAATATCCATATTTTATTACATATTAGAGATATGATGACTCACCTTTTTCCTGTGATCTGATTGGTCAGTAATTTTTGTTTGATTCGACCTTACTTTCGTCTGAAGCAGCTTCTTAAATCTGAGAAACCTGAGTCATGCTCAAAGGTTTCCTGCTAACCAGCTGATCTTTCTTCTCGATCCGGGACCCTGAAGTCTTTCTGGTGGACAAAGAGGAAAATATCAAGTTGTGACAGAGAAAAGTGGGAGGCGCCCTGACGCTCAAACTGTTGTGGTGACGAGGTATTTGAATTGGAGGCGGCAAGGTCACGACAAGGAAAAAAACAAAGCGACGATGTTGTAACATTTCGCTTGTAAAACTGTTTTTTTGCTCTTCACAATCAAAGGTTAACGGCCATGCGCTCGTCCTGCACTTTGTTTTCCAGCCGTCTCCTGGAATCCCAATAAAAGTCATCACATTTCTGTCTGTGCTGAGTTTCGTCTGCGCTCAGTATCCTTGTGTTTGGACTCTGCAAAGGGAGAAGACCCGCTGAGATCTCTTTTTGCTAACAGATGGGAACTTGTGGGTCCATTAGGCTGAGAAGCACGCTTCAGCGGCTTCAGTCAGGAACGCTGCAGAATCTATTGATTCTCCGGTGAAAAGAAAATTACAATCCAGACATCTAGTTTACAATTCTTAGAAGCTTGCCGGAAAAACCCGTCCTATTTGTGTAACAGCGGCTTGCCAGGAACTTTTTTTTTCTCGTTGGCATCTGTGTGACTCGGGAGTGAAAAGATGATGGATTTGTTGCAGATTCACCACCTGTGCTTCAGCGAAGAAACAAAGTTGATCTGTTTCAAATTAAAACTCCATCCATTAAATAAAAGAGAATTAATTTCTGAGTTATTTTCCTTCATTTTGCTCTTCTTAGTTCCTTGTCTGATCCTCCTGTCGAGGTCCCCAGCAGGCCTGAATCAACCTCGTGCCCCCATCAGCCCACTTCTGCTGGCTGTGGGGGCACGAGGTCGTTAATGGGGGGTAATGAGGCAGAAACTGTGAGTCTTTCTGATTGGTAGAAGTGACTACAGGGCTGCTGCTGATGCAATAACAACAGGAATGCAGCTGCCTTGTAAAAGGTCGAGCATCCTTAAAGCAAACAGTTCATACAGAGCATCATTAGGAGTGTCTGCTGTCAGAAGTGTTAAAGGAAGGGTTAAAAGCTTACATGGACTGCGAGGCAGAGGTCATGTGACCAAAGCTGAGGGCTGAAAGTGTCTCTGAATATGTGCAAACACCATCTCAGTACAAACTGATGGACAGGTGTATGTGTCTCCAAACACACAACTCATCAAACCTTCAAGTAGATGATCGACTACAGCACGAAACTTTGCATCTGTCAGCTAACAAAAAGAGGATGAGGAGGAGGAGGAGGATGAGGAGGAGGATGAGGAGGAGGATGATGATGAGGCGACTCTCCTCTGGATGAGCAGAGAGGAGGAAGAGACTGAGTCTTGCAGCATTTTGTGTTGCAGTTTTCTGATGGCAGCGTCACAATTTGGCAAAAAGAGGATGAATCCAGGAAGCAGTACAGTACAAGCTGCTGCTGCTGCTGGTGGAAATGTATCAGTTTGGATTTATTATCACATGTTTTAGACACATTAGCGCTACATAAACAATCTTACAAGCCTTATCTCTGCAGCATTTTTTATCAGAAGTCTGAGATAGTATGAGTACAAAACCAAAAAAATGCACACAAATGTTCAGACTTTTAAGACATTTTAAAGTGGAAATGTGAGATATTATATGTTGAATTTATGAAAACTCAACTCAACTCAAGCTAATGTTTGTGTTTTCCAATAAATACAGAATGCAGTTTCATTTAAAAAGACAAAGGAGCAACACACTCTGTTGAAACTTCTCTTCAGCATGTCACACCTTTTCTCCTCACAGGTGTGGTCCTTTAACGCTGATTGCTGATTGCTGAGCTCCGCCCTTTAAAAACAGATCTCACACACACACACACACACACACACTCTGATGACAACAACGTGCTGAAACACATCAGCAAACTTTTTTAGCGTTCAATGAGCAAAAAACATACAAGCAAAAGCTTGTTTTGTTTTATTTTTCGAAGTGCTGCCTTTTCCTTAATTTCTTCTAGAGGGGGAAAACAAACACTTTGTTTTCCTTCAAACAGGATATATTCTGTCAGACATGCTCACACACAAGCCCAGAAAATCAGTTTGGGGTGTTTGTGCCCCGGAGTAAAAAAAGAAAAAAGAAAAGAAAAAGTCCAAAAACTGCCACCACAGTGGGACGTGTTAGAAAGTGGCGAGGCAGGCGGAGAGCAGACTGGGCAGCAATCTGAGCGAGGACAGCGGCTTGTGTGAGAATCCTATCTGCTGCTGGAGCTCCTGCATGAGCTGCTGCTGCGAGAGAGATAATAGTTTTGTCCCTCCTCCAGGCTCCCTGTCTGCTTCTGGTAAAAGCACACTGGCCCGTTTTATGAGACAGGAGGAAAGTCGGGGGGGCGGACTGACGAGGTGGAAGGATGGATGAAAAGATTGGAGAAAGAGGGGGTGGAGGGGGGTGCCAAGAATCCGGCCTCCGGCGCTGAACGATGTCACATCGCCCCGTGATTCATGTGCTGGCAGTTTGGGAGGCCGTGTTTCACGCCCTGCTTTGTGTTTGTGCCGGTCGAAGCTGGTCGCGGCTGCATCAACCTGTATTTTGCTCGTGCATTCAGTCCATCTGCGGTTTCTCCAACTTAGCGGTCTGGGTTATTAAAGGATGTAGCCATTATGAAGCGACATGTCTGCCTCCGTGCAGCTCACCTCGTGGGCCCGTCGCTCTCACATCCCTGCGGTCGCACGTCGGTGGTTGAAATAATAAATAAGAGCTTGAGAAATTGATTTAGTGTGACTCACTGAAGGATAAGACACACCGAAATGACTTGCTGGAATAATTAAACGGACGTGTGATGAAAACAGAGCAAAATAAACAGAAATTATGTGTGTGTGTGTGTGTGTGTGTTGTGGGGGGAAACAGCGCCAAAGAAGGTGATTTACTGCTAATTACATAAAAACAAACTGTTGCAAGGAAACTCTGCAGAGATTTGTGTGACTTGTTGTTCATTTTTGTCGTCTCTGTCTCACAAGCTGACTGCTGAAGGCACCGGTCGTCCCTGAATGCATCATCGCTATATGGCAATTTAATAGTATGCAATCAATTTGTCATTTAAAGAGACTTAGAATATGGCCATTACTCATTCAGGGTGACTTAAGTAAGTGTTCCCACTGTGTAGTAAGTTTTCGCTCATGTTCTTCCAGCGCTGACGCAAGTTTGTATTGGGTGTGTGTAGCACTGCACAGTGGCACGGCGTACAGCATACCTGTGGTGTTTCTTCTCACTGCAAAATACAGGGTGGTGCAAGCTGCTCCAAAACAGAGAGGTTAGCAGCAGGCTGGAGTCCAAAACTGAGGCTAACTCTCACTTTGGCACCAAGCTTTGGATTTCTAGTACAGCATGTGGAAGTGCTTTTGGCTTGGAGGAGATCTAGGAGGAAAAAAAAAAAAAAAACAGAGAGAGAGAGAGAGGGAGAAATGAAACGAACTGTGGCGAAAGCAGCCTCTGCACGAGGATAAAGGAGCTGGGGACAAAAGCACATTACTCTTCATTTTTGTCACATCCAACTTGCCAGCGACCATACGGTACAAAAACAAGAAGCCGCAGAATTATGATGAATGCAGTCAAAAAAAAAAAAAAAAAGAGGGAGAGCGGATGCTAACTGGTAACAAGCTGCATGCATACCATCCTTAAATTCAGTTTCATCTGAGCGAGCGGAGCGTTGCGCATTAGATTAAATTACCGCTGCTGCCAAATCAATGAAATTTCCTCTGAGATTTTCTTACGCTGCTCTTATTATTTTCATATCCGGTGAGACGGCGCTAGTTTTGATAGCATGTCAGGGTTGATTTTTACACTTTTTTATACAAATATTTAATAAGTTCTTGATAAAGAAATACCTAAAAAAGCTGACCTTTAAGGCAGCTTCCTCTCCTGGTTTGATCTCCTCCCGGTGACACAGCCAACACCCCGGACTATAACAAGCTTTCAGCGGTGCTCAGGGTTATCATCAAGTCCATCCACCAGTCTCAAGGCTAATATCAACGTCTCAAGGGTGTGCAGATAACCATCATTTTCCTCCCTCTGAACCCCCCTGTTGGTCCTCGCAGTGGAGGCTCAGCTGTCTCCTAAAGTCTGTTTTTACTTCACCCCCTTTGCTGTTGTCACAACATTTTCATTACATTGCAGCTTTAAGCCCTTAATGACCCCCTTCAAAGACTAAACATGAGGTCAAACAGGGTGTTGCCTGAACAAAACACAGGAGAGGCGACAAGGGATCAGGTTCATGGTCCCCCTCTTTACGCCTCCGTGTGCCTCTGAATTAACTCAACAAAACCAATGTTGCTGCAGAGAAAATACGATTTTTCTTTTTAAAGTTTCTCAACTTGTGATAAAATAATGTTAGATTAGGATTTTTTGCAAACGCTCCTTTACTTTTTACTTGTAAATAAACAACTTCTCTCTGCTTGTTCGGGCTCCAAAGCTGTTTCTAAAGCTCTGTTAAACAATGAGTAAAATGAGCAGTAAATGAAGTAAAATCTCTGATTTGAGGTATGTGTCAACACTCCAGGTAGGAAACTGTTATTTCCTTTCAGAATAAAAGCAGCACAAACCTTCTGTCCTCACAATTCAAAGTTAATGCTGAGAGAAAGAAAAGGGCACAAATTCTCTGTAAGTTTAGTGATGAAAGCCAGACCTTTTTTATTATTTTGCACAATATGAACTGATATAAATTGATTTGTTTAATTTGAATCTAAATTTGCTCTAAACCTTTTTGTTTTTTTGAGGATAAATTACAAAAATGTTAAAAACTGAAGTCAGCTTTAAAGATTCTTAGAGGGTGCTTTATTCTCTTAAGTGAAAACGACTCTGCTTGATAAACATAAAGATAAAGTGAAAGCAAAGTTTCACTAATCAATGCATATGTGAGCTTGAATCTGTAAAATCCGAACGTTAGCTGTTCGAGGTCAAACGGTGAAGATCTCAAGAACGCAAACTGATCTAATCTATCTAATCTAATGGACATATTTTTGTGAATAATAACAGGTTCTCAAGAAAAACCTGTTTATTGACATCTTCACAGATACACTATGGCATGTGCAGTCAACTAGCTTGGTATTCTGTAACATTTTTCATTTTGAATCAATCTAAAAAGTAACATCAGATCTTAAAGCCAGCGGTTAGTTTTAGGTATCAGATTGGAAACGACTCCGTGTTGATAACGATAAAGATGCTGGAGAAGCTCCATGTCAGTGAAATGTGGCCCAGAGGAAAGAGCTGCCTTGTGTTTGTGAGATTGTTTGAGATTGATACTTGATTGTGGCTTCTGGCACTTCAGAGTACTTCTGTATTAGATTACTTTTATGTGGAAATCTGTCATGAATATTTTGCATTCTTTATTTTTTTTAAACTTGTTTTTTTGCAGAAAAATAGGTGGGGTTTGAAAGCAAAATACAAAATCACTCAAATATTGAGATGATTGGCTAAATTGGCTAAATAACGCTTGTTTGTGAGTTCCTGCAGATGATTGAATTGAATAAGTTGCTGCTTTGAGCTCAAAGTTGCTGCCATGTGGCTGAATCAAACACAAAAAGACCTGACTGAAGGATAAAACGCCAATTCTTTAACTTTTATCAATCAACATTGATCTTAAGCACTATTAAAGTAAATTGTTTTAGTTGCCTTTCACGTCATGATAAACATGATTGACAGGGTGACCGACCGGGGATTTTTTTTCCTCCAAACAAGCTTTCCCACAATTAGGGGCTGGATGATTATCCATAAAACTCCAGACATGACCGCTCATGTTGCAGCTGTCTTGTTGTCTGTGGTGGGAAGCCGCTCGGTCGCCGCCGCTGCCGCCGCCGTCGAACTCAGTCTTTAATAGTGTCAATTTATTCCTTGAGTCTTGGTCTATAAGGCTGCTGGTTGAGATGCTGCCAGCTCTTGTGGTGCTGAGTTCAGCAGAGAGAGAGAGACGAGCTCATGTGTGTGATTTTTTTCTAAGTGTTTGCTTGGTTTTCCACTGTAGTCCAAATGAAATGATTGATGGCTGTGGATGCCCGAGCGTTGGGCCGGGGCTTGTTTCACAGCCCACAGGCTTCTGAGTCTGATTAACTTGTTTACGCAGACAGAGGACGGGAATGGGTGTAGGCGGATGCAGAGACATGGATTTTGGATGGAGGAGGTGGAGGAGGAGGAGGGGGGGAGATGAACAGAAAGTGTCTTTTATTTGTGTGGATTCCCATCATCGCTCCTCCCTTTGGAGAAAGTAACATAACACATTTTGGAAAGAAAAGTTAAAGGGGGAAAAAATCAAGCTTGGCAGGTTTTATTTTTTATTTGGATTTTTTCAGACTATGACTCCTGTGACAAATCTGTAATATGAAGTGAACAATGAGGAGGAGAGTCATGTTCTGCTGCGGTCAGGACGAGCTCTTGCGATGACATCGGGCTTTCGTTGTTAGGTGTTTGTGCGATATCCTTGGCAGGAAACGAGGCGTTGTCTTGTGGTCTGGGGTCTGCATCATAACCCACAAAATAGGCTTTAAAGCTGCCAATCACATTTTTCCAGGCGGGGTGACGTATTTGTAGCTCTTCTTCCCTTGTCTTCTGTGGGATTATTAGCCCCGATGAGTCGCTAAACAAAAATTTTCTCAGCATTTGCAAACCAGAGTAAACTTATAAGAATGTGCTTGGCATTTTTTTCTTATAGTAACTGCAACACAGAGGGGAGTGTGGTCCTTTTTTTTTTACATAAGGCTTCAAGTAATTTGTGTCTCTTCTTCATCCAAATCCCTTGAAATCTGTTGTCATTAGCTAGTCATTTTAACGACTTCCAAACAGCTTCAAAGCAACTTGCCATGTTATTTATAGAGCTCTTTATGATGAACTCGCGTCGTGACGAGGTTTTTTTTAAGACAGCAGAGTTACAGTATTCCCTTTAATGCACTCCAAATATAACTCCTTGGAGATTTATTTTAATGCCCTCGAGCATTTTCCTAATGCAGATAAGAACTCAGCACTGGCGTAAGAAGGAGAACAAATACCTTATGGCACCTGCTCCCGGGGAAAAAAACTCCTCTGTGTGCAGGGCTCTGAATAGCCTTTCGTACCTGTTAACATTACCCACCCCCCCCACACCTCCCACCTCCCATCTCGTCCCGTCCTCAGCCGCAATTAGCTCACCTTTCAGTATAAAAGTCCCTCTCGGCCTGCTGGCCAAGGCAGCAGATGTTACGTTGGCCTGTTCACGCAGACATGCTTGATCCAAGATGATTGGCCGTAATTATAGGCTGTAAGCTGATAGTGTGTGTGTTTGTGTGTGTGTGTGTGTGTGTGTGTGGGTGTGGGTGGGGTGGGGGGGGGGGTGGATAGGCAGCCCATTGAGATGTCAGTCCTGCCAGTGTTTATGAATGCATTGAGGCACTACTGTCATGAACGCAGCCTGAGCAGCACAGGGGTTGATGGAGTGAGGGCAGGTAGCTGTGATTTCAATGGGAACACCTGGAGAAGTGAACCGGGCTTAAACAGTGAAAGGCTTGTAAGTGTGTGTGTGTGTGTGTGAGTGTGTGTTGTGAGGACAATGTTCCAGCTGGTGTGTGTTAGGAAACACACTGTGCGAATGGTCTGAGTTCCTCCATGACGTTTCTCCAGTGACATTTTGTAAAAATGGACTTATTTGCCTTCTTGCTGATAAATGAGGAGATTGAAACTGCTCTTTTGTCCGTACGGCGAATATGAATCTGCAGCCCAGCAGCTGTTCAGCCTCATTTCTCTAACAAAGATCATGTCATTTGAACAGTAACAGAAACAACTGAAGGATCCAGGAAAGATGCATGAGGGTTGTGTTCACTTGGATTAATACGGGTCAAGAAGAGGGGTGAATGTGATCAGATCGATTGCATTGGAAAGAACTTGGCTGCAGCATCTAGAAACCTGATGGTGGCGTCACGTCTTGATGAGCTTCTTCTTCTTCTGTAGTTTTGTGAGCACTTGAAGAACATGCAAACTCCATGAGGAAGGACCTGAGGCATGAAGGCTCAAATCCAAGACTTGAGTAGGGAACTTTAGAGGTGCTGCCATGTTGATTTCTTACCTTTAGAAAGAGACAGCTGTTTCCTGCTGCTTCAAATCTTTATGCTAAGCTAAGCTAACTATCTCCTAGCTTAAGCTTATTAATCTTCTCATATATTTCTTAAAAATTAATCAAAACAGGACAAAATCTTCCCTTAACTGTCTGTCTAATGATCCTTGTTGTGGAAGTTTTGCTTGAATAAAAGTTTTCTTTAAACCGGCAGCTTTGCTTACATCTGTTGTTTCCCCACACGACGACCAGAAAAATGTGATTTATTTTAATGAACTTTGGTCCCGGTGGAGGAAGAAAGATTGAAACCTGCTGCAGGGGGGCCATCAGCTATTTGTCATCAGCACACGGAGTGAATCACAAGCTTGTTGCATTCTCCCTTAAGACTCAAACAAATCAAATTTAAGCAAATGACTCGAGCAACTTTGTCAGTGTGGAAGAGAAAGAGAGAAAGTGGCGGAGGAGAGAAGAGAGAGGGAAACGTAGGAGAGGAGAGGAGAAAATCAGAGAGGGCTGTTCGTATGTTGGGAGGCACCTAATTGTCTACTGCAGCATGTAATGACAAGCTTACTTCACATCAATCTTTCATTATTAAGAGCTATTTCTGTCTTGATGCAGCAGGCAAACAGATTCATCTTTAGGAGGGAGACACTGATCTGTCCACTAACTGAGCAGGAAGAAAAAACAGGAAGGAAAAAGTGGATTAATGCTGAGTGTTGCAGCTAAGTTTAAGCACAAATTAGCTGAAAGTAGGTCTTTAAAATATGGGAAACATATTGTACAAAAATTGTTTTTCAGTGGGACTTTATATATTCATACAGGAGGTTATATGAGTTTATTATATCAGTGTCTCAAAAAATGCTTTCAATATGATCAGAAATTAATGCAAACCCTAAAATTATTCAGAAATACTGCAATTTATACTTTAAAATATATTAACTTAGTAAAATGAGGGTGCAGCTAAATATTTTACTCAGATCAGACTACTTTGTAAAGTAATTGAGTAGTAACTTTAAATTTTTATGTACATTGACTAAAGAAATGTGAATCTTATTGCATTTATTTTGACATAATCTTTAGTTCACAGTGTTAAATCAACTTCTCATGTAGTTCAGCTGTTTTCTGGTACCACTTTACCTTTGAGAACACTGCCCCCTATCTTTAAAAACCATAGTAGCTTGTCCTCTCCTGTGTGCATGAAGCCCTCAGAGCTTGAACTCAGCTGGTTCAGAACAAACATGATAGATGAGCGAAGAGCGAGGAAGCTTAAGTGAAACTTTTAATTAAAAACTATTGCTTCATTTTGTATGTATTGCATACTGCTGCGGCCCATTCATCAGCTATTAGTGTGAATCAGTGAAACATTGAAATTGCAGTGAATGGCTGAGAATGAGCGAGCTGGGCGCCGTGCCGAGGCAGGTCGGACGGAGGGATGAGGAGGAGAGAGGGAGGATCAAGAGCTGGTAAATACAGGGAGAGAGAGGGGAGAGAGGGAGGAGAGAGAGAGGAGAGAGGGAGGAGAGAGAGGGAGACGTCTGCAAGGATTTCACTCATCTCCATCCTCATAATAACCCCACTGGATAAAATATGCTTTGAGTGGAGATGATTACCTCTTTATCACTGTTCTCTATATTTATCCCCCCACTCAACACTCTCTTCCTCTCTGCAGCTTGTAGCTCCTCTCCCTCTCTTCCTCTCTCTCTCTCTCCCCCTCTCTCTCTCTCTCATCCTCTCTCTGTACTCAGGAAAAATAAGCCTCAGTCTCAGTGATGCTGTTCACTTCTCAAAAAAGTCCTGAAGAGAGATTAGCACTTTGAACTCGGGTGGCTTCATTTTAAACTCCAACACTTTCTTAACTCTTGGAGGTAAAAATACATCAGATGACACAGAAGTTTTCTGCTTCAAAGAGAAAAGAAAATCAAACTTGTGTTGAAGCCACAAGAGAAAGAGCCAAAATGAAACTGGAACTTCTATTTGTTTTATGTGATTCAAAACTATATCGACATGAAGTAATTATTCGAATGACCAACATCCAGCCCTGAAACATGAGTCTGTTTAGCAGAATGTGGTGCACTCTCTGTGTTTAGACAGTAATGGTGCAGTTTTAATGAGCTACAACAGTTGTTTTCATCGTCCACATCCACAAAACCTCAGTTGGAAAGGTGCTACATGCGAAAAAATCAGAGATTACTCAAAGGAAAGTTCATGTACGCTGGATGTGCAGTGGATTAGCATCAGTACTTCAGCATCAACTTGTCTGCAGAGTAGCAAGAAATTGGCAGTACATGGATGTCTGCAGAGTCTCTGCATTTACCCTCAGATGACAAAATTCACACCACACAGACCCAAAAAGACTCTTGTGCACCCACAGATGAGGAGTATTCAATTTTGACTTCAGGTCAGGTAACCCAGTAGAGGTCTTCTCTGGCAAAACAGAACAAAAAATATCTAATATGACGGTTTACTTCACCCCAGTTATACATGCATATGTTATAGATTCACTCTTGCTTTCTGCAGGGAGTCAGTGTTGCCTAAAAAACATCATTTAACCACAAATGTAACATATTACTTTTACAAAAGTGCTTTACTTATGTTTGCATGAGAATATCATATTTCTTAATACTTCTACGATACTGCAGCTTAGAAGCAAATGTCGCATTTTTTACTCTACTACTTTTTTGTGATGGCTGGAATCAAAGGCTGTGACTCAGTTGAGGATGTTTCAGTAAAAAACAACCCCTTCCATTTTATATCTTCTTAGAAAAACAGTGTCTAGTCGTGGCTCTAACTACATTGTACAGATAAAAAATGGATTTTAAAGCAATATTTACTTTTGTAATAGCATAATTTTAAAGTAACAGATCTGATTAGTTCTTCCATCACTGCCAGTGTTGTTCTTTGCAACCAACAACGCACTACTGTAAAGCGCTCTGCGGCTGAGCAGCGGCATGGCGGCCTGAGATCCCCATTGTATGTGAAGATCGACGGGCAGAGACTGTTTTCCCAGCTGTCTCAGGCACGCCAGGCATGAGGGAACGACGGAGGAGTGACGGATCCGTATCCCTGAGGATTAGCATGCAGAAGACATCCTGGTGTTGAGCAGGAGCGGATTTAAAAGCACTTTGCTGATAATAATGCAACTCTGAAGTTGGCAGACTGGGGAGGAGGACTCGCAGGACGAGACCCTTTGGGAAGAAAGAAAGAGCAGAGCTGAAAAAAAAAGAGTTCACATGCTGGAGAAAAGAAAACACAACCTCATCCGTGTGCACTCTTTGAACTAGGAACCACCTGCTCGCTCTTAAAACAACTTGTCTGGCTTTTTATTATTTTGCTGCTCACCACTATAACACATGCTCGCATGGAGAAATGTGTCGCTCAGAGGAACCGTGTGGATGTTTTTCTAAATGATCCCCATGTTGACGTTGTACATTAAAAGATTTCGCTTTTCTGCTGACATGTGAAATGTTCCATCATATAGTCCGTGCGTTTGAGATTTACTCGTGCAATGTCATTTTATTTGATTGGCACTTCGGGAGGCGAGTGAAGGGAAATCTGCCAATAAGTGCTTTTACTGAGGAGAGGCTGTTTTAAAGGAGAACTGCATCTGCATGAACATCAGTGTGACCTTTCTGTTTCTTCAGGTACGGTTTACAAAGACGAAGGACGAGGGAATTGTTTGAAAAGTATTTTAATTAGAAAAGAATTGAAAAAAGAAGCATAAAAGCACCAAATTTCCAATATATTCATACAATTAGCAGCCTGCAATGCATAGATTTATTCAAAATAAAGCTGCACTAACTGCTTTGAATTGAATAAGTTTCCTTTCCCTTTTTTTAATTTGCATTTCCTCACCACCTGCACTTTAATTCCTTAGAAATCAAATATTTCAAGGAACTCTTTGAAAGGGAAAGTTGAGCGATGCCTCGGTGAGCGCGATGAAAGTTTGTTTTCAAAGCTCTCCGTCGTGTTTGTCTAGACATCTCAATCAGCGATGATATGGAGGCTGTCGGTAAGAGATATGTTCATCCATCCCATTCATCTCAGCAGGCATCAAAAAAGGCCCCGACAGCAGCCTCCGTCACGCCACAGGTGGAGGATACGCTGTGAAATGGCACCATTGTCATCTCTCCGAACCATCTGCCTCACTTTCTCCAGCCCCCCCACCCCTTCCTCACACTCCCCCCCCTTTCCACTGCCACTTGTTGTCATCACAGAGCAGCCACAATGGGCTGTCACCTTGTAATGAACCCTGAGGGTGCAAGGCACTGATTTAAAGTCCCATTACTGTCACAATACAGAGGGACTGTAGGAATGATGGCGGGTTGCTGGCTCCGAGCACAGATGGTGCTTTTTCACACAGTAAACGTTACCGGGTAAACTGTGCTGAGACTGTTGGACAATGAAGGTGAAAGTGTGTGCAGCAACAGATTGGCGTTCTCACTTTTTTTCTCTCTCACTCTAATTTGCCTCCTTCTGGTCAGTAAGCATCTCCAGGAATCTGTTTGATGAGGTTTTTTTTTGTTTTTTGTTTTTTTAAATGAAATAAAAGCTGCAATATTCTGCATCACTGAAGTGGAAAATGAAACCAGGCATCAAAATTAATACGTAAGAGAGCATCTATAAAACATGCAGGTATGTCATCAACATGCACGGCGTCTCTTTGTGGTGATGAGAAAAGAACATGACTTCTGTTCTGGCCGACTGTGTTGACTCTTGTTCCCAAAGCTGCCCCGTGTCTTCGCTCTCTCCATGTGAGCTGTGTTTGAAAAGGCAGCGAGCAGCATGACGCCGCAGCGGCTGTGTCCGCTCGCGTCACATGGCTCTTTTCATCTCCCCATGCCGCCATTATGGCGGGTCAGGGGGTGAAGGGCACCACGGTGGCAAAGCATGCTGGGATACACGCACTGTGAGTCACCCTCCCGCCCGGCGCTCGCAGTCCTTGTGGGTTTTGGCGGCGCTTGTTGCTAGGGGACGCTGGCAGCTGCTTCAGCGCTGCGTGGAAACCAACCTATGGGGCATTAGTTCTGGTCAGACCCCTGTAGGATGTTTTTCAGCACCTGCATTTTAATTCTTCATCTGTATTCAAATGGAGGCCTGACTGAGTCTAAAATGAGTCCATACCATTTATCTTTAGGTTTAACACTTTAGCTTAAATTAATATCTATACTTAATTATTTCCTGTTGTTTGTTCTGACTTATGTACTTGTGTAATAAGTCAAAAACTATAACGAAAGAACCGAGAACATTTAGCACCTTTTATGATTTGTCCGAAATAACTAAGCACTTTTAATTAACTACGATGCTATAGTACATTTTTAGAGTACTTGTAATAGACTTGAGTTTTAATTTGATGCTACTATAAAAACCACAATAATTGAGTTGCACTGCAATAGCATAGAAGCACTTTTCTTCATTTTTTTATTGTAAATTTAAATATATGATTATATATTTTGATATTTTTGTCACTTTGTAGATTTATACTAACGAGCTAAGCTGACTAGCTTCCCCTTTTTGAGTTAAATAAAAATTTAACAACATATTGGGAACACTCAGATACTGAATGTTGTAAACTGAATAATAGCCAATGCTATCCGGACCAGTTGTAAAGTGAGAAAAAAATCTGTCTTTTATAGTATTTTTCCAGCCAGTAGCACAGCATGGAGGCGAACAATGTGTCTCCAAAAAAAATGGCAGCTCCGAGCTGTCAATCGATCTAATGGGAACCGCCCACCCGGAGGCTTCAGGTTTGGAGGCTGCGTCCAACAAAATGTCCAAAAACCGTATTCTAATCCCCTCTTGAATTAAACAGTAAACTACATACAATTTCAGCAGTATCATTACGGTTCATGTTTCCCCACACAAAGAGCGAGGAGGATTCAAACAGCAGTTCGACTGGAACTCTGGGATTTTGGCTCGTTTCTGTGATGGACAAGTTACGTGTTGATTTTCAAAACCGAAAAACAGCCAAAGAGTGCAGATGCTGAGCTCTTCACGTCACTCACACTCCAGGATGAAGAAACATTTGGATCAAACGCAGTCTCATGGCTCATTCCCACTCGGCTTTCCCAGGAATCGAAGGCGGGATGACTTAAAGGAAGGGTGTTGGGATGATGGGAAAGGTGTTGCGTTACACACAGAGAGAAGCCTGTTTGAAGCCGAGTGTCAACACAGTTTTGTTCGTAAGGTTCGTTGTTTACATTCAGCAGGTTGATTAGTGTATCCGCACTGTCAGAGCTGACAGTTTTTTGTTTCTGCATTTCACAATTTTTTTTCTTTGCCTTCTTTGGTAAAAAATTAGGCTTAAAAATCCAAGAAAACCTGCCAACATTTTCATCATTTGTTGCAAACAATGTTCCCTCACTGTTCAGACCCTCGTCCTAATCCTCCACGGATAAACATGACAGTCAACAACACAGCGCCATTAAAGCGATCAGACACTTCTCAGGCTCTTTGCCCTGCAAGGGAGAATTGCAGATGGGGAAAAAAAAAATCAAATGGCATCTAAACTTGAGTTGTTTTTGTCAGAATATATGTGTGTCCTGTACGGCTCCAGATTTCAGCCAGAGGATCCAATCAGATTCTCAATTTAAGGCCACTAGTTTGACCTTTATGGAGACAAAGTGATAATCTCCGGACAGCAGTATGAGCCGAGTTCACAGGGTAAATGAGCCTTTGAAAAAGAAAAAAAAAAAATGGCGCATCCTCTTCAACACTAGCCAGCTCATCAGGCATGCGGTCCCAGCTGGCACAGAGGCAATATGAAACACATAAACCCGTCTGATATTAATGACCCTGTCGAGCTGAAAGCCTCAGATGCTATTCGAAGATAGGCGCTAAATGTCCCTGAGTACTGAGATACACAACATTATATGCATTCATATAAATATCCTCCCATCTCAGCACAAGACTGCCTGTCCTTGAGTTCCCATGAAAATAATAAAGAGGTGGGCCTCTTGTAACTCAATACCCAAATATTGCCTGCAGCGGTGGCGCCGAGAGATGAAATGAAATCAGAACAAGGTGATGACAATGATGCCACTTGTGGTGGAGTTTGAGACTTAAGGATCCATTCCCCTCATATTTCAACTCCCCCCCTCCGGTCTGCGGCGTCCCTCTTTAGCCTCCCACTCGGCACCCCTTGACTTTATGATACTGGTCACTAGATAATTAAAAACAGGTTACATGTTGCTAAAAATAAAATAATCATCACAATCCTAAATTAATTTTTGAAGCAAATAGTAAATCATATTTATTCTCCTCCCCTTTTGGCTAATCACATGCAACTGGTTTGTGCATCTGCATCCAAAGCTTCATCTTAGTTGGTGGTTAATTTTAATTGACACAAAAAAGCAAGAGTGTTTTTACCCTTATTAGCACAATGATAATGGGTTGTCCACATTTGAGGGATACGGTGGATATATTTGTCACGTTCTCGGCCCTATTTTTTCTTTCTCAAAGCGTGAAAAATCAGGGAGATTCATGAGCACCAATGTGAAACTGTGCTGGAAGACAGGGACCAAGACGTTGGTCACAATCCCCAACAACCAGACCTCTAATCACTTCTTTAGACGAGCCAAGAGGCTGTCATCTCTTGGGGGGGGGGGTCAAAAACGTCCTTTAACGCCCAGATCTGTCACACACCTGCCACTGTCTTTTATAGAGATCGAGGAGGGTGGGGATGGGGGGCAGCCTGTACACTGGATCTGTGCCGATGAGACCAGTTATCAGCCCCTCCTGCAGCACTTCAATAACAACGTCAGTGTCGGGTTCCCCCCCCACCACCCCTCCGGCAGCACACACTGCACATGGACGAGGGGCAACCAAAGGCCACCTCTTTAACATGAGGGGAGCCTGGCCTGAGTTTAACCCTCGCCTGTCTCTCTCTCAAGAGCCTCTAACAGACTGGAAACTCGCGGCGAGCCAGTGTCCAATTTCTCTGCTGGTTTACCCTCTGAACCATGAGGACGGATGGAAGGGAAGCTTAACCTCTTATCGAGACCTCCGGGGACGGGCAGCACCGGAGCTGGATGGGCCCAAGAGGTCAATGATTTTCATTACATGTCTGTGAGGAGCTGGTGCGCATTGTCGCTGTTGTTTCCTGTGTGGGAATTCCCCCTTAAAACAGCAAAAAAACCCCCACTTTGCATCATGTTTTAACTTATTTAAGTGCTGATTTATTCGCAGATTGTTAAAAAGACGGACACGTCTGACAAACATGTTCTTTATTTCCATCAGATTAGATGGAAAAATCCTTTAAGGGGCCAAATCGCCCCAAATTACAAAAATACATATTTTCTCACTTACCTCTGGTGGTGTAACCGAGCAGATAGTCTTGGTTTCGTTGGCTCAGGATTTGAAATTTCTGCCATCACCCGTCCACAGTTGAGTTGTGTGGAATTTCATCTGCAGTGGAAAATTAAACCCAAAGTTCCCATGAAGTCAAAAAAGGTGCTCAGTTGTTTTTATCGCATATTTCTTGTGCTATACATCACCTATATGCCAGTTTATGACCCAGCAGTGACAGAGGAGGTTGTTTTCAGACGCATTCTCATATTGTTATGTAAACATCATGGATGTATAGGATGGACGAAGTCGGGATGGAGCGTTTCTGTGGGCTGAACACATTTTATGGAGACGTATTTTCTGTTTTTTTTTCTCTGATGTTCTCTGAATTCTCAGGCCTCAGCTGCTAACAGCTAGCTTCAGTGTTACTTGTTGCTAAGTAAATGCTAAATGCTAAATGCTGCTAACTGTACCATTTTCAGCATCCTGCAAGTAAACATGGCTGGTTGGAGACTTTAGAAGAAGCAGAGTTCACTAATTGGAAAACACTAATCAAAATCAACCACAAGTTCCTCAATAATTGTCCTTTTTTGCAAGAAACACATAAGTATGTTAAAAAAAATCGCTGCCTATTTTTGTTTCATGGGAACTTTTCGTTAATATCTTAAATATCTGGCCAAATCAAGTGTGTGGTAATGCATTTAGATTTTGAGTTTTTTGAATTATGACAGAGAGAAGTATTAAATTGGCTGAGGTTTGTTTTTTTTAAATCCCAACTCTGCGGTGTTGTTTTCACTGGTGGTTTACTTTTATATGAAACACTCCCCTAATTATTTTCACTTTATTTTTCTAGTTTTATTTTCCCCTGTCTTTTCAGTCGTAAGAATTTACACTCGAAGTGATAAATTGTGTGTCTTGTGGTTGAGAAATATTAAAATGTGTGTTTTTAAATCTGTTTTGAATGATGAAATGAAACAAGAATTAAAGTTCTTTAAACAAGAGTCGCTGCAACATATTTTTCTCCCCCAAAAAAACAGTGAGTCTGTTATACTGAATAATCCATACAGTAGAAACATGCTGTCAGCAGTTTTTATAAATCTTTTTTTTTTTTTCGGACAAAAGTAGCTCCGAGGGAAAACTGCTGACACCTTAGTCTGTGGATTATCACAGTGGTTTTTTGGGAAGACACACTGCTTTTGGATTTTTTAATGTAATTTTTCATTGCTGTAAACCCCAGTGACAAAATTCCATTAACATCCGTTTTATCAGGGTGGTAGCACGAGTCTCACAGGCTCAGAGCCTCGCCGAATAAAGTCAGAAATGTCTGCATGACTAGAAATAACTATTGGTAAGTGAATGAAGAGAGAATATCTTTTGTGCTTTAAGATAACCCGACCTTTTTTGTTAATTCTCTGCATCAGCTCTGAATTGGACCGAGGAGACTTTGCTGTCACGCTTTGCAGCAACGTTGGCCCTCATCAGACTGTGTGTAAAGTCAAAATGAGCTCAGATTGGGGGGAAAATAGTAAGGAAATCATTATCGCCTCCTGTTGCCCAGAGTGCGGTGCCACGGTCGATCATCAGCACTCAGCTCCGCCAACCCGTCCAGTCACCCACCAAACACAACATTCACCGTTAACTCCACGCTGTCGGTGGATGTTTGGCTTTTTCCTTCCAAATATATCACTCATGTACCTGTTTTCTCAGCAAAATGGGAGATGAGAGGAGGAATTACCGTGGAATTATTTTGGGATGTTGTACTCGCTCTGAAATCTTCATGCCTGACATTTAAACGATGAACCTCAGTGTTAAATTATGGGTGACAGACATAAATAAAACGGTAAACCCAGACTGGTTGCGCTGTTTGAATTGGACCGCTCTGCCCTTCGTGAGAGCGAGACCTTTTTAAGCAACGCTGACAAATACCACCTCTGGCCCACCACAGATGGCATAGCAATCCGTCCAGGCAATGAATAAAGGAGTAGGTGATGAGCCTTAATATCCCATGTCCAGGACTGTTGCAGACAGTGACAGCCAAGCCAAACAACAAAACTACACTCAGCATTAGTCTCACCGTACTGGCTGCTCCTGGAGACGCCTCCTCCACTGTGCAGTTGCAAATTATTCAAAGGTTTTAGCTTTTATAAACAGATCGCTTCTTAATTCCTGTGACAAATGTTCATTTATACTCACTTTAACCTGATGAAACTCAATGCTACTCAGCTGTACAGACAAACAAATACCCCTTTCCCTCAGTCACTTTATATGGATCAGTACGAGCCGCTAATTGAAAAGAAATTGATGGTCTCCTCAGGTTGTGTTCAACGACTTTCAATCAATCAATCAGATAATTCATCTGTGCTCTCTGAGCCTTTAATCCACTTGGCTTTGGTCGGTTGAACCGAACCGCAGTCAGACTCGATTCCTGTTATTCCAACAGTTCTCTGTGCTGAAAGTATCACACCTTAAAAAATTATAGAAATATTTACTTTCTATAATTCTTCACATTTGGCCTGACGCTGTGGTTTTTGGCAGAATTTATCCACCTCATACTGTAAGCAGAGGATGTGTGCATGTGTACAGGTGTGTTTTACTCTGTCTAAATGTGATTTTTCTGTATGTGAAAGCTGGTGTTACTGGGTTAAAATAAAGGAAAAAGATGGAAAACTGATTGTAAAAAGAAGGCTGAGAGGTTCACAGGGCTGCGTCTGCAAAAAAAAACCCCCACCAAAGTGAGCTTCCAGCATCACACAGTAAGTGTGCAGGAAGCAGAGACATAATTCATAACTCATTTACAGCCTGTCTCATAAGATCAGTATGACTCAGAATTTATGACGAGCCATTATTCTTATTAGGCTTGTAAAAGGAGGCATTAGCCCACGCCAAGCATTAGTAACATTCACTTTACCTAACAAGGGGCAGGCTGAGGTGAGAGAACAGTTATATTCAATCAGAGCTCTACAAGGTGATGGCTGGACGCCCAATTTCATAACTAGTATGAAGTGTTTTAAACTGATAAATGTGACTAATTGCGTAAGCTCTGGAGAGGGGAATGGGAAGTGAGGAGCGCCGCAGAGTTTGAGCATCCAGCCGTTTGAATCCGATGTTTGTGTTCTGCAGAATGGACAGCTGATTGCGTGCGAGGGGCGAGACGAGCAGCGGCTCATCGCTGCGCGTCAAATTAAAACTCAAGGCCTCTTTCATCCGCGAGATAATGACGTAAGACAAAAATAAAATAAACAAAGTGAAAGGGCTCCGATCCCTCCGCTCCAATGCCCCCACGCGGATCCCGATTCTGCACGGCAGCTTTAGGAAAATCCGGCTGTCCCGGGGTGTGTCAAATCCCACACGGAGGACCCCGGAGGAGCGAAGAGCACAGGCCCCGTTTCTTTGATTCTTAGACTCGTATGACACGGTTCTCACATGACCTGATAACTTCGCAGCCTCTCGCAGGACAGCTGGGCCGAGCCCGAGGCCATCGGGGAGAAGGGGAGGGAACAGGTGGGAGGAGGCCACCTCATTGGCAGAGGTTTGCAAACCAGTAGCTATCTGCTGGGGCGAATGATTGAGAGGAGCTGTTCACATGTTGGCAGCAAAGGGGCAAACTCGAGAGCCGAGGAGCAAATCATTTGATTTACACTCGAGAGTCCGTACGGATGGAAACAACTCCGGCCGTTTTCTAAGGCTGAAATTAGGGGGATTTGTCAACCTGGGTCTTATTCTCATATTTCTGCCCCATTATGACGGGTGGTTATGATCTTACTCACCACCTCTGCTGTAGAGATTTTAGAAAACACGCTCTCTGGCAGGAACCGCGGGGCTCAGACGGTGGTCGGCCTCCTGCAACTTTCCAAGAAAACTTCACTTAACTGAATAATTTAAACTGTCGTGTTTGAAACTGTACTGTTCTTATATTAGCAATGAATCACGAGACCATGTGTTAACGTCCCTCAAGCTAGGTGAAACGTTTCAGGACAGACGCCCTTTAGGGAGACGTCAGCAACTGGATATCACATTAGTACAAGCAATTAATTAGTGTGTGTTGTGTCATCCAGCTGTCTAACCTTCAGGCCAGGATATTAAATTCAGGATGACTGCAGTCATCAAGTGCATCAGTTCCATCATAAGCAAATGTTCTGCGCTTATAGGCACTGTTTTGTGAGAAATATTCTTTATTAAATCCCTAAGGGTGCAAACAACATTTAAGAATATGGATTTTTTCATCCCACTCGTGCCATCATTAAATCCACTAAGAATCAAATTACCATCTGTTGTTGTTTTACTTCGGTTTGCCGCCGACATAAAAAAAAAAAAAGTGTTGTAAAATTCAGGAGGGGTCGCTTTGAGCGCAAAGGATGTAAATATTTTGCTGGAGAAAATGTGAAATTAAAGCGGTGGAGACGCTGCGAACGTGATGTGATGTGATGTGTTTTCCCCCCACTGACAGTTTCTTATGGTTTTTTTTGCGGTGAGACATTAGTCCATCATCTCCGGCAGGCACCGGCGCTGGATCTCCTCATTGATCCCACCCAAACAAATGGCAGTCTCCGACGGCGGGACACAATGCTTCATCCTGCCCGATCCATTAACCCCTATCACAGAGCTCCCACACTGAAGATGGAGAGCCTTGATGTCCCACTGATAGACAGAAAGATGGAGGAAAAAAGGGAGAGAGGGGAGTGTTCGGTGTGGAAGGAAAGAAGGGAAATAAGGACACGAGGACTGCTTGTAAAAAGATGTGAGGATTCATGCAGAGCGAGAAGAATAAAAGAAAAGAATTAAGCTGCCATCACTGCTTCACATTACTTCAACCCCAGCAGCAACCAACTGCTTTTCACAAAAAGCTCGAGCATCAAATTCCCCCCCTGGAAGACTGATAAGTGAGTTTAAGTAACTAATGATCACTGATGACCGAGTGTAGAAATACAGTCATGTTACCTGACTGTGAGATACTGATGACAGTACTCAGAGACTTTAATTTACCTTGGAATATAAAAGGTTTAGTGGCTGAAAAGGGAAATTTCTCCATTTGTCAGCCACAGTTTTCTCCACATGCAGTTACATTTTTGAGAAGATGAACATCAGCCAAGCGGCCAGCAAAGGCTTCATGCATTAGCTCATAAGCAATTTAATCACATTTAGAGGGAAAAAACAAGAGGTTTTACAGTCAGTTTAAAGGTTTTGACTGACTGACTGGAGCCTTGCGACCACACACAGCCTTCCAGTAGTCTTGTCCTCAGCTGCAGAGTTCACAGACTCTCCATGTCTGAACTCAATCAGATGATGCCTGAATGTCGGTTTACAGCAGCTTACCATAAAAAAAAAGTTAGACAAAAGAGGAGTCCTTTTTTCATTAAATAAAGCTGATATCAGTGTGACAGCTCTGTGTAATTTAATAGTAAACCTTTGCATATTTTGTCCCTAAAACATCCTGATTGTCCATTGCGACCTGCGCCTCTTTTGCACACAACGGTTGAAGACCGCAGCCTTGAAAAACAGCTGCAGCGGTGAAACCGAGGTTATAATAATTCTCTAAATTGGCCGACGTGTTCCTGGCTTACTGGAATACAGTAGCACCAGCAGCCACCACGCATGCCGGCAGGTTTCGGAGGGGAAGAAGTCAGTGGGTCTTCATTAAAGCCAAACCGCAGAGTGAGTGAGTGTTGCCTCTCTGGGCCGCGCCGGCTTTGTCAGCCCTTCTTTGTAATTAGGACAGGCCTCCTCCTCCTCCTCCCACTGTAATTAACAGCGATAGGATGTGTGCTGTAACTCAGCCTCCTGCTTTGTCATGCTGATGTGTTTCTGGGACGAGGGGCTGATGCTGGGTGGGCCACATCTCATGCCCCTGTGGTCTGAAATTATGGATCTTTTCAACGCATTAACTCAATTTTTTTTACTCCTCTGTGAAATTGCGATATATGTACATATTTATATAATTACATCTTAGAAATAATCAGGTTTTATGGGTGTAGAAAAGGGCAACATATGCTCTCTTTTGAGCCTATGGTGATTTAGATTACAGCCTGCAATTTACTGTATAATTATTTAGTAAATACAGGGTATCAATGACATGATAATTGGGCGTCTATGCTGAGACAAATATTTAGGTTGAGGGGTGGAAATTAGGGAAAAGAGGGGTAACAAGCACATGCATCAGTTTATACACGCTTATATATGCAGTTTATACAGACTTTTTTAAATTTACAGTGCACCCTTTTTCAAAAATACAGTTTATAATTAATATAAAACAGTATCAAAGTAATGTAGTAAATACATGAGGACATGAAGGCATCACCAAGTGAGGTTTTTGATTGATTGAATGATTGATTTTTATTCCTTTAAGTGTCATGCACCATATGTGTGGTTTACAAGACACTAATTAACAACAACCACGAAGCCCACATGACAAATAAGTAATAAAAGTTCAAAAATAACATTTCCGAGCATTCAGTTCAATGAGAGAAGCATCTTATTATGTCGGATACAATATTCTTTGTCTTAATTGACATGCATCCTTAATAAATCTTGCTACAACAAAAGTCTTTTTTAAGAAAGAGCCAACACAACTTCTCACTGTCAGACAACCAAAACAAATCAGGGTTTTTCAGATGGATTTTTTTCAAAAAGATGGTTCCTCAAGTGACTGTAAACAGAGCAGTGATGGTTTGTTCTCACAGTGTGGTGAAGAAACAGGATGCTGCTTTTAAATGTGGCACAGAAAAAATGATTTCACAAAGTGGATACTGTTCCTTTTTCTCAGACTGTGCTGACTTGTAGTTTTCAATTACTTGAAATAAAAAAACTCAAAAGTTATTAACATCAAACTTTCTGCATGATCACTCCGAGTGTTGAACTGAAGCTGCAAGAACTGAAAACTAATCTCCTTCTACTTGAGGCCATGAACTTATCAATCACCCGTCACATTTACTCTTTAGTAATCAGAGGTGTTACTGATACTGAAGTTTGACACTGACATTGACTGAAAGCCTCAGCTCTCTGTGTGTGAGCTGCTTATTGTTCAGAGGTGGTGGTCAGGTCTTTAGCAGGTCAGAGCAATCTGAGGTCGATCCAGAAGTTTCCTCGTTACTCCATCACAGATCTGATGGCGGTTAAATGGCTCCCAGCTGCTCAGACGTAGACGCAGACGCTGGAGGATTTGGTGAAAGAGCTACAAGATGCTTATCATACCGCTTTCACGGATCAGTCCCAAATGATCAGAAGTGGCGGATCTATTTATTTTCAACCGATGAGTGTGAACAAATGTTCCTCAGCATCTCTGCTGACAAGTCAAGACGCAGACGGCTGCTGGCAGACGTTTTCTGCATTCACCCTCCGTTTCTGATGTGGCACAGAAGAGCTGTGATTGCCCGATCCTGGATCGGTGCGTTTGATCCTTCAGGGCCAAGAATGGGACAGATATTCATGGCCGGACATCTTTGTCAATACGAGGTGGGTGTGTTTTATGCACCCTGATAGATCTTCACACCCTGACTGTCCTTCAGTGAGCTCAAAATTACAAAACCTACAGCTGAGGCGTTCAACCTGTTCTCCTGCTTCACCCACTCAATCATCTCCTTCCAAACAAGACCGTGATTGGATGATATTTTTAACCTGTTTGTTCAAAGGTCCTTGGCATATTGAGGAGAGGGGGGGAAAAAAAGGAGGAGAGAGATGAGTGGGAAGAAAGATGAGCCGTCATTGAAGCACATTTGTGTCAGGTGGTGTCCGATGTGTTGCAGTAATCTATGGGAGCACTTATGTCTGTGACACGAAGGGGCATTTATCACATTCCTGCTCAGGAGGAAACGCTGGCAGAAGAATTTCAATGCGACATTCGGGTAATGCATAACGCCGGACGATCCCTCCGCGGTGCGTTCAACACATCCTCGTTACATTTTGAGGCGCCGGCAGTGTTGGCATCGACGCCGCCCTCTCTGACATTCCTGGATGTCAACAAAGATTGAGCTCAAAAAGAGAAAAAAAAAAAACACCTCTGAAAACTTAAAAAATGAAGGTGTCCATTATGCAGTATTCGTTTACTCAGAGAAAGAGCAGGCTCGAGTCAAAGACTGTAAACACGTGTGTTGAAATGCCTTCGTCTGGACCATGAATAGTAAAGCAGTGGCTGCTGGCCAGGTAAACATTAACTCCAGCTCCATCACACAACCTATTTTTGTTCAGGCCAAAGACTGGGAAAGCACTTATCTCTGTAAATGGCAAAATATCATTTTTCACCATCCGGGGAGTTTTTATTACAGCGCGGAGACTCCGGGGTGTTAATTAAAATGGAGCTTTATCCCTTTAACTACCTTTTTTTTTTACTATAAACCAGAGTCTTTGCCCTCCTTGTCCTCTTGTACGGAGACTCTGTCCATCCATCAACATATCTCTGTCAATATCTTTCATTTTTCTGGTAGCGAGATGTGATTTATAGTGTGTGGATGTGTTTGTGTAACCATGCAATGTGAGAGCGAACAGGGTGCCAAAGACAGACTCTTGAGTGACACCACCAGCTCCTGTAATGAAGGTATTCATATTCTTTTCTAACAGGAAATAAATAAAAAGTGATTAGTTGAATCAATAGGGCATCGTAGTCATGTTTGTATTTGAATGTCAAGAAAATTTGATGTAAACTTTTTATTTTTTCAAAGTGCATCAGGTGCATTTTTTATCAGCTGCTTTGAAGAAAATCAAATCAGCTCTGCAAAGTGCAGTTTTAACAGATATTGGGTGGCTTCGGCTTCGCCACACATGGCTGTGATAAACATAATAGAGAAAAGTCGAGGTCACAAATCAGAAACGAAAACAGTTGTCGTCGACCGCCATTAAAACAAAACCAGCTGCCTTTTCCATCCATTAGAGGAATTATTTTTGTGTGTGTTATGAAAATACCCGGGAGGATGATGACAGAAAAACAGCCTCCTCTCTTCTTCTTCTTCTTCTTCTTCTCTCAGAGTAGAAATAGCTGAGCTGATAAGACATGTAACCTAAAATAACATCAGATCCTTTTTATAAAAGGTGTTTCCAAGTTCATAAAACTTAATGCAGAATTTAGTTTTCTTTTAGTTTTAAGGTTTTCTTTGGCTTCTCTAATGCAAAAATTTAAAATATGCACTGAACAGGTAAACAGATCTTTTTATTGAATACAGCTTTTTGGCGGATTCATATGATAGAGATGTTTTATGGCTGTAAGAAGTTGTGTGTGTGTGTGTTTGGTCTGTCAGCTTTAACCTCCACCTCCAGTAATCTTTGAGTTAATGTTGAAATGCTTTTGGTGACTGGAGCAAAGAAAAAACGACCCAAAAAACAAGTCAAAACCAAAAAAAAAAAAGCATCGCCAGGCAACTTGTTTACGTGCAAGACGAAAGATGCTTTCACAACATCATTGATTTAAAAGCTGCTGTGGTTGTGCAGTTAAGAGCCTCCAGGCTGAGTTTTTTACTGCTGCTGGAGATAAAAAGGAAGCGCTATTAATCTGTTCCTTCTCAAACTTTGAGGTCATGAAAAAAAGCACCGAGCATTATGAAAGCAATAAATGAGCAATTACCCAACAGCCTTGTTTAGACAAGACCTGCATGTGGCTGTTTGACTTATTTATGGAGCCGTTCAAGAATAAAACTGTCAACATTGACTCCAAATGACGGGCGAAAAAAAAAAAATTACAAAGTAAAGATTTTTAAGAGATAATCATGTTTTCACCAAACATGCAGAGCAGAAGGCAGACAGCGTGACAGCCATTATTACCCATCTTTGAAGAGAGACCAACATCATGCGTGTTCTTATGAAATTTTTGAATTAATATCACCTGTGTTTGTTTATGCTTGTCGCTCATGGAGTTGCATAAAAAAAAGCACTACCTTTCCTAATCATTGTCAGTTTGCCACAAACACAACACCCACACACACACACCCACACACACACGCGCACACAAACCGTCTGCCACGCAGCTGTTTTTCTTCATTGGATCTGTTTGTTGTTGCTGTAACGCTGATGAGATCGGTGTGTGGATTACACTCGTCCGACAGCTCCGTGTGACGAGGCGACGCACCGCCAGAACGAGGGAGGGTCAAGGCGTAATTTGTGGAATACAAACTGACTTAATGATTCATTACACGTCTGTGTTTTTGTCCGTGACACGGGTGGGAGATAATGAAACCCTGACCCCTTTTATTAGTTTATTATGCTCCTGTCCATCTCCTCCTGATTAGCATAACATTTTTCGATTCTTTTTCACATCACACGCCAGTTTCTCTAACAACAAATTACTTTGTCAGAGCTGCAAATGATACCCATTTTGCTGTGAATTTGAACAGAAAATACACCAGGATTGAATCAGAAGGCTGCATTTGTACGATTATAAGGGCAGGGACACGGGCTGATGATGAGCGGGATGACGGGAAAGGCTGCTTCCTGTCCAGACAGTGTGGATGGGGCGCGATGTGCTGATGTGGAACATTGCCCGGGGCACATCCCTGCCTCTCTGCACGGCGCCCATTATCTCCCATAGGGTACAAAGCAGTCCTGCTATGGCGAGCATTTCCTGCTTCCTCTCCCGCGGTTGAGCTAGGTACATGTATGAGTCAGTAACATGACTTCCCACTGTAACCCAGCTGGAGGAGAGAGGATGGAGGAGAGCATCTCACTGGGTCGTGGCCTTTAGATTTAGTGGGCAGGAAGCATTGTTAAAGAACAAAGCTGCTCTGTGTTTTGTGGAGACACAGTGCAACAGTGAGCATGCTTAGAGAGGGTGTGAGGTGCTGAGAAAAATAAAAAAAACTAGTCTGACCCTGTCGTTGTAGCTCAGCTAGGTGTAAAACACTAGAATTTTCAGACATAAAGAAGTGTTTCCCATAGGAGTCCACTGAAGTGTTTGCTCATGTAGAGTGATGCAAAAACACAGAACACACCATTAAAAAAAAACTTGACTCTTTCTGTATTAACTGCTGGCATGAGAGTAAAGCATTATATGTGATTAGTATTAAAGTTAGGCTTCTGAAAGACACTTTTTTCTTTCATTTGTGTTAAAAATAGCAGTCTTTACATTTCCTTCTCTCCTCAGTTCGAACTCAAAGTGAATTATAGAGGTGGCACATCTGCAAAGGACAAAAGAGTGCTGATTTGTCCAAAGAACAAACAGGCATTGAGTCAAAAAGGTGAAGTTTTAGTTGAGTTTTTTCAGACATATAGACACAGAAGAAGAAGAAGGAGACACTGACCAAAGTGAAATTAGAAACTTCTGTTAAACTTTGTCAAGTTTTACAAAGTTTCGACTCTTACATGCAATCGCTGTCCCCAGAAACACACTTCCTTTTATAAAAAGACATTCAAAAGGAAATTGCTTTGAATTACAGAAGTGAACTGAACGGAGGCAAACATATACGTGACATCCAGTCTCACATGATGCACAAATACGCGCAGTGTTGCTAGCTAGCTACAGCTGCAGCAACAATCCTTGCATTATTTTGCCTTCAGTAAAGTTTGAAGCAAGTTTTTATGCTCAATCTGAGCAAACTTTAAAAGGCAAAGGCAGCAGTGTTAGACATCTTAACTACAAAAACTCTTTGGGAGGTTGAATTTACAATTTAAGTCTGGTGTTCATCATGTCTGCCACCAACAGTCTAGTTTCTCTTTAATCACGATGCTCCTTCTGTAACCTCAGCTGAGTCACATGTGACAGCACAGAAAATGATGTTCTGACACAAGGAGCTGCAGATCAGACTTCTAATGTGTTAAACAAGCAACTTGTGCTGTTTCAGTTGGAGGATTTGTTGAATAAAAACATGCATGTGGATGCAAATTTTCAGCAAATATGTTTGTGTGTCTCAAATATGCAAAACGACATGAATGTGAAAAGTTTCCTCTCCGTCCTCAGAAGCTTCAGGTGACTCAGTCACACTATGAAGGCAAAACAAAGAGGATTGACTGTTTTTGGCAAAAAAAAAAAAATGCAAATCATTCAGTTTGTTTAAACACTTTGCCGAAAAAACACGTCTCTCCCAAATGCACAGCCTGGGCCCGAACAAAACATTCTTCTTTTCATGCATCTGACACTGCCGTCCGTCTGCCGCTTGGCTCGGCTTAGCTTGATGCATCTGTTTGTGCAAAAGGAGGAGAAAAAAAAGAAAAGAAAAAAAGAAAAAACACCTGCATATCTCTCTCCCAGCTGAATTGCTCAGAAGTGCTGCCAAGTAGAACCGGACAGATGTGGGGACTGGATCTGCAGCAGACAACTCCATCACTCTCCCCACTCATCCCTCTATATAAATCTCTGTCTATCACGGCTGCTGCAGTTGTCCTCCGAATCCCATTAGTTTTTGTCTGCTGCAAAGGGCACTGGGGAAGGGCATTCAGAGATGAGCAGGGAAGTAAAAAACGTGGAGACAAAAGGGTTGCTGCTGCTGCTGCGTATCCACAGGGGCTGTGCATTGTGGGACACGAGCAACATGTGTGGTCCATCATGCTTTGACATTCTCTCATCCTATGCGATGACGCGTAGCCGTCCCCACATTAGACTAATGATGTGTCTACTCATAAAAATGTGCTCTCTTTTTTTTTTCAGCAAGGGGAACTGAGTCACAAAAGTAGTAACTGAGGACAAACTATCATACAGCGTTTCCTCCAAACCACTTACACCCCTGGAGATATCCTGGATCTCCATTAAATGTGGGTTTTTCTTTAAATGCAGACGTGCAGAGCGAGAGAAGGAGGGTTTGTAAGCAAATTACCGATTAGGTTTTCTGAAAAATTGTAAAGTCTCTGTCTTCTTTGCCGTCTTTGTCAGTTTGTTTGGTTTTCTTGACTCCCACACAAACATAAACACTGTATTTTGCTTTAATTAGAATTAAATAATTACTGACAAGTTAAAAAAAATATATAAATCTCTGCCTTTTACCCTCCTGGTCTCTCACTCATCCTGCCATCGTCTGTCCAGGCTGATTCCTCAAGTGAAGTCATGAACTTCAACATCATGAACTCTGCACATGCAGCTTAAAACTTTATATAGTTTTGGCCGTAGTTCCTATTAATAATGAAAACACTGTCACCAAGTTAGTTGCTGAGGTCTGACACCAAATTGCTAGAATAAATCCAAGCATTGTTGCCTCTGTAAACCACAGATAGTGTTAAAACATTTGAATTTAACATTTCTTTATGTTAAAACAACTTTAGGTTTTGTTTTATGTTGTGATATGAAACAATAAGGATGTGATGATGGAAAAGAATAATTCTGGTAACAAGTTCTCAGGAAAACTTTACATAAATTGGCAATGATTCAAGAATAAAGAAATAAAAGCACAATATAAACCAAAGTTCACTACTATTTTTTCATTGGAAATCTTGTTCTCCATATATGATTAAATGTATGCTTGCCTGTGGAGAAATATTTTTCATTTTTGCATATTAAGCTCATCAGCTCTACAAGAGCAGAAAGACTCTTGGTTGTGCTAAAATTTAGTTGAAATTAGTTGGAAGTGAATTAATTTATTACTGTTTGTCAATACCAAAGTAATTCCCAGGAAATATGCTGGAAATTTAGAGAAAAATCTTAAAAATATAATGCATTCGATTTTTTTGACTTGATAAGAGTTTTGCTTTAAATACCTAAAAGTCGCAGTTCTTGTGCTTTGGATTTTGGTGGCAGGAAGAAAAATTCGTTCATACTTAAATCATAGATTGCACCTTTAACCTCCAAGTGTTGTGCGGTAAGTCATCGGTCCATTTCGCTCCGTCTCTTGGAAACAGTAGAATTATTGGCCCTGTTTGATCATGTGAACCAGATGTGTGAGATGGGAACAGGCCGCCATTAATGCTGCTCACCCGTGAGCCTCCACACAGGCTCCGGCTACGAGGTGATGCACTCCACATTTCTGTTTCACACTCTGTTTGCAAAACTGTGTAAAAATGCACTCCGGCACCACCGGGGTCCCTTCGGGCTCATAGTTATAACTGAGTTTCTTGTTACAGTCCTGTGAATTTGACAATGGCATTCTTTACGTTGCCTTGCTCCATTAAAGACTTGATTACTTCTCGTATTTTAGGTCACAGTTTGGAAAAAGTGTCCGATCCTTTTGACCCGTCTGTCGGGTCTCCGGGCCAATAACCAGCGTGTTACATTCTTACTTACTTCCTTGGCTTGTCACTTGGTACATATTAAATATTGGACATGAAGGGTGTGTGACTACAAAGGCATTACTCACCGTGAGAGACAGAGACGGGAATGAAATCCAGATTGGACAGAACCGGGACGGGGTTGTTAGACGGGGCGGGAGATGAAAGCCAGCTCGATCGGTTCAAGTGTCCGCGGTGAAGTGCTTTTTGGACGGTTTTGAAATGATATGTGAAGCAATGAAAGTCACAGCTACGGCGTGTGGATCTGGTCACGGTCGTCTTTAACTGCCTCTCTCCTCGCTTCCCTCTCCTCCGCTGGAGCATGAAAATAAAAACAACACGTCTACTTTGACGAGAATGTGGGACTAATCAGTGCCAAGGAAAGCAAGCGCCTGAATGCTCGCTGCCCTGTCGTAGACGCATGGACAGAATATGAATGATGGTTTATTTCCTTAATATCTTCTGATCTTTTTCGTGTTTCATGTTTCATGTTCCTTGTGTTTTTGTGCATCGAGTTTGACTGCGAATGTCCAACAGATAATAAACTAGACAGAAGTTAATTCAAAATGTTTAATTTAAAGACTCCAAGTGTAAAAATGGCAGGATATCCACCTCTAATTGCTTATTAGTATACACTTGGCTCTCTCTGCTTATAGCTAGTAGCTGCTGTTAGCATATTAGCTCAGTTTGCATTGCAGCTAATAACCTTATTGGCTGACTTGTTGCTTGTGATTGCTGGACAACGAGGATGGTGGGTTTTAATTAGAAAGAATGTGTGTTTAATCATATGTTAACAAGGTAAATAACTTTAAGGCAACTAATTAACTAATTTAACTGAGACAGCACTTAATAGTCAATTTAGCGTCAACTTATAAATAAGACTAAAAAGGATAGGAGTTGTTTTGAGGTTTTTTTTGATGTATTGATTTGTTTAATAGTTTTTTTTTGTCAAGAAAGGCAGCCTGAATTTGTTTTTTTCCTTTTTATCAAAAGACCAGAAAAACACTATTTCTGATAGTGTGTAGAGTCTCATATTTGATCTATAATGCCAATTTTCATGGAGAAAATAAGGCTGGTCTTATTATATTTTAATTTTTTTCTATGAAAAGACCAAAACATCAACGTGTAACTCTGCCTCTCAGGGCTTTTTTCTTTTTTGTTTATTGTTGGTAATGTCCTTTGCCCTTAGAGACCTGAACCAGTTTGACTCACCTGCAGTTATTTGTTTTTCCTAACCTTTTCTAACAGTCAGCAATCATTATAACATTATCCCAAGCAAAAAAAGACATTAATGATACCACTAAAATGCTGAAGAACTCCCGTTTACATGACTTTTTAAAGAATGTGGATTGCATGAGTGGTTTAATAAGTTATTAAACATTTTGGAATAATATCATTTTTTTGCCAAAGGCAACTGTGTAGAGTTTATCAAAAATTAGCCACACAAGAATTATGAGTGCATTTGCTGAGGACTATTTTCAGCTGCAGATTAAGTCACATGCATGCATTTTGTGTGGGACTGACTTGACATGAACCACCTGCCTGTAATTTTATCATAATAAAGGGAGGTCATGCACACAGTTTGGTTTATTAATGTTTTTTAATACATTTTGAACAACAATTGAGCTCAATAGCTTGGAGGAATAAGCTACATAACACTCTGGATACACAGATAATATATAGGATATCATGTAAAATATCACTTAAGAAAATATATTTTAAGTTGTGCATTGATGTTATTGCATGTTTTTTAATATATTATAACTCAAATACTTTTACATTTTTATTATTTCATCGTTCAGCTGTGAAAATAGGTCCCCGCTAGTAATGCTGCAAATTAGGGAAGGAAAAGAAACACACTTATGCACAATGTAAAGAGAATCTACAGCTGAGTGAGACCCGGGTCCAGAGAGCATGTGTAAATCTCATTAGCTGTATATCCAACTGTCCTCGTGGTGCAATTACTAAATTATAAATGTGAAATTAATCAGAAAAAGGGCCTGGTGTTTCCGCGAGGGGATTAATCTTGTCCTTGTTGCACCAGTGGCAGAGGCATTATTCATGAACCCTCCATTTCTCACCAACCCCCCCACTCCTGGAATGAGAAATATAACTCTGAGCCAAGAGCAAGCATTTACTCTCCAACTCCGCGGACCCTGACAAAACAGAGTGGTAATTATGTGAAATTATTGATATAAACAAACTGATGAATGGCCTTTTGCGTCAGCGTGTATATATGTGTGTTTTAATGATGCATGTGTGCATGAATGTGCAGTATTTGCATGCATGCATGCATGTGGGAAGCTGCTGCATATTTGCTGGAGTAGGTGTTTGCCCTTGAGTGAGCGAGAAAATGTGTGAACTAAGTAAAAAGAACAGGTCTTTTGTTTAAGTAAGAGCGATGTGGTGTGGACTGGGGAGAATTTTCTGTTTCCGAATCAAAGCAAAATAAAATATTATTCCATATTGAGACTGTTTTAAATAAAAGCAGAGGAGAAAGGGAGGATTTCTATCACTCGTTAAATGTGAAAAAAATTAAGTCACAAATGAAGAATACCATAATGCCGAGGTTAGGAGACACTCGAAACTGGTCGTAGCCCCTTAATTGAAACCGTACTGCTCTCAAGAGAAAATATCTGTGCCAAACGCAAATCTGCTGCAGTAAAGAAGAACAGTTAGGAAATCTTTAATGGGCCACAATCCATTACTGAGAGTCATAAATGTCCTCGGGAATATACACATCATTGCAGAGTGGGATGTGACCGTACTCTCGCAAAGACTCATCCTCATTTATGTGGCCATAAGCTGAGCTTTTATGGGGACTTTGTATAAGTTTGTGAAAGTAAAGCCGAGTCTGTGTTATGAGATTCTTAATCTCTGAGTATCATGTTGTGCATTTTCTCTGCTGTTAAAATAAAAACCCAGCGGATGCAAAGTCCAGCTACCTTCTTGTATATATTTTTTTACCGTTTTCACATCACAGTTTTTTATGTTAAAAACTCGACATGTTGAATTTTTCAGTGTCATTTTAATAATAATAATAAAAAAAAGGTGTTTCCTTTCCCTTCCCACGGCTTGTTGAACATACACAATGAGTCCATATAGACTTCAGTCTCTGCACTTTGACTCCACTTACATTCACGTCAATCCTGGTGATATATTCAAACCTGTAACAAATTACTCACCCACCCACCCACCGCCTCCGTGGACGACAGGGGCGTCTCGTCTCTGATTGGTGGTCCTTGCTCTCATTTGTCTTTGACAGCCGATGCTGGTCAGCCGGTTGTGCCATTCGTCAGGAGAGAGTCACGCTGTGAGAGGAGAAGTCTGCTCCTCCTCACAAACCGACGCCGATGTCAGGTAAACCCTTTGTCTCCAGGCCTCGTCAGAAACACACGAGTCTGCCCGAGTTTCTGCTGTAAGATACGATGAGCAGCAGGTCCAGCTGTTATATTGTTTAAGACTGTGCCAGCAATGTGATGCAGCATCACAGGCGTCTGTTTAACAGTTTTAATGTGATTTCTGGATATTGATACATCTGAAAATGACAAACCATCGAATTAATTTTTAAATAACATAATTTCTTCATTCCTTTTACTCTTTTTCATAACCCCCAAAACACTTTTCAGGCAGGTGGAGCTAATGTTTACATTTCAAAACTGTATACTAATATTTATGATATTCACATAACTTTGGCATGAAGTTGTGAGGGTTGAGGAAAGGTTTAGAGTAAGGACACACATTCAAAGAGGGACAAAAACTAAAACTGTGTGTGTGTCGGTGTAAACAGACCATTAGTGAAAAGTCACATTAGGGTCTGCGTGGTGCTGGACTTTGACCCCGTGACCCCATCGCCCCTCTCTCCGTCACCCAGCGCAGACAGTTTGCCCTTCAGCAGTTTCCTTTGTAAACACATCAAACCAAACACGTCCTTACTTCAGAGTGATGCTGAACTGTTGACATCTGTACCAGCTCTTAAGCAAAAAAAAGAGGGAGGCCGTGGGGGAAAAAAAATCAGCAAGTTACATTAAGATTTTATAATAATAATGTTTTTTTAATGGTGACCTTTGAAACATGGAAATAAAAGAGACCAAAGGGAAACCTCTTTGTGCCCCTTTTGTTCTTTTGTTCTGAAACAACAATGCTGGAAGCGGCTCCAGATGAGCCGATGCTGCATGTGAAGCTGCATCAAAAAGCTCCGGTCTGTACGCGACGCTGGCCGGTGCCTCTTCATGAGATGGCATCGCTTCACATTTCATCTCATGACATGTGAAATGAATTCAAAAACTCCTCTCTCTCCTTTGCTGATCTCGCTGAAGCTGACGTGGAACCGTTAAGGATTATTCATAGAGCATTCTTTGATCCTTCATGCCAACTTTCACAAAAGCATATTTTCTGAATTTACAAGCACTTTTATAGGCACACCTGGAAATTGCGCCATAAAGGTCACAAATTGAAATATTACGAGTGTTACAAATCAGCTCGGCACCTTTCAGAGTTGCCAAACAAGAGTCCTGTTGAATACTTAGGAAGTTAACTCAACTTCTGCCCGACATCCAAGTACAAAACATCTTTTTCCAGCTTTCTGTCTCTCAAATTGTCTCTTGAATGAGATGAGGGAGATGTGTTTCGAGTTAAACTCCCCCCATGTTTCTTTGTGCATCTGCTTGGCTCGCAGTCTTCGGTCTTCAGCGTGCGTGCTATAAAAAGACGGGGTTATCTGTCCTTTAAGGCGAGGCCGAGTGCTTGATGGTCACAGCGGTGCCTCTGGATCTCTGCCACAGTGTGAGAAGACTGAGAGGCTCCACACAGACAGACAAGAGACGAGCATGTTGACATCTTGTTTTTCGGCCGCAGCCAAAATGTTTTCAGCACTTTGAAGCCCTTTGAACATTAAACTCTGGACTCTGGAACACAGAGAGAATTTAATCTTTAAAGTATATTTAATCAAGAACTTTGTAAGTACAAATTTGGGTCACTTCTAGTTGAACCTTTTCGCTTTCCACTTTAAACCCACGGCATTTCAGAGGGAAATATTAAGCTTTTTACTTTATCAAATTGATTTGATAGGATTGAAAATCACTTATTTAAGATTTTCATACAGAATATTTTAAATTTTACAGCAGATTACACAAGTAAAGATAAACTGATCAGTCGATTAACTATTTTTTCAATCAGCAGGAAGTTTGTTAACAACTGTATTGATAATCTTTATCGAGTCATTTTTTTTAATGAAAATCAGTTCATGGATCCACCATTTTAATTGTGAGGACCTGCTGTTTTTCCTTTTTTGCAATTTTATTAACTGTAATTAATTTTTTAATAATCTTTAGATATTGTCTGCTAGTAAGAAAAACAAAAACTGTGAAGGCAACACTTGAGCTCATCTCTCCCCATCCATTTTATCTCCTGATAACAAACCAAAGCACCAACCAAACAAGTTAAAAACAGAAAAGCATTAATGTTGAGCCTTCTTTTAGTAAATAATCTACATACTTTTTTCACCACGGCCATGAAAAAGTCATATCTGTCTGTATGACAAATGTTTATCGCTTAAATGACCCATTTTGTTTGTTGGCGAGCTCAAACAACAGTCAAAACAAACATATCTAACGTGAATTACAGTCTCAATGGGTTGTCCATTAATCTCCGTGGCCTGCAGCTCTATTCATTGCAGGTCGTTGTCATCACCATGTGTGTACTGTATTAGGCGAAGGGCTCTGATGTCGCCTCGCTGTGGAGCTGCTGATGGCGAAGGAATGATAAGTGGAGGGATAAACCCTTTGTGGGGTTGCACGGTGGCAAACAGACTCTTGACCACTGCTAAGCATCCAGTTTCAATACTTAAGGGGCAAACAGAGTCCCATTCAAAGGCTCTTTCTGTCAGAGAGAGCCAGTGCAGAGAAAATATAATCACATTTGTTCCTCTCAAGCACAGGTGGGTTAAAACTGGAATGACCCTGATGTTAGCTTTTTTATATTTCTTCCTCAGCTGTCGTAAAAATGGTGTTCATTGTCAAGATTAGCAAAATATCCACTTATCCTAAACTTTTGTTCACCACAGAGCTTAATTTCTGCAATAATTCAAGAGCTGATATAATAAATCCCGTTGCCTTTTGTTGAGGTAACCTGGGTGATGCTAACTTCAAGGTTAGCTAACGCTGCAGACAGGCATCTTCTGCAGAGACGATGCAGAAGACAAGGACAGAAAAAACAAATCAGTTAGCTGTAGAGGTGTAGAGTTTTGCAGGAAAGCCATCAGCATAAGAAATTATCAATTATTTTAATTAATTATTGATCCCAAAGTGCCAGACTGTTCTTTCATTTTATACAGTGAAAGACAATTCAAATGTGAACAATAGAGTATCTCCATTAACAAAATAGCTAAATTAAGTTTGGAACCTGGACAGCAAAACCTAAACCTACATTGTATGTTATTACTCCTTTTCTAATATTTCATCAACATCTAGTGAAACAAGTATATAATTGAAAAAGATCAGCCGAGAAGATTCGTAATCTAAAATTACTTGTCTCTTTTTATATGAACCATATTTTTTAGATGATAAATAAGCCTTTAAACAATCGGTAACTTTGCAGAGAGTAAATCTACTCCAATGCGGGGTAATATTGAAGCTTCATTCCAAGAACAGCTTAATGTGTGTTTGTTTGTTTGTTAAATGCAGCCGAATAATTAAAACCAAATGGCTTATTTAATGGATTAAATCCTACATCTGGATCATTACCTGCTCTAATTAGCTGATGCGTTGAGCAAAAAGCTCTCTGTCTTTCGGATTTTATCCCGTTCTGTTTCCTGTTTTGTGAGATAACAAAGATTCAGGAGTGAAAACACAACATCTGTCCACAAATGCAAACATATTCATCGCTTTTTCAAGTGTGAAAATCAAGAGAAGTGGAGAAGAGAGATTCAAGGTAACTCGTAGGAAGTGTGTGATTTCAAAACATGTTTTTAATTTAACGTTTTAACCATAAACTTGAACTTTTTTTTAACATTCTTGACCAGAAACATGATTTAAAGTTGATTTGTGAGCTGCTGGTTGCAGATAAGCGAGCGAGATCTCACAGTGAGACACATGAAAGAACATAAACTCCGTCTCCTTCATGGTTTTGCTTCAGACTTCTGTTTGTACTTCAAAGACTCTGCGCCGTATTTACACACAAATCTGCTTAACTCCTGAACTGTGAGGCCCAAATCTGAATTCACCCACACGGACACATAAAAGTGATAATTACGTAAGAGAAGAGACTGTTTTTAAGTATCTTGTGATCAAACATGGCGAAACAAGATCAAACCTTCGTGTGAACACACCAGTCCTGCCTCCTCATAACTCACACAGCTAACAGGTTTCGATCCCAGTGACCTCAGATGAGTCCGAGCCACAGCTGGAAACAGCTGGATCTCACAGCTCTCTTCGGTTCAGACTCTTCTTCCTCCTCCTCCTTGTCTCCTTGAAACGTCAGCTATCAATTCATTCTTCACAATAATGTCAACAAAGGCGGTTTAAGGAGCATGTCTGCTGTTGTTGTACAGAAGTGCGTCTGAAGAAAATGATTTTAATTGGCATTCACTCTCAACCTCGACACTTCGGCACCCGCTGTTTGTTTGTGCCGCTCAAAGCGCCGCGTTGCCATGGCACCTATCTGCATTTTTCATTTGCTGCTTTATCGTTCTGGCCGTCCCTCCACTTTGTGGGTCTGCAGATATGATTTCCTTTTAAACAGCTGATTTTATGGTTGACTTTGCTCTTTGCTTCACCCTCAGGGGTTGTTCCTTCAGAATGGGTTTGTGGTTCTGTTTGTAAGCCAGCTGAAGGAAAATGAGTGGCTGGATTCATCTGCATGAACGTCAGTTTAGACCTTCAGGTTCAGGTCCAAGGTGCCATCACACCTGTGGTCTGTTTCATGTGGTCCAGACCAAGGACACAAATCATGTCTTGCTCCTTTTTTCCTGCAGTTCTGGTCCTGAAAATCTATCTTTTTGTGCCTATTTTGAACACCCAAATGGAAAAATTTGTAACAGAAAACTATAAGTTCAAAATGCATGAATGAGTTAGTGGATCCCTGATGACTGATGCTTTATGTTTTATCTTATAGTACATAAAAGTCCATGACCTGCACTCTGCAAAGATGGAAAAAAGTCTCCTTTCATGCTCGGGTCTCGACCTGTTAGCACCTTTTTCATCATCCAAAGCGTGTTTATATGTGCCTGTAACAGCACAAGTGCTGCAGCCACTGACCTACAGCAGACTGTTTACATATCAGAACAGGCGTGATATGATTCTTATCCCTCGCTCTGCTCTCGCATATTGCACAGTGTGGTTTGATATGTGTTATTCTTTGCCTGCTTGTTTGAACCACACGTATGATGAAATTCCAGTGGGCAATGGTAAAATAAATTTAAAAAATGATAAGAACACAAATAATAATTAGAAAATGAAAGAGATTCTTATTTCTGTTGGCTCACATCATCTGCGGAGCCCTGTGGAAGTGAATGGCATGTGTGGCATGCCAAACCGATAAACAGTCGTCCTCAAAACTGTCGTCTCATTCAGCAGGTCGAGCTTTCAGGAAGGAGAAGGATCTCGACTAAGGAGCATGAGGTGGATGACGCACTGATCCTCTGCAAAATAAACAAAAAAACCCACAAACATCACTTGAACGAACATGAAAAGAATGTAATGCTTTGCCTTGTTTCTGGTGTTAGTGCCTGAATGCTGAGAACAAGAAGTTTCTGGCGTAGTTGTGTTATTGTTGCGGAGGATGAGGAGGGTGTGAGCCAGGTGTGCAGAGTTAGTTCAATAAAGCTTTGACCAAAAACAGCAAATTAAGTGCAAATGACTGCGAGTAAGCCAATGCTTCGTCTATGAGAGTCCTTGAATTCCTTGTTTTTCTTCTTGTGTGTATTCTGAATATTTGCAGGTATGCGCACACAGAACATCAACAAACGAGTAAACTGTGGAAAGACAAAGGATCGGCAGGAATTTTGTGTGCATTTCCATGAAAACCAGACTACGGACAATTAAGTTTGCGGTTTTATTCAACATACTCTCAATCCAACTGTGGAAGGAGGAGGGGGGAGGGGGGTGATATGAGGAGTCAGACTTATGCCAGGATAGGGTATCACCAACCAAATCGCAGGTTTGATGGATCGACCCGTGCCAAGCCAACAGTTCCCGGAATGTCTTTTTTTTTTCCATGTGGGAAAACTCAACCCCACATGAGATTTAATGGGTATATGTTTTCACCTACTGTCACATTGTCGGCCGGCCCTGTGGGAAAGATCCTGAGCGTGATGCCAAAATCCCCCCGTCAGGTCTTCACGCCACTTGAGATACATCCCCAGAGGTAAACACTTAAACTGAGTGGAAGCCGGTCACATATGGAATATTCCCATGGAATATTGGGGCAGTAATATCCTGGGCGCCTATTTTTGCGTGGATATCTCGACATCTCCATGGTGTTTTTCACGACACAGCGATCCCAGATGTGGCCTTTGCGCCGTCGTCCAACCCTGCACTCTCACTCTAACCCGGCTGGGCCACGAGCCACGGTTTCAGTCCTGAGAGTCATGGCTTCCCTCTTTAAGGCAACGGGCTGTTTATACGGGCCACGCCAACTGGATCCATGATTGCAGGCCACTGGTTTATTTTAATTAGCCATGGAGAGCAGTTCCGATGGATTTCTGAGTGTGACTCACCCCTTTTTCAAAACATTAGTCTCCACCAAGTTCCACGGTTGCCCTTTGAGGTTGGGTTTTATTTCAGATAAGTAAAAAAAAAAAGAGGGGTCATGTATGCTGAATGTGTAGCTGTGTGTGTGTGTGTGTGTGGGACAAAGACTGAATGAAAGTGGTTTTCTTGAAAATTTCACTTTTCTTTTAAATGTTCTCCACACTGAACCTACAGTATCATCTTGTCTATAAGCACTCAGTCATGTGCAGTTCAAAAGTTATTGAGATTAGCTGGTCGAGCTGAAAGAAATGACGACAAACACACACACACACGAGACTGCAAAAACATCTGGTTTCCTGTCGCTGGTCCAGGCATAGTTCAGCTTTCAATTATAAATTTGATTTACATAGATTAGATTTTACATTCAATTTACTGCACTGGAGGTGGAAATCCAAGTCATCCACCATTTAAAGTTGCAACCCAGAAATGTTTCAGTGATGATCGTGGTTTTAATGCAAAGAATGAGGGAAATCGCTGCAAACTTGTTCTTTAGATGCAGGTTTAACGGCAAAACTAGAAGAGGAAGTAGAAGAAGCTCATATATCAGATCATAGTGATGCTTTTATCGACCTATTTTCTAAGTAAACAGAGTAGAAAATGTTGATGCAAACAGTTAAACTCTTTAAAAGAAACCTCAATTTTACATAAAAGACATTTTGCTCAGTGGCAGCAGTTTTTTCTTGCCCTTAAAAGAATTACTGGAGTTGGAAACACCTTTTCAAATAAGTTCTCATGATTAAACATTGAAGCACATGTCTGATCAGCTGTTTCTACTCTGAGAAAAGATGAAAAAGAAGAAAAAGCAGTTTTTACTGCCAGTGTCTTCCCGGATATTCCTATAAGAGCAAAAAAAAAAAACGGACGTATTACCTCTCTTCATTTCTTTTTTTTCTTTTTTGTGGTTTATTCACAGGCGGCAAACTGGTTTTATTTCACATTTTCGACCTCTGTTTCATCTAGTCTGTTAATTATAACCATGTGTAACATTCAACCAACCTTATGATGAAAATACACTTTGTATTTCCTAGTTTATTCACTTCAAACCAGTCATGAAAATACACCTAATTTGTATTTTCTTTTCTTTTTTTTTTACTCTTTTGCAACATCTCAAAGGTTTTAAACTTGCTCGACAATCAGATGGAAACAAAGCTATTGATTTCTAGAATATCAAACAAAAATGTTGTTTTCATCGACCTTCCCCTCGTTTTATTTAGTGTGTCGACCAAAAACAGACAAACTGTCTTCTTCAGTTTTTATCTATGATCATATTAAATAAACAAAAACATATGTGGTTACGTTTGTGTGTATGTGGAGGAGGACAGGACTCCGTAAAATCGCTTGAGACACCTGGAGCATATATTTTCTTTCATAAACAACTGATTATTAAGCTGTCTGTTGTCTTCAGGGTTATTTTTCAAGTGTTACATTACAAAATCATAACTTGACTTTATGTAAGAAAAAAAAATAGCCAGAATTTGTTTTCCCTTCGCGTGATGAAATTATTATCCTGTAAACACAAAAACTGCTGTCATGATGTCAAACTCTTAAGAAGATGATATTTAACTTCGTAAGTATGTCTGCATGAATTCAGTTTAATACTTTATTTGACTCTCTACCAGACTGTCCTTATTTTGGATGTTACTTTCTCAGTTTGATGTATGAAAATGAATATTTGCCGATTAATGTGTGGAGACACAACAACCATCAATGGACAATTGCAATCCTAAACACTGCTAATTAAATTTCATAATCACCACAGTCGGATTCGTGCTGCAATTCTGCCGCTTCAAATCCTGAAAACCAGACAGAAGAAATAAAGTTATTAAGAAAGAGCTGCTATTTCTAATCAAATTACTGAAATGGTTTGATAACTTCTCTTGTGACTTTGCATAATTTTTTTAACTCAAAGATAAAAGTTGATAATTTTCTGTCCGCATTAAGATGTCTGAAGATACTTAAATTTAAAATTGTAATTTTTTGCTGTAAAATATGCAACACAACCTTTTTAATCTCTAGTATCACTTGAGGACGATGTTTCTCACCGTGACACCGGCAGTTCACATCCACTGCCTCTCTGACAGGCTGATTTACGGGAATCTGGTTTATTCAAAACACATGAGCTGCACTGGAGTAGCTGAGCCACGACTTCAAACTCGCAGTAAAGACGTCTTTTGATGAAGCCACATCAGTGCACTCAGTACACAACCGTAGACACTCGCGGATAGAAAAGTGCGGTCTGACATTTCCAGCTTATCGCATGCTATCAGGTTCCCTTTGTGTTCGTACACGGTGGATTGCACTTAAAAGAGCTTGGTTGGACAGTCATTGACTTTTATTTCATCTGCTGAAAAAATTGCAAACAATATCTTCTATTCCTCCTCTAACATTAATTTCTGCTCTCTCTATCATTGCTTCTATGCAAACAGGACTAAATAATAAACCAGCTTTTCTTTGCAAACACCAAACATGAAATTCAGCCCTTTCGAAGCCTCTGAGAGGAGTTGTAACTACACGGCAGCTCCATCCACTGCAAACTCATCACGCTCTGCAAAAAGTGAGATATCGTGTGCAGACTTTGTGGGAAAGACAACTCCGGCTATGTCACTCTTATTTCCTGCTTTATTGTTGAAGAAAAACCGAGCCCGGACCCAAACGCCTCTGCAGAGCACCTTTCACTCATAACTGTTAAAGGCTGCAGCTGCATGAGGATCAGTTACGTTCTTTATCTCACCTTATAGAGCTTTTTCCCGAATGAGAGCCATAAATTTTCCCGCTTGCGCTGTTCGTGAACGACCGTTTGTGTATCTGTGGTCCTTTTTATCTTCTTTTTTTTCCATATTGGCTTCAAATTAATTTTCTCGCAGCTGTTAACACACGTAGAAAAGAAAGAAATGGGCTGTAATTATTAAAAAGTCTACTGGGGGAGGTTACATAAAAACGCCATTTGAGTGAGTAAGCAGCCAAAACTATAGTCATCGTGCTCCAGAGAAAGAAAGGAGGGAAAATTACAGGCAGACAGATGTGTTAAAAAACAGGGCAAGAGTTTTCTTGTAAAATGACTAATTCTCATTTAGTAATTAAGTAACATAAACACCTTTAAAAGATGCAAGAAAGATTTTATTAGCGCTTATGTCGCCCAGAGAGGTTGTTTTATTAGAGATTAAAAAAGCCCGGGTCGTATTTGCTTCTGGTGACTAAACAAAAAGTGAAATATTTAAGAAAGTGCTAAAGCAAAAAAAAAATGGTGAGTTACAACACAAACTCTTATTGAAACCAAAAAGAAACCTCTTCAGAAACACGTGTGTACTTTGGAGAACCTTTTAACTCATAACAGCCCATAAAATCACCAACATTTGAGAGGAACGTTGCCCGTCGTTTATGTTAAACTCCACCGTTTTCCCCCCCTTTCACATCCATTTCCCATTTTTATGACATGTGAATCAGACACATCTGCCGGGGCCAAACAGATGTATCACTGTGTGAATTATTGTACTTGGAATATTTTGACAAAGAAATATCACAGAAATGTTAAACATGGCCGACCCAAATGTAACATAGAGCCGTATCATCCGGACTTTCCGTGGGTCAAACGGTTAAAACGTAGGTTTTATGTGTTTTATTCAGCAAAAATTAAACTGCAATCACCTGATAATAAGAAAGTCACTCCTGTAAGAAAGAAAAAGCCTAAATGTTCGGTAGTCAGAAAATACTCGCCTTTTGTACCACAACAGTTTTCGATTCTTGACTCATCCAGCTTGGCACATTAAAACAACAGCCCACACACTGAAACAATTATGACAATAATATGGGCTGTTTTAACAGCTGTAGACTGGGGGAGGGCAGGGTGAGAGGCTACGGGATTTGATGAATCTTGGAATGCCAAGCGAGAAGAGAGAGTCATCACAAAAACTAAAGTCTCACTTCAGGGACCAAAAAAAAAAAGAGGTGCTTTTGAATATTTAAAGTAAAAGAAACGATTTGTGTCATAGAGTCGTAGAGGTCTGCCAAGAGTCGCCTACCGGCACTTTAAACTCCCTAATGAACATGTCTCATCCCATTTCTCAGTTCGCACTCCTTTTACTATTCCGTATTTAAGTGTTTTTTCTTGTTTTTACATTTCTGATCCTGTGCACACTTAAAAAACAGGATGTAAAATGTTGATTAGCGGCCTTAGAAGTTCTCAGACAGTCGAGTGAAGTTGGGTTTTTGGTGTCTAAATTACACACATTGAAACTGCTTATGAATATAAATGGCTGAAACACATTAGAAAACACAGGAAAGTGTTTAAAATATTGTTTGAATGAAAGTCTTTTAAATTTTTTTTAAAAAGCTGGGGTTTTTTTGTTTGGTAGCATTAGTCAGAGCTATTTTTATCTTAAATTCAGGTCAGTTATTGTTGACGTTTGGTTTTAAGGTGTGTTGTTATCTGCAAAAATCTGCAGGTTGAGTGACAGATGCTCATAAAGGAACCATGCTACTCTTTCATCTCTCATCCTTACAGATTATCAACAGATCTGGGACTTTAAACTGGCTCCTCTCCAGTAGCAAACTCTTAGCCTCGGGTTGCAAAGATGCTCGTCCTCCTCTGGCGTCCATGACTGATTCTCCTCTCACCGCACGAGCCCCTGGGAAAAAGCTCATAAGATGCTCCGCTCCATGACCCAAAAACATCTGCTGCTAATGTGGGTCAGTTTAGTCCCAAAGTCCCCTGAAAAAAAAAACACAAAAAAAAGAAAAAGGAAAACTGCACGTGACAAGTAAATAAAAAACACAAATGGCATGATTGAACCAGGCTGCGAGCTGTTTTCCAGCACTTGTATCAACATGCTGGAGAACCTGCTGAGCTGTGAAATATCGAAGCTTGGACGCCCGTCGGTTCTTCTCAGCTCCAAAAAAGGTTCTTCCTGAGCTCAGGTCAAGCGAGGAGAGAGCGGCAGTCGAAGATATTGTGTCTGGAAAGTTGCACTTGTTGTGACTGGTACTGTTTTGGCTGGCCTGATTGCGAGCTCAGCTGCAGGGTAGACAGCAGTTAACATTTTCATTGTTTGCTTTATTTGGTTTTGATATTCCAGGGAATTTCTCAAGTCTTGAGTAATAATGTGAAGTAAGAAATTTTTGCTTGAAATAATGGTCTCTTGAGTGGAGAATATAGTGGGCCACATCCATCAGACTTGTCATTGCAAAGGCAGAAACATAATGCATCAATCACCGCTGATTTCAAAATAAAACTTTACTTGTGAAAAGTTGCCTTAAAAATGAGATCCAGGCTCTTTCTTATCGGACATCTTGGACATTTCCAAACAACAAGAGCCCTGCTGATATCATGATTCAGAGGAAAGCAAACATCTGTAAGCAGACACAAGCAAACAGCTATTTGTTTGTCAGACTGTGACTGAGTGAATGACTCAAACTGTGCGGAAAAGCCGATAAACATGTTCGTTTAGTCGTCTCCAAACTCTTCCCTTTTTCTCTCTGTTGCTGTATTTCTGAAACTCACAGTGTTAAATAGAAACTCTTTCATTGTGGAGAAATAAATGGAGCTGCATCCTTTCACCATTTCCTCCATGTGATGAAGATTATTTTCTTAATAGAAAAATGGCGGCAGAACCATTTTCAAACACCTCTTCAGTGAGATATCAAGAAAATTACAATTTCATCCAACACGGGGCCTCTAATCCTCCGCTGCAGCTCCGGGTCTGCCTCAGTGTTTTGTTCTTCTTCTGTGGTGCGTGAAGACCTTTTGTAGTCCAGTGCTACAATTAATTTGCTGTTCGTTTTGTGGCAGGAAGTGGAGTCAGATGCCGTTTGCCGTAACTTTTCCTCTGTGAATTGCCTTTTTGTTTCGAGGTGCCACGCTCACCCCCCACCCTCGGCCCTCAGACGATACGCGTCTACTGACCTCTAAATAGGGAAGTTTTATGCGGTTGACCTTTGACTTTTTACGTCTCCGCATTTATGTCTGAGAAAATACTGAAATTATGACACTTAACACTGTCGCCTGCGTGTGTCTGGAGCTGCTGTGTGAAGACTGGAGGCCATTGAGACCACAGGTCAGTCCGCCGACACGTCTCACTCTTGTTTAATAGTGACGCACTGAAATACATTCACACTGCGACATGCCATGAAAACCTGAGAAATGCCATTAAGTTAGACAGTATAGTTTTTTTTTATTAAAGTAGTTTCAGATTGCGTTAAAGTCCTGCTGCAATAACTTTTATGAGCATTTCATTATGGTAACATTCAGGAACAGTACAGTAATTCTGCATGCATTTTAAAGCAACTGCATCATTTCTAAGAAATAAAAGGTCAGACACCAAACGAAGCCGTTATCTTAGCAAAGATTTCACTCAAAAACATGTAGAAGTGATGAGAATTGAGTGTTTTAAACATTCATAACCTGCATCAGGAGGACTGAGCAGGTCTCGTTGGCCCTCAAAAGGACAAGAACTCAAAACCAGCCCGACAGCATTTAAATTCAATATATCGCTTGTCTCTGGTGGTTAAATAAAAGTGTGTTTGATTTGTTTTTTGCTGGTTTTTCTGTTGGCTTTTTGTGTAGAAATGCTCTTTCAGATAGAAAATAATCTCTTTGCAATTATCGAAACACATTCCAGATTTCACGCTGCACAAACAGATGGTCTCACGCTGCAGCACGATCAGTTAGCTCCTAAACGGATGAGAAAGAGTTTGAACTCGATGAAACTAACACAAACAAAATGTGACCACCTTTACAGTCTGATTTCCCTGCAGCTCTTTACAAGGAATGAAGCTTTTTTTTTCCAGGTGTCGCCTCTGCAGCTCATATCTGTGCTCTCTGACGTGGGTTAGCATGTCTGCGAGTATCAACCGAGCACAGTCTTCCTGTTTGAGGGTTGGTTTTGTGCACGTGGAGCCTGAAGCCAGCAGAAGCCTCTTTGATCATCCTCCTTATGTGTGGTCACAGTGGTTTTCACTCCGCTTTTTTTGGCTCAATCAAGAGCCCTTGAACGCAGCGAAGTCCAACTTTAGCAAACAAGAACCTGCCTGCTGCAGACGCACCGCAGCGATCCAATCAATGAGCAATCAGATTCCCTCTTATCTATTTAGCTTGGCTGGATGTGGATGTTAATCAGTCCCATATCTCTGTAATGGTGTTCCTGTTAATTGCCTCCCTTCGTTCTAGCTGTATCCCCTTTCGCATGTGATCTGTATCTGCAAATGAGGTCAGAAAGGCATATGGATCTTGTTTCCAGCCCGACTCTGCTGAATCCGAACAGGAAAAACAGTGTGGCCTGGCTTTTTAAAAAGCTGAGGATCAAGGCGCTTGTCGTCGCTCCCGTGTGTTGATGTCACTGCTCTGTCTGTCTCTGTAGATTTAGCTGCAGTTTTCTTGCTGTTTCTATGACTCAGCACAGAACATGGCTGCCCGTCAGAGATGTGTTCAGGGTGTGTTTTCCACTGCAGGCACATTTAGCCTCTGTTCTTATCAGCACTCGGGTCCCCATGAGAGCGGTATGATTTGCATACACATTGAGCTTTTGCATCTGATGCCCATCTCGTTAGACCTGGTAACGGTGTGATATCTGGACGGCTCCAGGGCAAGTCAGCCGACCGTCTGAGTGACATGCAAATATACACGAAATAATGCAGGCCAGGATTTAGTTAATCACATTCTATACCATGACTGGCCTGGACGACCTGGTCTGGAAAGACGGGGTTTGAGTCCAAAGTGAGTTAAGAGTTCCAGACTGCTGCTAAACCAGCATGACAAAATCTGAAAAATTATTTTGACAAATGAACTATGATGCAAATGTCTGCCTTTGGAGATGGAGATCCATGCAGAGCAGAGGTCAGCTGGGTCGTACTGAATTGACTTCTCCAACCTTTAAAAAACCTTCTTTCACTGCAAGAAGGCTGACTGTCATTTAAACTTCTCCTCGTACATAAATAAACCTGCATCCTTCTCTCTCCAGCCAACACTTGGGTTTGCTCTGCTCAAGGGAGCAGAAGGTCTGAGAGCATTTCTCCATGAAGACTTTCCCTTTTTCTAACTTTGCTTTGATTTTTACGCTTGTTGCCCCCTGCAGCTCCGCCAGTCCTGGACAAGAGACTCCATACCTGATGGAAACAATGGGGGAGCTGTGCTGCATGGTGAAGCTAAGCCGAGCTGGGGGAGGTGGGGGTGAGGGAGGGAGGGGATTGCATTGTCTCCTTACGTCACACCGCCACAGGAGAAAAAGAGGAGAGTGGTGGGGGAGACACTGTTATCCCCAGTTTTCTGCAAATCAAATTAATTAGCAGCAGAGCTCTCCTGAAAGAAGAGGTTCTCCAAAGTGGGACGTCTCACCCAGTCGGTTCTCCTCATAAAACCCTTTGTTATTCCCGGGTGCCCAGCTGTTGGGCTGCTGCTGTCAAAGCAGAGGACCTTCTCCCTGATCTTCAACCTCCTCATCTTTAATGATGCCCTCGAGGCAGCGGGGCAAGAGGGCAGGTGGTGGGGTGAAAGGTCTCTCTGGATGGGACAAACTACTCGCACTCTGATGACTTCACCCATCGTGTTTGAAGCACCGCAGAAGCTTAAAATCCACAAAGATTCGTTGTTGCTCGATGACGACGGACAGATTTTCAGGGTGAAAAATTAACAGGCAGAAATTTGAAAAGGGACGTTAAAGATTTTAAACACTTAGTGCAAACAGCAGGTGTTAAGTGGCAGGCACTGATTATAACTGCTGGAATCTGAGAATGAACGCTTGAAAAGACCTTTTTGTTAAGTTGATTACAAAAAAGAACAATTACTGTTAAGAAAAAACTCAAAGATTAAAAGTGCAGAAGAAATAAAATTACTACTTTTTATTTCACAAGTTTGAGCGCAATCAAACTATAAAGGAAACAACCTAAAATATGTAAAAGACATTGCATTTCAACTTTAAAATTAATTGTGTGGCTTCTTCCTCCAATTAATAACATTAACTAAATATATGAATGGAAACTTAAGTTGCATCATTTTGCACTTTTAAAAAAAATCACTGGTAAATAATTAAACTAAAAGCAGAGAGAAAAAAATATAATGTAAAGCTCACTTTAAAACTACTTTATAATAACCCATGGTCCTGGTCCAGCCACATTTGGATGATACAATACTGACCCCTAGTGGAGTTTAAGTGAAACATAACAGTTAAAACAGTTTTTAAGATGCAGTGGACAACAAAGCTGTGAAGGAAAACCATGTTGCAGTGATGGAGTCACATTATAACATAAAAAAGTAAATTAGCTTCCATGAATGCTCGTCTGTCCTTCTTCGCGCTGTTCTCTCCTGCTTCTTATCCTTCTTTTTGTTCTCAGTTCTGCATGAGGTTTCTCTTGGCCCGGACGCAGTCGTCCAGCTGGGTGACTGCGAGCAGCCTGAATCCTCTCTGCTCTCTGAATGAACCTGCAGGGCTGATCCTGGGCAAGCTGGTACCGGTTTTAATGGAGGATTCAGGATTATGTGGCGATCTCATGGGCAAACACTCAGAGGCCTGCAGTTTCTCTGCAGCACTCGAGGAGAATCCATTCACTCTCTTGATCGCCTTGTGACAGTCAGCACTGTAGGACTGTGTTCTGCCTTGCGTCGTGTTTTTTATGTTTTGACGGACAGCTCGGTTCGACATTGGCACGCAGGTCTTTGCCCTCCTGGTCTGACCGTCATGTGTCACGTGCCTTTGTGGATGAATCTGAGTGTGCAGGCTTTGTTCATGAAGGGCCTGCAGGTCAGAGTGCAGAGGATCCTGAGACATCTGAGGACCCCAGGAATCTCGTAGCCTGGCGTTGTACTCCATGTTGATGCAAACTTCATCCCTGCACCGCGCCTTCTGGATGGCGTTGACCTTGAGGAGGATGGAGTCACGCGTCAGAGGATGATGGAGACCCCTCTTCCTCATGCGTTCACTCGCTGCCTTCTCGCTCAGCAGCACTGACTGTTTAACATAAAGCTCTGCTGTCACGGAGGAAAAGTTTCAATTAAAACAGGAACCAACCGATGTAAACATATTTTTGTCATAATCTCGAGCATGCTCACCTTGTGCTCCACATGTTGCATCAGCAGACAGAAGGTTGGTGTGGTAAAGCTCAGCTCTTCCTGGTGTCTTGTTTCTACATTTGAGCATCTTCTGGCTGTGTGAAGCATCTTGTGTCGTGAGAGGAAGCTTTCTGAGCAAAGCTGCAGATTTGTAACCGTCCTCCGTCATCTTTGTGTAATCCCAGAACACTTTGGCAAACTGGTAGAGCTTCACACTGGATGTTGTGTTCACTAAAATCCTAAAGAAAGACGTAAATACAACATGAAAGACACAATCTGAGTACAATAATGATAAAAAATAAACCTGCTAACTCACCTGTTGTTGTGGATATGCAGGGACAGTATTCGGCCTGTTTCGGCCTCGGCCATGATGTCTCTCAGACAATCTCCAGTGAGGAAATTAAAAATGCGAATTTTTCCATCCACACAGCCGGTGATGACACGCAGGTAGAAGAGAGCCAGAGACCTTACCTCCCTGCAAAAAATGTCAAAATCACTTAAAATTTTTAGTTTATTCAAAATTCTTTAATTGTATGAAAACAGCAGGCAAAAGATGTTTCACATCAGTAGTTCAGGTGGTGACACGGTAAAGATATTTCTATTGATAAGATAGTTTACAATGTTGACAAAAACAGTTAAAAAATACATTGAAGTCATTATAATTAAAATGAAAAATGTTGAAGTAGCTCTCTGTGGTTATCAGCTGTAAATGTTTTTTTCTTACTTTGGGTGGTTGAAGGTCATCAGACACTGTTTGGTCTCACGGTTGATGCTCCAGGCCATGACCTGACCACCGGTGTCCCCGGACAAAAGGTGCCATTCGTCGAAGAACAAGCACTTCACTGAGCTCCTGTGGGCTTCAAGCACCTTCAGGAAACGTTGCAATAAAAAAAACACAAAACAAAGATATTGTCAGTTGTAGATTTTGACATAATGCATACGGCACACATATTTTCTTTCTCACACTAACATTCTCACCCTCAGGAGTGATGCTTTCTCCATGTCCCATATCTTGACGAGGCCCCGAGCACAGCCGCTGTAGATGTTTCTCGTGCTGATCCTCACACATTGAACAGAACCAGGATGCTTGAAATTAAACTCCTCAAAGCGTTCTCCTGTGTGTAAACTCCACACTGGCATTGGGAGAGTTAAGTTTAGTTAAGTTTATGTGCACATTATAAGTAAAAAAAACAAACACAATGTTAAAATCACAGATTCAAAACAGAAAAAAAAGATTATTCTCATAATTAAAAAACTATAGCAGCAGGATCAGAGAAAGGACTCCTCTTAATTTAAGGTAGATAAGATAGAAAACAAATGCAAGCATCAATAATTTTATCAAATGGACAAATCCAAAACAAAGTTGTACAATTAGAATATTAATGATTCTACATGAGAATTTAATGACAAAAAGATAAGAAAATACTATAAATGCGCGACAAATAATACCAATAGTTGGTGTTTAGCAACACTGGGACAGATTTTAGTAATATAATAATGATAAACATCCTTCATCCATCCTGCTCACCTTTTACTAAGCAGTCATTGGCTCCTGAGACGAGTCTGTCAGCGTGGACGTCCAGGCAGGTGACAGCGCCGGTGTGACCGTACAGCACCATCACACACGTGTCTGTTTTTAAGTTCCAACACCTGCGAGTGTGATGAATAACACATGAACACATACTCCATCAGATCTACTGCAATCACACAGAGGAACGGCATCGTCTTCATTCTAATCAATTACCAAACACTGACACATTTATGATCATAGAAATGAGTCATGAGGTCGTATCTCCTCCTCACCGGATGCTCGAATCGCTGCTCGCCGTGATCACCAGGTCTCTGTCCTCACAGAGCAGCACCGCCCGGATGCTGCCAACGTGACCCTTCATCACTGACACCACTTTGGTGTCTGACGCCACGTAAAACAGCTGCACGGCGCGGTCCTTTGAGCCCGAGGCCATCAAAGATCCTCCTCTGTAATCCACCACCCGATGAGCGTCTTCTCTGTCACACACAACCAGATCACACCAGTTTACCAAGAAATGTTTTCACTCTAACGTGCTGAGTTTTCCCTTAAGCTCTTTTAAAAATATTTCTCCAATTGCATCCAAGAGGACGTTGAATACACTCACTTGTCCAGCAGCACCTTGGTAAAATGCACACCACAGTAAACGTTTCGCTCCTCCATTTTCACTGTCTTAGTTTTGATTTTGGCATAAGCAGCTTTAAACAGTTTAACCTGAGGAAGCAATCAGAGAAAAGATAACTGGTATTCAAACAGGTTGAACTAAAGTTTATGGAGCTGAGATGTTGATTTATTTACCTTTTTAGTACAAGAATGATTGTCAACTTTCTCATCATCCATGACAGGTACGGGGACTTCAACAATGTTGGCATAAGTAGAACTGATTTTATTAAAACTTCTCCTCCTCTAGAACAGAAAAATAAACACTGACTGATTACGAAATTTTCATTATAAATGTCACATTACGCCAAGTTTTTAATTTCATCCTCACCACCAACATCTGCAACAACTTTTGCATGTCTTTAAATTTGCTTCACCTTCATCATTTCCATAATTTGTTCCTGAAAAGCTCTTCTGAACTTGACCTCCTTTATGGTTTCATGTGCAAGACGCTGCCAGTATCGACAAACCTTCAGGCAGCGGCTCAGGGTGTGTTCATCTAACAGGCCTGACAAAAAAAGACGAAAGTTCAGTGTGTTGTCTGCTTGCATGCACAACAAGTAACTTGGTAAGTAACTTTTAAACATGTAAGCAGAGGTCACCAGGTTTGTGTGTGTCTGTATCTTAAAGATTATGGGAGAATTTAGATTTTTCATCAGTGTTACCTTTGTATCGACTTACCCAATATCCTCTTTGACAGATCAACAGTTAGGCCACCTATGAAGTCTCGGTGTCGGCTGACCCCAGACACGGACTTTAAGGATCCAGGAACCACCATGAGAGCAGGGTCCTCTGAGTCCTCATCAGTGTCCTGACCCTGCCGTTTACTCACTGAACAGGGCAGAGGATAATTAGTTAAGAATTATTGATAATCATAACACTAAAAAAAAAACAAAGCTCGAGTGTCATTAAGCAATATTTGGTTGTATTATTTTATCTTTTTTCATGCATTTGATAAATAAAAAACTATCTTTAGAGCAGCCAAATGTGCAACTGTATGTATGTGCTTTGCTGACCTCTAGTGGTTAGGAGTAGGAATGGCACTGCAACTCAAATATTAAAGTGAATTGAGCTTGCACAGTTTTAAAATCAACATAAATAAATAAAAACTTGGAAAATTATAACTCCTTAACAAAATAAGTGGTGGAATAAGACTTTTGTGTTGATCTTTACCATTAAACTGCAGGAATCCTCGTTTTTGTCTGACCAACAGCACGCTGGTCAAATTAGCGACCATGCGTAATAGTTCCGAGTCACAAAGTGAAAGTAGACGGCAGAGATAATGTGATTTAAGCCAGTCGGGACTGTCATCGAACCAGTCCCAGATCTCATTCATATCCATGCCAAGCGGTTTCCCGTCCAGCTCCGGGTCCGTGCGGCGGTGATCCCGAGGAGAAGTCCGGCTTCTCGACCGGACGTAACTGAACAAAGTCCACGATGTTACGTCCAACATGCTCTTGATGCTTTCGAGCAGATGTGTGTTTTTGCACCGTAAAATCAGCTCCATCAAGAATCTTCTCTTGAATTCATCCGTGACCTTCCACAAACACCGCGCGGAACCCGGTGGTTTGGGGGCGAAGGCGCAAGATGGACACATCCCGCACATGTTGACGCATCTCTCCGCCTTTTTACGCTTCAACTCGCACGCAGAAACGCTTCTTCCAAGTTTGATGGACTGCATGTTTGTGTTTTTTTTTCCTGAAAACGTGTCGCGCTCTCTGTTGACTACAGTTGCTTTGAACAATATCAACAAACATACAGGCGGCATCGAGCAGGTTGCTAGGCAACAGGTTCCACGCGCCAGAAAAGAACGGATGCTCTCGAGGCGATGACGTTCGCACCAGCATCTCTGCAGCCATGAGCCTCGTGTTTGTGCTGCTTTTAACAACTTCATCCGTAACACCAAACATTGCAATAATCTGCTTGTATTTTTAGTAGCAGGTCATAGATTATCATAGAGCAATAAAAGCATCATTTTACTGAGTTTTGCACTAAAGTTGGTTCGCAGTAATGATCTGGCTTTACAATGCCACATGTACAGTATATCAAAATGATGAATTATATGCATTATATGTTTAAATACACAAATTTTTCACATGTTAAGATATCTAATATCACCACAATCACCCTCACCCTAAACTAGATGTGCATGTACACATATAATGTTCTGCATAATATAATAGATATAGAGTAGTCGGTTACATTTATCATTAGGCATTTATTCCAGTTCTTGCACTCTGCGTCTGACCATTTTGATATTGAATTTTTTTTTTAAACAATTTTGATGTATAGTTGTATTTATTCATATATGCATTGATTTTTTTTTTCACCAACGCCTGTGTACATATTAGGCATATGTTTAACTTATCTCTGTTTCAGCTGGTGGTCTATTTTCTTGTCTATCTTCTCAAAAATGTCTTTGATACTATATATAATGTTCTACAAACACAGAGCAAAAATATATTGCTACTATGTGAGTACATAAACTTGAATATGGTTGGTTATGTGCATCCAGTATTTTGTCACAACGATACAGTTTGGTGATGAATCTATTAATTATTTTGAACTCTATTAAGCTGAAAGGGGGAAAAAACACGTGCGCCGCCCGGGAATCGAACCCGGGTCGCAAGAATGGGAATCTTGCATGATACCACTACACCAGCGGCGCCGATAAGATGTTCAAAATAACCGCAGGGTAAAAACCTAATCAGAAAATACAAGCAGGCGTTAAGGTTTTTTAAGCGTATGTTATTTAAGTCTGTAAATTTGAATCGTCTGTAAAAACAACACGAAAATTTACTAAAAACCGCAAAAGGTCATGGGAAATAGCCAGGAAATAGCGTTTCACAATTACGTCACTATTATTTTGAAAATAGCAGGAATACATTCGTGTGAACTCTTACGCTGAAAGTGAGATTGATCTGCTTCCGGGTACGCAGCTTTGGAACGTTTTGTTTCCTGTTTTCAATCCAAGACATATGTGAACAGCAAGTAGCAGAGTTAAGCGTTAGCTAACCTAAGTTACGTTAGTAAAACACTCCGAAGATTACAGCCGTCGTGCTTCGAGTACGTACAGAAGTTTATGTACATTAATACTGAACGTATCGATCATAAATTCCTTGGTTTGTATTATAATACCAGACTTTATCCCGTTGATGCTATTGTAATAGCAACATGGTAGTTAGCAGTAACTTCAGGCTAGCAAACGTTTACTGTTCTGCTTTCTCATGAGATCAATAAGTATTTTTGCTGAACCATAACAGGATTAAAGTTTCAGTTCTTCCCTGGAGCATTAAATCTACTTTTAGCGCGCCAAACGGGTCGATGGCCGATGTTCAGCGAGCCAATTTAAAGTGCTACTGCTAGCAGCCCATCTGTGTTTTTTTTAACATTTTATTGTAACGTTAGCCAGATTCAAATTAGGTATTAATTTTAATCATTATGAGTTAATGGTTTCCATTATCATTGCACAGAGTCTGCACTCATGACTGGTAGAAGCAACGGTGTGGAGTGGGTTGAGACAACCGAGGAGGTTGTCATAGCAGAGGAGTGTCTACAGGCTGAAAACAACACCCCTGCAGGTATGATGCGTTCATTCATCACACTGTGCTACAGCATGATTTATAATCTGGTGATTTGACACGGAAGATATAAGTGACTAAGAGAGCTTCTTTATCCCTCCAGTGATACCGGTTTTTGAGCCAGCAGTGACGCCAATCCAGAGGTTACTGGACACTGTGGGACATGGAAGTAACCCGGATGCGGATGATGGCTTCTGTAAGCAAAATATGTGGTATATCATGATATACCAGAGTATGAAATTAACTTCCTCCTCCTCATTCCTCTTTTTCCTCATCTTAAGACTGTAATCAGCTTCATACCAATAAATATAAAGTTAAATTCCTCTAATCTTCCTTATCTGCCTTTTTCTTTTTCTAGATTGTGAGGAGTGCCTGGCTCTCTTCCAGGACCAGAGTGATCCCACTAACATTAATGGACCATCTTTCATTCTTGACTTTCCAACGAGCATGGGGGTCCCTCAGAGGGCCCTTCTCACTCTTCCTTATGGCCTGATGATAGGCAGATCCAGTATTCCCAATGCAGGCATTGGGGTCATAAATCACGGACCAACATTGTCTCCTGGAATGCATTTTGGACCATATGAAGGAGAAGTGACAACAAGGGAAACCGCCTTGACGAGTGACTTCTCCTGGGAGGTGAGCTTCAACATGTTAAACTAAAATCAGTAATTTGACAATAGTAAGCCTTTACTTTAATCCTCCCACATACTTATGTTATAGTAACTGTTATGTGTATGTGTTTTTCTTGATTTTCCTGTAGATTCACATTGGAAAAGATGAGTATGAGTACATCGATGCTGCCAGAGAAACACACTCTAATTGGATGAGGTATTATTCCATGAATTCTTCTTCCTTTTTCATCTGAAGTCATTGCATCTAGTCAGTGTTGTACAAATTCACACATCATAAGAGCTGGCTTAAAAGTCAGTTCACACAGATTAAAGTGAACTAGTTAACTAGTTAATGGTGGGTCTCAGTATCTGCCCATGTTTATATTTATTCTCTGTCATTCTACCTAGTATTTTTACTGTTTCTCTTCTCACTCAGGTACATCAATTGTGCTCGTAATAAAGACGAGACAAATTTGCTGGCAGTCCAGTACAAAGGCAGCATCCTGTTTCACTGCTGTCGCACCATCCACCCTGGAGATGAGCTCATGGTGTGGCCCAGCAGCCAACTTCAGACCCACTTTAGTGAACCTTGGTCACAGATGTGGTCGATGAAGTTAAATGCAACAGGTACATACATTACTTAAGTTTCAGTAGCCATGAAAAGATGTGATGTTTGCAGTTGTTCCTTATTACTGTGTTTAAGTCATTAAGCTGCTTTTTTTCTGGTCAATTAATGCAATTTTTCCGCCTCTCTTCTAAATTCCAGAGGGTAATACAGCTGCAGCATCTCAGATCTTCCTGTGCTCCCACTGCCAGCTGTCGTTCACTACAGAGGCCTTCCTCCAGCGACACACAGAGCACTTTCACCTACAGGCCAAAGAGGACTGTACAACAGCAGTTGCTGAGGCAGCTGAGCCTGAAAATCCTGCTTCCACTGCAGACTCAGGTGACTCTGCAGCATCCATGGAGGTGTTATCTGTTGACTCTGTAAAATCCAACACATGTGGGGACTGCGGAAGGATGTTCAAGCAAATACCTCACCTAAGGAGGCACAAGCTTTGTGTCCACTCAAACAAACGGCCCTACTGCTGCCCACAGTGCAGGAGGAGTTTCAGCCAAGCATCCGGCTTAATCAGACACCAACTAGTTCATAAAAAGCAGGCCGTGTTAAAAAAGTCAGACGTTGTTCCTAATCAAAGTGCAACTCTTAGTAAGGAGGCAGAGAGTCTGACAGTGAGGTCAGAACTTAACACTGCAGATCCAGCTGTAACTGAGGAGACAGAGGAGATGAATGTAGGTGAGACTCGAGGAGAAGCTATGAATGTGACTGAACCTGAGAACTCTGCTGCAGGAGAGGCACAAACATCCCCGTTCAGCTGTTCAGACTGTGGTAAGAACTTCACAAATAAAACGTCTCTCAAAAAGCATAAGGTGACCGTCCATGAAAAGTTGCGTACGTACGTCTGCACTGTGTGTCAGAAGTGCTTTGGCCAGTACAGCGACCTGACCAGACATTTGCTGAAACATAAAAAGCAAAAAAAAGGAGTAGAAAAAACAGATCCTGCTCCAGAGGAAGCTACCAGCATGCCCTTTAGCTGCTCTGAATGTTTACTGGCTTTTCCATCAGAGGAAACCCTTCAGCTGCACACAAGTGAGCATCACTCAGAGGAGACGACAGCAGAAAACCAAGAATGTAATCCAGTGTCTGCCGGTGATGAGCAGAGCCGTGATCCAGACTTCATTCCTCATCCCTCAGTGGCTGAAGCAGTTGAATCTAATCAAAAGCGTCCTTCTCAGAGGCCTCAGCGACTCAGAGCTAGATCTAAAATTTCTGCCATAACCAAACTCATAGCTCCAAAACGAAGGGTGGCCATCTGCAAGAAGCCATCAACCAGCTCTGCTCAAGCTGAGAAGAGCCCCTCAGAGCAGGAGGCACCTGGTGTCACAAATGGAGAGGTGACAAAATACAAGTGGTTCAGCTGTAATCGCTGCAAACGAACATACGCGAACCCAGATGAGCTCAAAGCACACCTGTGCGCTCTGAGGCAGCTCAAATGTGGTCAGTGTGGGGCGACCTTTAACAAGTCTGGCTTCCTGAAAAGACACGAGCAGACGGCGCACGCAAACGCAAAGTCTTACGTCTGCGATCGCTGCGGTAAAGTCTTCAGCACATCAGGTAACCTTAAACAGCACCAGAAGAGCAACACTTGTGTGAAATATCACTGCACGTCGGAGCTTTTCCCGTGTTCGTTCTGTCAGTTCTCCTTCACCATGAAGAGCTACCTTATTAAACACATAAAGAGGCACCACCCTGTGGAATATCTGTCATACTGCGATTCAGACAGCGTCACAAACCAGCTGGAGGAGGAAGAGAAAAAGGAATACATATGCCCTCACTGCGGGCAGAACTGCGCAAACGCCAAAGCTTTTAAATCTCACGCGTGCTTCCAGCAGGTGATAGTGCTGTACTTGTGCACAGAGTGCGGAAAGGGCTTCGCAAACCACTATGGCCTCAAGCAACATCAGCGCATCCACACAGGCGAGAAGCCCTACAGCTGCCCTCACTGCAGCAAGAGCTTCTCCTACACCGGCCAGCTCAACGTGCACCTCAGGACTCACACCGGGGAGAAACCGTACCTGTGCAGCCACTGTGGGGAGAGCTTCCGACAGTCAGGAGACCTGAAGCGACACGAGAGGAAGCACACGGGCGTGAGGCCCTACAGCTGCCCGGAGTGTTGTAAAAGCTTCAGCCGACCACAGAGTCTCAAAGCTCACCAGATGCTTCACCTGGGACAGAAGATGTTCAAATGCACCCAGTGCGGGAAGAGCTTTTCCCGAAACTATCATCTCAGGAGGCACCATCAGAAGATGCACTTGTAGTCACAAGTTTAGGAAAAACTGTGGGAGGGGTTAAGTTGTTGCCAGTGTAAACTTAATTGCACTAAATGGTCAAATATTTCATGACTGAGCTCCTCAGGAGTTGAAGAGAATCTTTGAATGTCGTGCACATAACGTTATTTTAACTTAAGTTCGTTTGAAGTTGAAGCATTTCAAACCCAAAAAGGGTATTTTTATTTTAGGAATTTTCAGTGTTTGTTCAAGAGTTAAAATTATTTCATATATTTACTCCATGTAAGGTACAAAAAAATGTAAAAAGGAACCACAGTCACATTAAAAGAACACTCATTTAAAATAAAAAAGACCAAGTTGACCATCACTGTTGACCATTTATTCCACAAAACATACAATGCAAAGCATGTGCACTGTACAAGCCTTAATATTATGAAAATACTCATAACCATGCCTGTTTTTTTCACTTCATTATTCATAATTTTGAAGTCATCCAGATCTTCTACTTTTTTTTTTTACATGACACAGTATAACTGTCTAATGAACTTTACCTTTTGCATTGTTTTTGTCCTTGTTAGCTCACATTTCCACCTTGACTATATTATAAATATTAAGTAAAATTAAAATATTTCAGTCTTACCTGAACTATACAAACATACTGGTATGACAGTTGACACAAGTAGACTCAGTTTCATTTTTAAACTGTGCAGAAATTGAAACAGGTATAAACCTGGCAGTGTTTTCCATGTGCTACACACAGCGGTGTCAAGTGCAGCTGCTGGTTAAAGACACAAGCCTTTTTTAAATCTATATCTTTGCTGCTGGTAACGGTTCATTAACATCCCAGTCCCAGTAATGTTTCTTAAATCAGTAGTCCTAACTAATACCAGTTACACAAGTCCTTGACAACATCCATTTTTAAGGGGAAAAAAAGATCCATTTTCATCTGTGGCACAGCAGTTGTGGAGGCTTGTTTCTGTGGTCCTTTTCTGAAAGAGGCGAAGGGGGTCAAAACCGGAGGATTGGACGCTCGTTGATTGAGTCTTAATGTGTAAAAAACACAAAACACTTCTGAAAGGTAGGCAGCAGGTGGTTCTCAAGGTTAAGTGACAAGACCTTTACGAAGGTTGGGTTACCGTTTGTACAATTTCCGAAGACACCTCAAACACTGTTCCTGTTCATTCCTCCGTTCCAGTGAAGCACCTTTGTTGACGTCTTCTTCAGTGCAATCTCCGTCCGATTTACACATCTTCCGTCGCATAAAATATACAGCAACCCTCAAATCTCATTAGTTTTATATTATGTTAAATGTTATGCACATTAAAATTTTTTACAAACCAAACTGATTGTTAAACCACACAGTTATCACATCTGTACAAACTCAGAAAATAAAGGTCACAAAACTAGGCGAAAGAAAGAAAGAAAGGGGTTTTTTGTTTTTTGGCAATTAAAAAAAAAAGCAACAGCCCGGTCTGTCACAAAAACCACAAATCAAGGGGTTAAATACTGAACTCTGAAAAATTAAAAAGGAACAGTACACATCTAGAGCTCGACAGAGTCTGTGTTTAGATCCAAACGCTCTTCACGTTCCCATAAATGTTAACAGAAAGACGTAGTTAAAAGGGTTAAGTGGCCGAAATACGAAGCCTGAGGACACACAAAGAGTTTCGCGACCAGAAATCAAGCTCAAGGTGGAGACGAGAAATACCCTGCTGGTCATTGCAAGAACAACAACAACACCATCTTCTGCTTTCTGAGACACGTTAACGGACCGAAGGCTTTTATAAAGGTTCAGATTTCAGCTCCTCCACTCTGCACTCCAGGTCAGCAACCTGGAAACGAAAGAGAGAGGAGAAAGCAGGTAAGATGTGAAGTTATGCTGCTGTTGTGTGTTACAGCATGTGAACATTATCTGCAGTATGGATCAAAAGTCTGATACAAATCAATATGGTCTGATTTTCAAGGATAAATGCCTTTATTTTAAAATTCATAGAAGTTCCCAAGAACTCACTTCAAATACTTTCAAGGTACATAAACAATAAATGTACAGACTCTAGATGCCTTTATCATCACAGATTAAATGTTGAATCTAAATGTAATGTCAAAATGGCAGATCTAATCAAAATTAATTTTAAAATTGCAATAACAAGTTTTTCCAACCTTATGTGTCCATACATACACACTTTAACACAGTGCTTCTCATATAGTGGGGCGTACCAGAATAAAGTGTAATTGCACATCCGCTACAGTAGGTGACAGTGGCGCTTTCACGCTGCTGTGTCTTGGATGATCACTGTTTTCAAAAGTCATGAGGGGTCAAAATTTATTCATTCTTGCTTTTAAAGATGAAAAATGATAAATGATGGAAAACAGATGAGCTCCAAAGACATCTAATCAATCGTGTTTTGAACTAGTTGCGGAGCATGAAGCAAAGACGAAAGGTGAAAGCAAGAATTTTCTGCGTACTTGTAACAATTTTATAGACCAATGACGCCATATATAGTCGTGGCGGAGGGTGGGGGGCGCAAAATGTTTTCATCTTCCTAGGGGGGGCTTAACAGAAAACAATTGAGAAGCACTGCTTTAACACCAGGTGTAAACTGAGTCTTTTGTTTTCTGCAGCATGTAAGAACACTTGTGTAGTTTTACTACATGTAGATCTTGTTTACAATGAAGTTTACGTCTCATATCTAAGTATGTATGTCAATAGATCAGCCACTGATCATATTTAATTTATTTTGTTATTAGCGTGTACTTATTTAATTGAGACTGTACTTTTAATTCAACCTGCATTTTGTTGCATTTAGCTACTGGTTATATTCTATTTTACATTTCATTGCATTTAGTTTTGCCTTATTTATTCTATGTTAGCCTTATTTATTTATCTTCCACGCTGTATTACTTTCCACCTTTTGTATTGCAACTGTTGCAGAGCAATTTCCCTCGGGATAAATAAAGCTTCTTGAATCTTGAATCTTGAATCTTGAATCTTAAGCTGTAAAATTTAAATTTTACCAGCAAAACAACCTCAGTCTGAATCCTGTCCTGTACCTGCTCTTGAAGTTGTCCAGACTCCTCCTTCAGAAGCGAGGCCTCGGCTCCGACTTGTGCACAACGCTGGGTCTCCTTCTTCAGGTACTCGATCTCCCTGTTAAAGGAAGCAGACAGGAGCGTCAGACTGCGGGTGAATCGCGCTCACACAGCTCTGCAAGCCTCCGTCCGTGTGGTCGCGCCGTCTTACTTCTGCTGATACTCCTTGATCAGACGTTTGGCTTTGCTGTACTTGCGCTCCAGGGCCTGATACTGGGACTGTGTCTCCTTCAGGTGCTCGTCCACAGCCTGGCAAAGGCTCTGAGCCTCCATCCAGTAGCCCTCCAGCTTCTCCATGCGCTCCTTGTTCTCCTGCAGCGTCTGCTCCAGCTGGGCCTTGTCCATACGCCAGCGCTGCTTCTCCTGCTCCGCGTGGTGCAGCTGGAAAGAGTCACATGATGATGTAAACACACATAATCCTTTTTAAACTAAATTGAACCACCATTTAATATAAGATAACCTACCTTTCTCTTCAGCTGCTGGATCTCAGCCTGGGTCACAGCGTGTTTTATTTGGAGCTTCACAGTGAAAGAGAGATGACAGATTTTAAATACACGTGTTAATATTAGGTACATTAGCAGGACATTAGCTGTGATTAAGCTGGAAACGCTCCAGTTAAGGATTTCCTCTCTCACCTCTTTGTATTTATGAGCCAGTTTCTCCGGGTCCGTCTCCAGAGGCGACATGTCCTCGTTCTCTGCCAAGTCAAACACCTCGATGGCGCTGGGATACGGCGGACTGACTTCCTCATCCTCGTCCTCTTCCTCATCTGTGCCGTATTCACCTCCCTGCAGGGATTAGGAACCCGTTCACAGTCAAATATAATTACATAAAGTTTAAAGGGGCAGTTCAACTGTTTCTCATAAAACTTATTTCCCCTTAAACTCACTGCTAACAGTGTTAAAGTCAGTTTGTTCGGTACAACGTGGTGTCAGTGTTTCCAGTGTGTTCTGTAGATTTTTTGAGAAAACATAAGATTGCTGATAAATTATTGCATAACTTTTTTTCATTTTGAGCAACATAATAAAGTTATGTGAACTTCCTTTTCTGGGGGCGACTGCATAAATCTCAGATACTGATGACTCAAAAACCTGTGCTTAAAATCTATAACTGTTCAGAGGTTACTAGAGGTGAGGTGTGTTTTCGTTCATTTCTAAAAGGTGAACAACCTTTTAAAGTCACACCTCGCTTCCTTTTTTGAGATATTTCTGTCTGAGTCCAGATGTTGCAGGTGTTGCATCACACATGGGTGAATCATTCAAAGCTAAGCAGGATTAGTTGGATTGAAAAAGCTCGATACTTGGAGGACAAATTGTTTAAATGTCTACTTTTTGTAAAGATAAAGTTTTTATTGCAAAAAATTCGGATAAAATGTCAGAAAACAGAAAAACAAAGGGAAACAGTCGTTTAATGGTGTCTTTAAAAGCTTGTTTCTGTGCTGTGACACTAAATGGACACTAGATGGTGCAAAACTCCAAAGAGCAGATTTTCTTTCTATTATACAACCTAATGCTTTTCAAGAACCACCCACCATCACACTTGCTATGAATGAGCCTACTTCCTCTCCTGTTTTTTTGTTGTTTTTTTTAACAATGAAACTAAACTGTTTAATAAGTAAAACTAAAACAGAGAGAAACTCAGAGACACAAGGATCAACACAGCAAAGGAGATCTGAGGGAAGCAAATTTGAATCATCCTGATTTGTCCCCATTTTGGAGCTGAGCTCAGGGTTTGATCAGACTAATACAACATGCTGGATACAACAACGTGGCCTTTGGCCAGAAACACACAGCCTCAGCGGAGAGGGTCACTTCTGTTCACCACAGTGCCGGGATAAATTTCATAATCCTAAAGGGGAACCAAGGACATAAGGGGCCAACGCATTATTGCAAAAACACAGGGACGTTTTTCATTTAGTGGCAACATTTTGTGCCTGAGGAGGTTTAAAGGTTACATAAACTTTTAAAGCTTTTCAGTGATGCCTTTGTTCGTTATCAAGTTGGACTGTTCTGCAAATGCAACAGTTACATAACAAGGTGTATCTCATTTATTGCTTTCTTAATTATATTTTCATATATGCATTTAAATAGTTTTGCTAAAACTGACATTGATCCTCTCTAAATATCAATAAGACTGAATGAGTTATAAAGCTCATAGTACTCATACGCTCTGCTTTCCATATTAGTTGCAGTTAATAGTCTGAATCTTCCATCTAAAAAACTGTTACTGTGATCGTGGCAGCATGTGTGTGTGTGCATGTGAGTAAAGGGAGGAGGGGATGGGGATAAAACTGATTAGCATGCATTGCACCCCTCCTTCTGCAGTGTGCATGTGCAGACATCGTCATTACAGATAAAAGAAAGACAAACCCAGCAGTTTTCCAGCGTACAGTTGATTCTACGGCAGAACTCTGAGTCTCGAGCATGAACACTGACCTCTTGTTCGTCCATGTACTGGTTGTAGCGCTGCTCCATCATCTCCCTCTGCCAGCGTTCCTGCTCCAGAGTCTGCTGGATGAGCTGGGCCACTTCGCTCTGTTCTCCCGGCTTCTCTCGTCCAATCACAAACCTGCATTGTGATAATTAGCAGTCCAGCTCAGTTAAGACTGAACAACTCTGACAAAAGCACTAGAACCTAAATGGTGTTAATAATAATACATTATGACTCTTTTCTTTCTCTTTATCATTTAGGAGCATAAACACTGGCTCCAAATGGACCAATAAAAGAACATTTTATTTAAGAGAGAATACCTATAACGCTTTTTATTCAGTAAAATCAATACGAGGTGATCAGAAGCCTTAATGCTGTTGCACATGAACAGAGAACTGCACAGTCATGTGCATGTAGCAAGTGCAAGTGCAGGTGAGAAAGTAATCTAAATTTATCTGTTTTATCAACATCAACACCTCACTTAAATGCAGTTTTGTGACGACTGGTTTATGTGCATTTGTGATTTCACCTTAGACCTGAACCTCGGGTCTGTGGCTTTGAACCAGAGACTAAACCATATTTATGGAAACAGACAGAAGCTGCAGAGAGCTAAATTCAGCGAGTAGGTGCGGTGAGGCGAGACGACTGTGTAGTTGCGGGTGAGAAATGTGCATGCATGTTGTCACTTTGCAGAACTCGCAGGCCTGCGTGCATCACAGTTCAGCCTGTTGTGCTTAATGTTCCTCCACAGCCACTTCAGAACATCACAATAGCACTTGGCATTCAGAGTCTGACCTCGGGGACAAATTCAGGGTGCACAACCCCGTGAATGTCAAAGAAAACAACCAACATCCTCTTGAGTGGCCTCCTAACCTCCTGAGCCTTTTGAGAGTGCAGGCTTTTCCACTCTGAAGGCCAATTTGAGGTCTCTGGGTCACAGCTGATGAACTGCGACAAAAAAAAGTTCGGGTCATCTCAGGCTTGTTGACGTGAGTCCTCGCAGGCTTATACAGCTTCTGCTTCTGCTGATGATCAAGCAATAAAATAACTTGTAATAAAAGTAATTTCTTGCGACTGCTACGTGCATATTACCGAGCAACACTGCTCATGTGCAACAGGAACAGTCTCGTTAGTTTTTGATGGCATCTCCGCGTGTGATGCATTAATGTAGTGAGGAATGTTCTGCCCCTCTGATGACGGAAAATGGCTTCCTGTGTTGAGCCTAACAAAGACGGCCTCTATGAGATTTTTCTCTTCTGCGATTAAAATCAAACTCTGCCTCTCTTTCAGCTCATCGTACAGCTCATTATAGAGGCTATATGTTTCCTGACTGAGGCTCGCATATCTCTGTCCAATTAAAGCCAGAGTACGAGCAGTAAAAAGGGAGTGATAGGGTAAATCATGACGAAGCGACAGTTATTAAACCAGGCTTTCAATTTCTTACGCGCTAACGGGTAATTGAATGTTCACAAACACACTTCCTGCCTTCGTCTATTTGTCTGGCTGACGTGTTTCTTATGAACAGGCCTGAGTTCCAGTACCCTCCGCCATCACTGCAGCAGATCTATAATGTATGAGCAATCTATGAAGGTCTCTGATCTTCACTAGTCACACAACACTAACAATTACCCTACAGTGCCGACCACCAAACCCTGAATTATGAATGAGCCGAGACGACAAAAGGAGCACAGATAGCAGTCAGCTCCACCAAAAATACCAAAAAAAGCTGCTTTAAAACAGCTCTCTGATATTTCAAAACCAAACTTTTGAAGCCGAGTGTATTTGTCTCTGATAAGCAGGTTTTCTGTGCCTTCACTGTGGAATCTTTGGACCACAAAAAGGAGCTTTTCAATACTGAAGGGGGGGATTATAATGACCCGGTGAGACCTGAGATAGAAATCTACAGTCTGGTGAGCTCGACGGGCAGGATGTGGTAGGAGTCAGTCCTGCGTGTAAAGATGCACTGTGGGTGTATATCAAGAGGAAACCATCTCTTTAAGCAAGAATGCTGGATGTCATGGTGAGCTGTGGCAACGGAGTGTAAAAAAAAAACAAAAAACACGTGTCCTGGTCACAGCGAAGGCATGAAGCAATCCCACAGGAACCCAGCAGTGACAAAACATTTAGAATAAATGCTCATTTAAACACACAACATGTGACGTCTGACGCTGGTGGTCTTCAAGTCAAAACAAAAGATGTAGTTTGATGATGTCGTGGAGAAGCACGGGATCATGGGATCTGTTTATTTCGTTGTTAAACAGCCGCCATTACAGAAGAAATTATGACTGACTCACTCAGATGTGGTGAAAGATGAGATAATGTGTTAAAGTTTAATTCGTGTCGAGTTGAGTCACGTTTGCCAACTTCCTTCCCTCCACGCTCCGACAGATGTTACCCCCGAAACACAGAGACACGCAAAGAAATGAATAAAATTACACATTTCTCAAAGTCTGAACTTCTGTTGGAAACATCTGGGATAATGTGAGCACATATTTTAACAAAATATAATATATTACACAGTTATAGTTGTGAATATGGCTTTTAATATGTTACAACTGGTGTTTTTTAAGGGGGAAATGTTACATATTGTACGCATTAAGAGCACTACACAATGCTAACATCAGCATGCTAATATGCTCAGAATGGTGATATTATTTGGATGTTTAGCAGGAAATGTTCAATACGTTCTCCATCTTAGTTTAATGCATTTCCTTGCTAGCATTTGCTAATTAGCACTGAACAAAAATAGCTTATAATTTGTAGATATTCAGCACTCAGATGTGACAATATTTAATATAACTCTCAGCAAGAACGGAAACAAACAAGAGTAAAAAAAGTCAGACTGTTGCTTTAAATAGCCGAAGCTCTCTGTCGTGTCTCTGTGCTGCTTTAAGGCGACTCAAACTTCGCCCTGCGGTTACGTGTCTCCATTTTCTGCTACGTGAGGTTTGAGTATCTGTCCGTGACCGTTCCTTTTCTTTGCAGACGCTGTGGCTTATCACTGTTTCATTCTCATATATTTCTTTTTGCATTCACTCCAAATACAGAAACTACTTGTGAAAACAGAAGAAAAACCTTTCCTGTGCAACCTGAAGAGTGGTTTGCTTAGTCAGAAGTCAAGTACTGAAAAAAAAGGCAAATTTGAGTTGATGATGATGTTAGATTACGTACCAAGGTTGATCTTGAGGAGGACGTAAATGTTTATACAAAATGTTATGATTTCACCTGGTTACTGTTTAATATCTCAGTCGTGATCGCACCACCACGCTGCTGCACGGCTGATAAACACTCCACTGGTGTTGGAGGATTCGTGTCGCTTCATGTTCAAGTGTATCAAAGCAACTGCAATGAGAATGACGACGTTTATGAGTAAATCTTACTTGACGGTTCCTGAGGTGTTCCTGAGTACAGAGGCGGCGAAGCTCTGGGTGACTCCCACCAAACTGGTCCCGTCCACCTCCACAATCAGATCATTCACCTGGATCCTGGCGGAGGCAGTTAATACACAAGTTTAGGCTTTACAGTAATAGCTCAACTGTGGCCTCTGTTCGTCACTTTCATGCTTAAGCCCACACGAGCCAAACTCCTTTTATATGCTCTCGTTCTTGGCAGCGAGAGCAGTTTTCGGTTGCCAAGATTCGGAGAGACAAACGGGACAATGAAGCATCCATTCCTGGAAATAAAACTACAACTACTAATCTAACCTCGAAGCTGACATTTAGTTTACAAAAGCAAAAGGCCTTTTTTCGGTTACAGTTAACACACCTGCCATCCCTGTGTGCTGCTCCTCCTTCTGTCACCGTCTTCACAAAGATGCCCAGCTTCTCCAGGCCCATGTCAGCTCCTGCCCCCATCCCAATGATGCTGATGCCCAGGCCGTCGCCATCTGAAAGACAGCAGGGAAACACAAGACCAGCTGTTACCGTGCTGCTGCTGCATGTTTAACAGGTTTTGGTCTGTTTTTTCGCTCATTATACTGTCATGTTGTCGTGAGTCAAGCTTGGGCTCTTCATGGGTGGCAGAAATGGCTTTGATTCCACGGTCGCGTCATCACTCCTGGGGTCCAAACGTTTGGTAATAATTTGCAGCGGTGGACTAATTTTAGAGAAGCTCGGCTTGTGATTGACAGATTGTTCGATCCCTGGACCAAATTTTGGTGGGGAAGTAAAACAGCAGGGCTTTTCCATTTTCATTTAACTCAAATGAGATCCAGATTAAAGGTGCCCTGTGGAGTTCTTCTTGCAAACAAACCAAGTTGTTATGTTGATGTTCGGTGTTATTCGCCAAATGCATTGTGTGTGTTCTTCGCGCCTGAAAATTACATTTCCCTTCTCATATAAAAGTTACAACACCTTTTCTTTTTACAGTTTTAAACCTTGCATTGTTTGCATACATGCTAACTATGTGTTTTGCATAAAACTGCCACCAACAGTCAGCAGAAGAGCGAGAGCATCGAGCTGCAAAACATTTGTATCACATGTTATTTGGGACAGACTCATAAAAACACTGCTCCACAGCGCCACTAGTGGTCAAAAGCTGCATTAGGAACCTCTGAGGAATCCTCCATTTTAACTCAAAAAACAAATAAATTGATATCTTGTAGAAATAAAATCAAAAGACCACTAATAACATAGCTGGGTGTATAAAGTACAGACAGTAAATTAAATAGTGATCAACAAAGCCACATTTTCTATCTTTCGCCCTGCAGTTTGTCCCTCGATATCAAGACATAATATTAACACTTTTTTGAGCTTTGACATCATTTTTCTCAGGGCCAAGCAGGAGAATCTGTTCCTTAATTTGCATCCAAGACTACAGGCAGCTTTATCACAGCTTCCTCTCTGTCTCTTTGCGTACAGTGAACAGCCTTTTAACTGTACAGTCAGAGAAAAGTCAATGAAAAGATTTCATGAGCAGCAGAAGGATCTTAAATCAATCCTGCAGTTAAGTGGAGATTCAAGGATCAAGAGAGATGTGATCTCTTTTATCTTCACTTTTCAAAACTGACAGCATCATTCTGCATGTTGCTGTAATTAATTTATATTTGTAATAAAAGCACACAAAAGCTTCTTCGTGCCTCAAGGACCAAGAAAAAGTCCGACCTTCGAGCACTCTTGAGATGATAAAATACTATTTCAGTTCTTCATGAGTGACTTGAAAGTTAGATCAGAATCAGTGATAACATCCAGGTTTCCTGCCTGAGGTGTCATGTGTTCGTGGTGGTGTATCAGTTTGTCAGCGCTGTTTTCTCACTTTGCTCTTATGTGCAAATAATTAGGTCCCTCTCTTTTATCCTGATTTAATTAATGTGGACAGCACACACAGCAGTACACCACTTACACAGAACACGGTCACATATGGTATCCTGTATAACCTGCCCTGTACACAACTCTAAATATAGTCTTCTATAAATATATTAATGCACCATAATGTTGAAGGGATGTTGGAAGTGTGGCTCTCTGAGGAGAGATGGAAGGTAAAACCTCTGCTCTTTCTTGGCCTTGTGCAAAACAGGAGAAAGCGACTGGCAAATAATAAGAAATCTTTTGTACAAGTAGTGAAGAATTGTGGGGTTTTTTTTGTTAAAATACAGATGGATAAGTGGCAGGTTAATCATACAGACCACATCAGTTTTTTAAGACATTTTTGTGAATGTAACACGTCTAATTCTCCCTCTGGCAGGTCTTTTCAAATGCAGCTTTGAGCAAATACTGCACATTAAGGAACTTTAAGGAGATTTGAGGAGAAAAAACGCAAGCTCATTAAGTTCTGCACCTTTCTCCAGCTCCACGGGGAACAGGTCCAGCCTCTCCACCCTCTTCTCCAGCTCGTACTCTGCAGATGCCGCCATGGGGTCCACGTCCTCGTTACGCCTGTCATAGTCCTCGTTGGGGTAAGTGGCGAACACCTGCAGGAGGAAACAGAGACACAAGATCAGACTAACAATCATAAAAAATTAAACCTCTTTGACCTTTTTTTTTTTTAAGGATCAATTGAGCGTTTCAGGGGTACATTGATTATTTGTCTTGCACAGAGTTACATGAGAAGATCAATACCACTCTTAAGACTGTCTGTTAATTATAAGGCTCATGTTAGTGACAGCTGACTTAATGTATTCTCACCACAAAGACTAAGTGTAAGGGGGGAAACAGCTGGCCTCTGCTGAAATGTAAAAAACTCACCTATAAGCACCACCAAAGGTCAGCTAAGCTAACCGTTTCCTGGCTGTAGCCTCATATTCAGCACACAGACGTGACAATATTTAATATAACTCTCAGCAAGAACGGAAACAAACAAGAGTAAAAAAAGTCAGACTGTTGCTTTAAATA
>JAQMCX010000033.1:5150531-5201062 GCA_029814765.1 Acanthurus leucopareius
CTGCGGTTACGTGTCTCCATTTTCTGCTACGTGAGGTTTGAGTATCTGTCCGTGACCGTTCCTTTTCTTTGCAGACGTTGTGGCTCATCACTGTTTCATTCTCATACACAGTTTTTTTTTTTGCATTCACTCCAAATACAGTAACTACAGGTGAAAACAGAAAAAAAAAATCTCTTCCTGTGCAACCTGAAGAGTGGTTTGCTGAATCACTGGTGTGTGTGTGTGTGTGTGAGTGTATGAAAGATTGTGGCAAAATGCAGATTTATTTATATGGAGGTGTTGTAGATCGTGACGTCACTATAGATAAAAACAAATCCTCAGAGAAATGCACACAGTGTTTTTAGCACATCTATTCACGCATTAAATTAAAACCTGACACCTGAAATAAGCATTAGCTTAAACTAAAACTGAACATAGTGCATTAAATGGTGAAGTTACTAATCTCAATTCAACCTCTACTCTCTTTCAAAATGTTTGGGCTAAATTTCAAGGTCTTATCACAGAAGAATGTCTGTATATTGTCTACTTAAATGCTCAAAATATTTAAAATTACAAACATGGCTGCAGCTTATCACTCAAAGCTCAGAGGTCGAGGAGATATTTGGAGCTCAGACAGCAAAGCTTCATGTGATTTGATAAAACCTAACCATCGTTCATGCAGCAGACATAATGCACTTTTAAACGTATCCACCATTTTATCTGAGACAGCCGCAGCGTTTCTTTGAGGCCTTCGCGCTGTATCGTTTCACAGCGGTAATGTGCATCAAACACACTGTAGGGAGGATCAATCACAACCACTGAAGTTGCTCTCATGAAGACAGAGGCTCCTGTTTCAGTGCCCAACTTCCTACATTCACTCTGGTCTACCAGCATGACAGTTTATGTAACCACCTCCAGCATGCTAATGGAGGCCTTCTGCAGCTGCTGCTCACAGACCTCACACACACACACACACACACACTCTGACACACACACACACACACACACACACACACACAGAGTAAGCTGAATCTTTAAAAGTCTCACTTTCAGTCTCCCGAAGTGATTATGCATGCAGCACCTTGCATGCTCCGCTTAGCCACAATAATTCAGTGCTGGGCCTTTTTTCCTTTCACACATTCTTTCATTTATTTGATTAAATTACTCAACTTTTCCCTCCTCAGTCTTTTGTTCCCTCTGCTGCAACACTTTAACACTTTTTTCTGGGGGTCTTTGTTTGCTTTATTCTCTACATCTCTCGCTGCTTTCTCTGATGTTTAGTTTTGTCCGGCCGTGTTACAAAGTAGCATCTCGTAGCTTCGGTGCTACCCCTCCGTCATTTCGGGCCCCGTCTCCCTGGAAACCCCACAGCAAAGAGCCTGTCAGTTTTGACAGCGCCTTTGAAATGTAAACAGCCCCTCCTTTCTCAGATTTATTCAGTATCATTGTGTTATCATGCATCGCTGAACACTGTACAAGCTTCTGCTTCTTCTTTTAAGCCTCCCTTGGCCATATAAAAAAAAAAAAAAAAAAGAGCTGAGCCAAATCGCTGCCATCATTTGTATGTTCACACGAGCGATGATGAGGCTGACACATAAAAATCACACGCTGAGTTGAACTTTTTGACCCGAGTCGAAAAATATTTTGATCAATTTCATCACATTCAATAAATCAAAAACTTACTAAATATGGTTTTATTAAATTTCATGCTAATAAAGTGACAGAATGAAAGGAATAGTTTGCCATATGCATATTTATTTTCTTAAGATAAACTATATACAAAGCTACCACTAACAGCCAGTTAGCTTAGCTTAGCATAAATAGATTAAAAAAACAGCTTGTCTGAAAGGTGGATTTTCACTTTCCAATGACAGCTACTTTTTTAAGCATCAATAATTTTAATATTCATCAATTAGGCCTCATAATATATCAAGAAACTGCTTGTCAGACAAGATTTTAAACTGCAATCTGGAAAATTATTGTTATTTTAGTCTGTTTAGACATTTTATAGACTGAGCAACTATTAAAAAATGGAACTGGCAGATTAATGTGGAATAAAAAAAAATAAACACGTGCAGCAGCACTGATGTCATAGTTTGAACTGCAGCTGAAGTTCACACTGTAAATTAAATGAATCAAAGTGAACCTGACCCTGCTGCAGATGACAGACAGCATGGGAGCAGCACTGAAGTCTAATGGCTTTTGATTTAGGTTACCTTCGTATTTAGAGGGATTAGCAGAATGTGGATTACAGGCACACAAAATACACTGTTTGCATCCTAAGTAACGGCATAAAACAACAACAGTGCACACCAAGCCTGCGTGCCCACTGTGGTGCTCTCACGTGGCACCGCTTCCCTTCTTGAGTTTAAAGCTCAAGAGGCCACAGCTGGTGGCTTGTGGTGCCCTCATTTTTTTTTTTTACGCCCACGATGCTGCAAGATCAAATGAGGAGGTTCAGCAGCTTTAATGTGGAAATGGATAGAAAAATACAGGCATGTGATCAGATGTGTGTCATGACCTCCCGCATTCGGACAGTGGAAAAAAAAACGGTGCCATAATGCAGATCAGGCAACGATATTACCCCCGTTGACAAAGCCTTAACACTTTCGCTTCCCAAAGGAAGATTTTCTCCCTCCTTATCTGCTGTGATCCCACACAGGGCAGACACACTAATGGGATCCTGTATGATGCAACCTCTCAACCCAGCCTCACCTAAGTATGTGGAATGAGCGGCACGGTGGATGAACTCCTCCGAACAGTGAGGTGCCTATCTTTGGAAGACAAACATTGGGATTAAAAGCAGGGTGGTGGTGGTGGTGGGAGGGGGTGGGCAGGGCTGGAGGAGGACGCTGTTCCAGTTGTGGCAGATAGTAGGTCACAGGAGCTAACAGATGGCCAGGAAACTCCCTTCCTCCCTCCCCTCTGTTGCCAGCCGCCTGGGATGTCCGACAAAAGCTTTGTGGGCAGCTAGCAAGCGCCACTCACCAGCTAACTGACTGTGCTCGTGTCTCTAAAGAGCACCCACTTGGGACTGTAAAGGGTATTAAAAATAACCAGTAAGTGACAACTACTATTTTACAATGCAGTGTCGTGACAGAGAGATGTTTAAATGATAGAGCTGCTGTGGAAGCCTTTGCTTTTTCTACAGCGTGGCTCCATCTTGATGGCCCTTTGGCTACGATGTGATTGGGTGACACTGTGCCGGTTTTAACTAGGGAGTCGCTACCCGTTTCCCCCTCCTCCCACTGCCCACAGCAGCATGTCAACTGCTGTGTTTCTTTCCCTCTGGACTCTCCAAAAACAGATCTAATTTTGGATCTGTCCAATGGGATGTGTGGAGGTGGTGCCACTGTTTTTTTTTATTTTACAACAGAAACTGTGTTTCCACTCTGTCTCTCCACATTTTGTACTAAACTCTACATCTTCTTTATTACTCATGCTATTCTCACTGTTATTCCAACTGGTTTCAGGAATGTAAGCTTCACTGTTATTCTTCAATTCAACCAGAAATTATGAAGTGATTGTGATGCATAATGTGAGATATGGCCTTTGGATGCCTCACTGTTTTTTCTTTTTTTTCTTTTTGCATATATGCTGCAGTTATTTCCACTATTCATAAGTAAAGAATGCTTGTGATGCATAATCAAGCTGTAAAGGTTGACAATATGCAGACCAGAAATGCAGTTTCCCTCTTAACAGTTTAATGACACCACCATTAATTGCTTTCACATTCCCAACAGGTTGAACAAGTCCAGAAGTGGCAGGTAATTGCTTCTAAATCCACCTTAAAATCAGGGGTTAATCCAGATCCCAGATGTGCAACACCCAGACAAAAAAAAAAAAAAAGCGTGCGGTCTAGGCTGCCGCCACCCTGGACGTCTCTCCCCCCCAGCCAATAAAATGGATGTGGTGTGTTTGTCATGGTAACGTTTGCATGCAACTGGAGCTAGACTCTTATTTGGCAGGCCAGTGTTGGTCAGCAGTCATGTTAAGGCTTAGCGCTGACCCCAGAGAGAGACACGGCAGCATGGGAATAAGGTCAGTGACAGATGACTGTCCAACATGTGGAGGGACGCAGCTGCATCTCCAATATGTGTAAATCAACTTGTTTTATGAATCTGCCTTCATTTGTGTACATATTTATATTTTATTTGAATATATTTATTGACATGTGTATTTCTGTAGACTGCTGACACTCTCTGTGCCACCTTAATAACATGTTTATTCATTTAACTGCATCTTTTATATGTTATACACTGTAAACAAAAGTTTGACATATTGTTTTGCTCACAGGCACATTTATGAATGAAGATCTGGGGGACTACTTTTTTAATTTCTTACTTATTATTTATGCTTATAAAATAATCATTATCCTTTTTTAATATCTTGTTTCTATCCATGTTTTTCTCTCTACATTTTTTGTGTTGCTGTGATTTTAAAGGAAAACGCTTACAATGTTCTGTATTTTTCTTACTGTCAGAAAATCGCATGAAAAATTGACCCATGCAGTTTATTCCTCTGAGCATTGTGTGACATGTTCCTTCACTGCAATGAAAACGGATATTTTTATTTGAACACAGAATATATATCAATTTATAACTGAAAAAAGTCCAGAACAAATACACCATTTTCTCAAGTATGAGTAATGTTTGCTACAAACTGCAGTGCTCAGCTGTTCCCAGGAAATTATTTGATGAAACTCTATTTGCTGCTTGTTTTTTAAGGTTGAGATCATCAGTAGGAACAGATGGGCTCGGGACTGAGAGCAACACACGAGGTAGAGAAGTCTTAAGAGTCAGACTAACACATTGTTGGCTTTGGTCTGTTCGTTTTTTCAATTAAATCTGTTAAAAATAATAAAAACCACTGAATAAAATCAGCCTTATCCTTTAATTTCCCCCTTAAGGATTAATAAAGTAAGTAAAAGGTAAAAGCATCATTTTTCCTGTAGCACAGGTGCAGCCTCACAGATGACTGCGACCGGCGTCTGTTGTTTTTTCAGGCTTGACATCATGATGACAGGTTGGACGGGGCAAAACAGCACTCAGACATCAGGAGCGAGACATTGCATAACACTGCCTGTCGCAGTAACCTGAGCGAGTGGGCACATCAATGCAAACGTTTGCAACCTACCACCACTGCAGGACTAAGAAGTGGGACAGAGTGACCTTGCTGATAATCTGTCTGGTCTTCCATCCCTCCTGGCTGCGAGAAATGCACTGTATGAAATACTGCAGGCCTGCTGAGCCTCAGTAATAGACAGTTTGAGGATACCTTGGTAGAGAGTGATGTATTACCTCTCCCTGGGCAATCTTTCATTGGCTGCAAGAGCAGTGAACACAACTCAAGGAAAGGCTGCATTTTGGGCATTCTGCATTTTGCAGTTTGTGGTTGCAATCGTAAAAATAAAACTCCTCCCTCCATGTTTGTCAAAATTCAACAGCCTCAGTTTATTGCAATATAAGAGCAGTCATTGTTTGTGTTAATGATACAGTGTCAAAGAAAATCATAGGTGTTCTTTGAGCAGCCTGGCAGGACTGTTGTTCAGAGTTGCGTAGGCAACAGAAACCCGCGAGAAAGTGGTGTGTGTCTGTGTGTGTATGTGTGTGTGAGTGTGTGTGTTTGTGTGTGTGTGTGTGTGTGTGTGATGGAAAGGATTAAAAGTGTAAGAGTAAGCTAGGTGATGAGTGAACAAGGTGATTCTGGATGGTGGATGAAAAATAAATCAGATTATTTCTGGCCTGAAGGGGGAACACAGTGCAAATCCAGTGGACATTTTCTTACTTAACTTGTACATTTTTTTATTTTTTTTCTGCTTTCCTCCGACGACGGGATAAATAATTAAATATCCCAAAATGAAAGGGCAGCTGCATCATGAACTACAGCACTGACACCAATTACAGACTGAAGCCAAAACAAACAAGCTAAACAAATAAATAAGACATGAGAGGCAGCTTCCTGTGTTCGACAAGGAGGCGGCCCTGAGAAGCGAGGCAAGTCTGTGACGATAACAATGCTGCTATTTTTACTAACAGTAGGAGACTGGTGACAAAGAGCGAAAGGGAGAATAGAAGGAGCGAGAGAAAAAGAGTGTCAGGAGGAGCAAACAAAGGCTCTAGTGTGAACTCTAACCGAAGCACAACTGCTATTTTTGCCAGTTTAAGAAGACAGTGACTGACAGTCAGATAGACAGAAATGAACATTTAGCGTAAAACGGGGGACAAAAGACAGACATGCACCCAGACGTCCAACCGCCGTCAACACAACATGACTTATATGTGGCCAAAAGCTTAATTGTTGCACAGGCGTGGGGGAAATATGCACTAAAAACGGGCACTTCCTATTTGGAAGAGAAACCAACTGACACTGTGACTTAAGAACTGGCAGTTATGCAGTCGCATGACATTTGAGCTGCATAATAACGCCCCTCACACTTGACCTCAACACCCCCCCACCTTCTCCGCTTAACTCTCATCCTGCATCAATCTCCATAACAAAGGCCACACTGATACAGTGTGAAAGGGCTCAGTAGGAGGTTATTCTGCAATGTGGGGTTGCAGGGTCACATCCACATTCTGTCTTTTTATCAGAGCCTACGAGATATGACTTCTTCATCACACCACGCACAATGCTTCCTCCTGCCATCCATCTCTGATCTCGTGAGGTTAAAACAGTGTTTTGGAAGTGTGGATCGTCTTTTTCTTTCTGGATTACAATAACATGACAGACATACTAAGCTCACGCATCATTTTCTTAAAGGATTCGTGGGATTTTCTGCATGATGGAAACAGTTTGACTCCACCCAGGCTGCATGGATATTCGAGCCAGACATTAGCTTACCGCAGCTACTTCAGTGTTTGCATACTATTAGCGCACACACACTCGAAAAAATGGAAGCATATTAATGTTTTAATGGCTATTTCTGTTTTCATTTGAATATATATGCTATTTTTGTTTTGTTTTTGTAATTTTTTTTAACTGTTTTTTTCTTAATCTTTAATTTCTTTTTGCAACCGATTATTCCACAACAAAATAAAAGTAGTTACTTTATTCTTTTCTTCTCTCTGATTTAGTGTGTGACAACATCAACATATTCACTCATCAATCAAAAAATAAGCAATAAATCAGTTAAGAGTATTAATTAAGAAAATATTGACTTTAAACAACAGCTCAGAGAGAAACTACTTTTTAAAAACATGCCATGTTTGCCATGTTATCATCTTAGTTTAGCTAGTTAGACATAAAAGTAAGAGTATAACAATTAAGACAACTAAACTTAGAGCTTTGGAGGTGCTAGCAGGAAGAATTTTCAATTTTTGCAAAAGGCTAAGCTAAGCTAACCATCAATTAGCTGTAATTACTATAAAGATGTGAAAGTGGTGTTGTTCTTCTTATTTCAGTCTTAGCAAGAAAGCAAAAAGTTGTGTACAGCAGAGTTGATTTAATCCTTAAAAACAGTATAGGTTGAAATTATCTTTATAAACCATCATAAGAGCTCTTTTTTAGTCAGATATAAGGGTTTTTATGAAAAGGGTTTCTATAAAAAAAGAATTTAAGTCTATTTGTTATAACCTGAATTGTTTTTGAAGTCTCAAATATTGAAACATCAAGCTCTAGTGACTAAACACTGCAGGCCGATGTGCAGCCATGAGAAGAGAGCAACTTTCAACTTGACTGGTCATGATATGGGACAGGAGCCCTTAGTCGCTGAAATGGCTTTTCTGCGTGAGGGAATGTTTGTGATGTGGAGTGTCAGAGCCCACTTTAGCTGGCAGAGTCTCTGTGTGCTTCAGACCTCAAGGCGAAGCCGAGCAGCGAGACAGTGCTGGAGAGGATCTGATGCTCTTCTCCAGATCATTACACCGCCCCCAGACACAGAGAGACACTTTAAATCAACACTACCTCCTCCTACTTGTCTCTCCTCTTCTTTCATCTCCCTGGTCCAAGAGGAGATCACAGTGTCTTTTTCTCACTTCCTCCTTCTTTCTTCACAAAAAAACACTCAATTGCTCACCCAGATCACAATACAACTGTCCGCTGGCGTGGCATTTGTCACGGCAGAGTATCCACTTCTCTAAAAACAGGACTAATTATCCAGGCCTCTATGTTCCTCCTCTGCTACCAATTATTTGCAGAAGCAGCTCCCACTGCATCACAGATAAATTTCTATACTGCAGTTCATTTGGGGCCCATGTCAGCTGCACAGCAGGAATGCAGGACCATCCATTAGCCACTGGCTACTGTGGAGGGAGGGTGTTAGTAGTGTGCTAAGCCCCATGTTGAAACAGGATAAAATCAAATGTCAGCATCATTCTGACACCGACAGGAGCTGAGTGAGTTCATTAAAACAGCTGACAGCGGTGCTGGCTATGACTGTGCTGCAGCTGATAAGCACTGAGGTCAAAGTCAACAAGAGTCTCGACACACAGGATGAACAAGAAACCAACACATACCAGAATATGGACATAATTACAAATCAGAAATCAGCACAGTCCAATTTAAAAAAAAGCCTCTGAGGGTATTTTCTGAGAGATCAAATCTTCTTGTTCTACCTTCAATCATTAATATTCATTCTGTGTGTCTTTTCATCCCACATTTTCTCACCTTGATGGGCTCCGTGCTGAAGCGGATCTTCCTCGAAGGGGGCGGGTCCTCCTCCACAGGAAGCCCAGTAATTTCCACACAGCTGGACTCCGGCTCGTAGCGATCGTCAACTTCATCTTCCTCCTCGTCCACCTGGCTTCCTCCGAAGTCTTCACCCACTGCGCTGTAGGTACTGATATCCACAGAGTCGCGTCCCGACTGTTCGTCTCTGAGCGTCCTGTCGTCCTCCTCATCCTCAGCATCCTTAGCCATCTCCCCCTCCCGCCTGAGCATCTCAACATCCCTTGGAGAGCATTGCTTCTCAGCAGTGGTTTCTCCATTCTCCACTGAGATGAGGATGTCGCCATGCAGCGTTGTGCTGCTTGACTCCTTTGCCCCAAAGTGGTCCTCGGGTTTGACCTCTGGTTTTGCCTCAACACCCGTATCTGAAACAGTCTTTTCTCTTTGCTCTCCTACAGTACTGAAATGTTCAGTAGTTGTGGTGCCCTGGCCAGCACTTTGGCCCCCATTGATGCTTTCAGTTGGGGGAGTCATTCTCCCCCTTTGACCCCGCTGAGGTTCCTCTTGGCCATTCTGATTGCTTTTCTCATCTTCCTGGTTGCCTGATGCAAAGGCACAAACCCTCTTTGTGATTACTTTGGACTTCAAAACACCCACTTTGGCGTTGACCCCCCGAGAAGGTGGTGGCGGGGTGGAGGAGAGGCGGTGGAGGTTGTTCCGGAGCTCGGCTGCCCGCTCAAACACAGCACTGAGCTGGCTGACTGTGGGGGACACAGCCTCGCTGGTGTCCAGGCTGTCCAGAGACTCTGTGCTCCCGTTGAAACGAGCCACCACGTCCAGCCTGCCATCCTGGAAGCCTGAGGCCTTGTCTGTCTTCAGTAGCACCCTTGTGGTGGCCAGCTTCTCCTGCTGCTGCTGCTCAAAGATGCGGCGGGTCTCCTGCAGCTTGGAGTAGCTGGGTGATGAGGCCCGCTGGTGCCCGTTCTCCGGTTTGGTGTCGAACTTGTTGACGCGCTCGGACACGGTGGATCCGAGTTTCAGCAGCGCACTGTGGTCCACGTTCTCGTTTAAGCTCCCGGCTCTTGGGAGGGAGAGGCGCACCGATTTGTCGGCGTTCCTGCCGACCTCCTCTCCCTCTGCATCGGCTGGGGATGTGGTCTGCATCTGCTGGAACATGTTTTTGATACGGTGCACATTAGAGCCGTACCTGCGCCCTCGGGGGCCCTCCTGCAGGTCCCCGTTCGCAGCATTGTCTTTGACGGGCTTCAGGGCCTGCATCCCCGCCTCGTATGCGTTTCTGTGCGGGGATGGGCTCCTGAGTGTAGAGCCGGAGCCGGTGCTCTTGGATGTGGATTCGGTCTTCATCATGGTCAGTCAAGCGTCGCAACGGATGCTCAGCGACGGCATGTCTCCTTTCTCAACCCCCGGTGGCAAATCTGTGTTATCCACCAGCAGCAGCCGATCCTCGCGAGGTGGCGCTCAGACTAGACCGGCAGATGGGGAGAAACAAAAACAACAGATCGTATTAAAGGCCTGCTTGCATCCGCTGCAATTCTCGTCCAATGCAGCGGAGAAAGTGAGCACGATGCATCTGTCATTAGCTCGCTTGCAATTACAACAATGCAAACCTAAACCTCACGGATGAAACACAGTAGTCATTAAAAATATTTGCAAAGAGAAGTGGAACAGTAATGAGCCACAGATTTACCACAGCTGACGACAGATTGCTTACGTTTAATCCCTTTTTACAGGCAGCATCATTTTGATCTCTTCATTCTGTGAGCTGCAGATTTCTGGTCCTCCTCTAGCAGCGGCAGAGTGCTGCTGCATGGAGGAGGAAGCTGCTGGGTCATAATGCCCGTCCACTCTAGATCTAGCTTAGCAGCGACCTATTCTGAAGGAGATTCACTGCATAAATTCCCAATTTATTACTCTTAGAAGTGTATTATATAATTCTAAGTTGTAAGTGATAGGTGTTATTTCACTTTCCTTATGTAATAAACTAGCCATTCCTCAAAAAGATCATGCTAGTTTTGCTGGAGATGTAAGAAGGTAAAGTAATGTTAGACCCATTTCCCCTGAAAATACAAAGTGGAGTGAGTTTAACTTCTTAAAAAATGGATATTATGATTTGTTTTAAAATATATATATCCACATTTTGAGTCAGATTTAATTACAAAATAATTAATAACACATTTAGAGGCTTAACATGCTAGCAGGAAGGTCCTAACAGCTAGCTAGTTTAAGCTAATCAAACTTAGTGAATAATGATAAAAAATGTTAGCTAGATGCAAGCAATGGCAAAACAGTTGAAAAACTGGTAGCTTAAAGTGTTAGATAAATGGTAAACAAGCTAGAAAGTAGTTGTAACATACCTTAAATAGCTTTAAAAAATGGAAAGATAACAAAAGGTAAGGAAAATGATGAATGATTAAAAAAGTGAGCAGGTGAAGATGTTGGCTAATGTTAGCTTAAAGCTACATGGTTATAAAAGTTTTAAATAATGGAAAACGGTCCAAATAATCAGTTAAAGAGTTGGATATATCGTAAAAAAGTTAACTGTGGCGATTTAATGGCTTAAATTGTTGACTAAAATAATGAATGACTCATTAAGCAAGTTAATGTACAATGTAAATGCTAAAGGTAGCTAGCTAGTTAAAATGTGCAGCATCTGTCACAAATATGAGTGGTAGTAGTTAAGTATGACAGCAAACAAGACAAAATCGATTTAAAAACTTTACTCAGTAGTATAAGATAAAATCTAATTTAAGATTATATTAAATTAATATATTTGTTACTGAACTTGAGTTCATCAGGCTGGGCTGTGGGAGTAAATTTACCTACATCTGACAAAAACAGTTAAGCCAATGTAAACAAGCGTGTAATTTCATACATACAGAAAGAGTACAAAACACTTCTAACAGAAATTTAAAAGGGCAAATATATAAAAAGGTTGAATTTGCTAGGCTTTATTAAAGAGAATGTATACACTTTGAGTGACAAACTAAAAGGGCTGTTGGCTGAGCAGGGAACTCGACTCGCATTAGGACCCAGGAAACACCAGTCACGTCAAACCTCCTTGGCCAATAACACATCCGTTATTTGCAGGCCACATTGTTGCTTCCTGCATACTGCATCTGTGCTGATACATGCATTAAAAAACAGTATCACTGGAGGTAGACAAAGCATTTCCCCTTTTTTGGCCGAGAGCCGGTTTAAAACCCCCCCCCTCTACGGTCTCGCTTTTAAAAGTTGGTTTTTTTTTTCGGGGGGGGGTGCTGATTTATCTGCAAGGCCGACTCATTCATGCATGCAGCTGTTTCACACAACACCAGGATATATTTTCAAACTGTCATCCGCTTTCTCTTTTGTCACAGCAGCTATCTTATCGCACAGCAGTTGAAGGTTTAGTTTGAAACTATTGCCTGAAAAGATTGAAGTGGTGTTAATGTGGATGTCACTTTTAGTCAAGGCTGTAGTGCCATCTAGCCAGCTTTTCCTTGAAAGTGTGTAATTGGTATGTAAACGTGGGTTTCGGGTAGCAGAGTAAAGCCCTGCTGTCCTTGAGTCTGTGACTGAACAAAAAGTAAATTAACTTTCTCTATATGCTATCCTTATACCAAACGAAGAGTATTACACATTTAAAATTAAGACAGAAAAAATATAATTAAAATCTATATTTTTAATTAATTTAAACAATAATAAGTGAAATATAATCATTGAAAAGTATCCCTCCCCTTTCATATGACCATATCAGAGCAGTTAAGTGATGAGGATGCTTATCAGATAGTTACAGCTATTGATTTGTGTGACGCAGATGAAGATAAGTGCATACCCTAATGATGATTCTAATTATAACAAACAGCAGTAAATATTAATGGCCAGTGAAGCAAAAACTGCTGTGTGAATTCAACGCAGGCTCATCTATTCTCATGCTGCTTCGTATGTATTATGCATCACAGTGTTGGCAGGTTTATTCATCTGTGACTTTATTATCTATGTATGCTGTTTGGTTCAATTTGCATCGTGGATATAGACTTTTACTGGGTTTTTTTTATACCCCTAAGATAGCTTGTGTAAAATAGATGATGAGGTGAATATATGAAGATTTAGCTTCTTTTCAAGAGGTTACATCAATGTAGAAGCTATTTTTTATGTAGTGTGAGTGAAAAAGTGTCATTTTTATACAAAGAGGGAGTTTATTAAGCTACTAAAACTGCTTTAATTAGGCTTTAAAATAATTTTGAATAATTTTTGGGCCCTCATGCTGTTTGCTCTTAATTTTAGCCCAAGAAGCAACTTTAGCCATTAAATTAATGAATTAAGCAAAAGTACAATATTTCTTCTGAGATGTAGAATTATGTTGCATAAAGCAGATGTAAATGAGAAAACTCAAGTAAAATATCTCAGCTCTGGATTTACTCCACAGTCTCAGACGGCCATCCCTTATGTTTTTGGGTGAGTGAGGCAAAAATAACTCTGACATGGTCTTGCTGTGACCAAGCCCCTCTCCGCTTGGCTCTGTCAATCAACAGGCCAAAACAAGATGGCAGGCTGCAGGAGCTCGGTCTTCCTTTTAACAGGCAAGTTTGTGTCTGAAATTATTTAACTTTATGTAACATGACGACACCAGAAATCTTGTTTTAGTAAAGTTTTCATCCTGATTTCAGCTGTTAAGATTTGTTAGCATAAGTACAACGTCAGGGGCTGTGTGTGGTCATGTTTAATGACAAGTTATTTTTAGACATTTTTGACCATTGGAATAAACCCTTTGGTGTTGTTTTTGAACTTCCACACAGTTTTTGCTGTCAGTTTGTTGGAGACCAATGCAGAACACAAGACCGTCATTCCTGTGGGGAAGCTATTTACATACGAACTGATGAGAGAGACTTTCCAGAATGACTTTGAACCTTTGTCAAGACTTTATAGTGAGAGCTTAAATCAAATTAAAACAGTTGTTTGTCATTATTAAACCAAATACAAGCTGTAAATTGTCTTTTTACATGTTTGATTATCTCTCTTTTTCCTCTTTTGTGTGTGTTATAAAGCTGGACTCCTGTACAATGACCCCATGATTTTTAAGTGCAACCTGCAGAATTTCCCAGACCTCCCAGAGTGGCTGCGTTTCACCCAAAGGCATCCTTATGGTAACGGCTTCCTGTACGGCACGCCAACAACCGAGGGGAGATATATAATTGAGGTATGACGTCATCATTGAGAGCAGTTGTGGCAAAAGCTTTAAACATATAAAACTGTCAGGCATTTCCACCATAATCTGCTGTTTTATATATATATTTATACATGTCTGTGTTTCTGTAAATAACGGACCAATCACAGATAAGATTCCTTCACAGCAGCAGCAGAGACGAGACTTGCAGCTCGATGACACATCTGTGGTAAATGTCAGGTTTTGTTGTCAGACCCACAGAGACAAAAGCTTTATTACTTCTTACCACTTTAGGTTTCTCTCTAGATTTGCTGTTTTTGAAACCACATGAAAAAAAAACCCGGCGGGGAAAAACGTCTTTGAAGAAGAAGAGATACAAATTCTGGAGTTTCACTTTAGTCTCAATCGAACAGAATGTTTGTCCGGTCGGACGACATTTTAAAGTTTGGATGTAAACATAGATTAACAGGATTGAAACAACAGTTTATTCTCTGGATTCCAGGTCGAATGTGGTTATTTTTAATTTTCTTTACATCAATTTCTGTGTTCATCAGTAATGGAAATGACAATTTTAACCCTTGTCACCCCACATGCGTCTTGCATTTTACAACATCCCTTATTAAGTCAAAAATCAGCTACAAGTTTGAGTTTCATTGTGTCCTTTTATGACTATAAAGCAAACTAAAAATACATGAAAAATGACACAAACACAATAAATATTTTTAAAAAATTATGTCATAATCACTTGATATATTTATAAAACAGCTCTAGGTTGTTTAAAAAAAAGCTTTACTATTTAAACACATAAATACAGAAGAAAATTTTAAGAAATGAAACTAGAATACAGAGTACATGTAAAGTTATTTTATTCAACTCAGTGTGTGACCTTTTTCTTTGAATGCCTGTAAATTGCTAGAAAATTAAAAGTATTTCTTTTCATTTATGCATTATGATAAATGTATACTTGATAAGTCATGCGGATAGAGACAAGTCAGTTTGATGGAGCGACACAGGAAACTTAAGCTGAATCAGAACTTCCCCTTGAAGGCACCAAGCATCAAAAACAATATTGAAATAATATCAAAGGATGTGTGAAGAATGTTTAAATATATGAAAACTGATAATTATGACGTTGAAAAACTGTTGTTCTCCTCGCAGATCTACGCCGTCAACAAACGGAGCTACGAAACAACAAGACAACTCCTGGTGATCAAAGTGGAAGGAAGTATGGCTGATTTAAATGATATCACTCATGTGAAGAGCAGTTAAATGACGAACTGCAGTAATGACAGAGGATGTGATTGTCATGTCGCTGCCGTCACTTACAGAGGTGATGCCGCCCTATCAAGCAGAGTTCTTCATCCCGCTGAGGGAGATTGAGAGAGTGCTGCCCCCTGCTGTTCAGGATGAGATAAAGCAGGATTTACAGAATCTGTGGGGCACCGAGGACCTGGAGATTGTCAACATTACCAATGCACTCGACCGTGGCGGCAGAGTTCCCCTCCCTCTTGCAGGACACTTTGAGGGGTAAACAGAGACATTTTTTTGCAACCTGACTGTTTAGTTGTACCTTTGGAATAACCGTACGTTAACGAAAATCTGATTTGTGTCAGTGTTTATGTGAAGGTGGGGTCAGAGAAGTTCTTCTCCAAGTGTCTCCAGAAGGTGCTGACGGCAGAGCATCAGAGGCAGTGCACAAGAGAGGCCAAAGTCAAAGTCCCTGGAGAATGTACCTTCTGCAGACATCCAAGCAACTGCATCACCTGGTGCAAGACGGAGCTGGTGAGGCCGGAAAAGTGAGGCCTGTCTGTGCGTCTCAGATCCTGTAAATCACTTTGAATCGCTTTGACATTTTCTCTTCTCTTCTTCTTCTCCCTCTAAAGTTCGATCTGACCAAGCAGGAGCCGACTCCTCCTGCTCCCACGAAGGGTCCGCTCCCTCTGCTGGATGCAGGCGACTTCAACCCTCCGGAGTCTCCACCGGACAGAGACTTTTTCCCAGACTACATGGTGACAGTGATCGTGCCTCTGATCATCGCCATCATCCTGTGCATCCTGCTGGCCTACGTCATGTTTTGCAGACGAGAGGGAGTGTATGCATTTATTTTGATACTAATGCACAAAAAAATACCTACAGTGTTGTGATTAAGGGTCATTTTGTCACATGCAAAACATTTTATCTTTTACCCTTGAGGAATAAAAGTCAATGCGATGGATTCCACGTGTAAGAAGGAATATAAAACATTCTGTTGAGTGGCAAACTCACCCTTGAAGCAAAGTTTTCTCATAAATTGTGACTTAATAGTGACACATTTTCCTTTTTTTTGTAGTGAGAAAAGGAATGCGAGAACAAACCAGTAAGTACGCTGACACATTGCTCTTTAACACAAAGCACTTTTGCATTGATCGGAGTAGTATTAATCATATGTTTATCATGTATTAGCTTAATCTAAAAATAAACTAGTGATTTCATAAATGAAGGGCAGTAAAAATACCAAATTTCCCTCTAAAAGGTAACATAATTAGGCTGTAAAGTAACAGAAAAATACAAATAACCAACTTCAAAACTGTATTTAAATACAATACATGAGAAAATATTTGGGGTTATTTTGCTCTGCTTTATATTAATCATTAAATCTGAATTTTTAAGCCACTCAATAAACAAAACAACGCAATAAACTATCTGTAATTGATAAGTTCATGGCCTAAGAATCCCTTATGAGCTCGTGTTACCTGTAAATAACATTCTCTTTGCTGCAGGATTCAGCTGTACCATCATTACACCATCCATGGGAACACAGACGAGCTCAGGAACATGGCTGCAGGCCGTGGTGGTCCTCCACCTCTGTCCACGCTGCCCATGTTCAACAGCCGAACCGGGGAGGAGGCTCCGTCGCTGCAGTCCGACAGCCCCAGCGTCCCCCTCATCATGGCCCAGCAGTAAGAACCTCCCACTCCCAACATCAGTTCACAGATCTGTTGTGATTTTAAATACCAGTGTTAGTCATCCTGCTCCTGTTATTGTGTCTTGTATGTAACTTAAATAAATGTCTCCCTCATTTAGTAATATAGATTTTTTTTCTTGTTTCAGTGATCCTTACAGTGACACGCTGCCCAGGTAAACACACTCATGGGACTTTCACATGCAACACTTCATTCATTCTGGTCAATATTTATGCTCATTATGGGATTTTTATCGATGATTTATAGATTATAAACCAATCATGTTGTTTGTTTTTTTGCAGGAAATGAGAACATCAGCAAATTAGCCTTCTTTCATGCATTTGTCATTCAAACAGTCATTTGCCGTCACACTCTATGGTCATGTATTTGCAGTGTTTTTCTTTCTTTAGTTGTGTTTAAAATATATAAAAAATGTGTAGTTTGACAAAATGTAATTTACTATTTATGATTTTTCTGTATTCCACCAGATTTTACCACTAATAAAACATTATTTTACATTTTAAAGTAGATCTTGTCTGTTTTTGTTGTTGGAGGCCAGAAGTTCAGCATAAAACCTGCAAGTAGTAGTTTCTTATCCTTCTTCATTCAATGTTGAGTTTCCCTTTGAAACAGCTGTTGTTGCACCAGAAGTCCAGAAGGGGTCGCCAGGGTCTCTTTTGATTTGAGAGTTTTTGGGTCACACACACACACAAACACACACACACACACACACACACATCTCCTCCTCTGATGGAAATAACAGATTAACAGATTGGTTTCAGGACCAGCTTCATTTTTGTTGAAATCTCTCCATTTTCAAGTGAATGTAGCGACAAAAACGTGTGACATGAAAAGAAAAATGTCTGTTTCACTTTTTATCTTCGATGTCGGCTGCATTTTGTGCTGCTGTCGCCCAGATGTTTACAGGAACTTGGAGGCAGATGTAATAAAAAGAAGCAACTGTGTGTGTAACACTAAAGAAAAGCCAGGTTTGGTGTATTTGACATCGGCCTTGTTTTCACTGCTGCTTCATAGAAATGTACTCAGTGCAACTGCTGTGGAACAGTTGATTCCTGGATCTATTTGAACTCTTTTTCTATAAAAGAACGTGTACGACTCTCCTGGACTCTTTGAAAATGTGAAATGCAGCTTCAGTAAATTCCTAACAGTTTCACAACAGTTGCAAAACAGGACAGTGAAAACTCAGCCACTGAGTAGACCACTTCACATGCTTTATTTCAGCACCCAAAATAATTAAAAACATCTCAATTTATTATACATGTACAAAATAAGTACAGAATCTCTCTTTTAAACCATGAAAGTGGGTCTGCTTCAAATTCTTTTTTAAGAAACCCTTCGCGAAAGACATCAACAAACAACATAAACAACAAGGTGGGAGATGTGTGCTGTTTCTTTTTTTTCTTTTAGTGAAGAGGAGTTTTCCACAGGGGCAAAACAGACAGACGGATCAACATTGAACACATGGGCAGGGAAAATGATACTGAACCAGAGTCACTTGCTTTTATCTACAAAGACATGATTGCATGCATTACATCTGCAGTGATCACCTTTTCTGAGGACCTCTTTAATCAAACCAACACTTAAGAAGAAAACAATTGCACTGCATAGACAACAAGAGTCAATTTAGTAGCACCAAAGGTTCTGCAGGCATTAGTGGCAATAATTACAGTATGACAGTGAGAGTTTCACCATCAAACACCAATAACTGGACCTCGTTGAAATGGTAATAGCACCTTTGAATGTTTTGGATTTCCCCACTCGTGTAAAATAAACCCTTGTCATTTAAGAAAAAACTGGGGGTGACTTCTTGTTATGAGGTAGCCATCTACATTTTGCAATGAAGGTGAGCTTTTTTTTTTGGTTGTTGTTGTTTCGTGCTCTTTTGCTGGTCTTTGCTTTGTCTGAACGACATTCGCGTGTTTCTTTTTTTTCATGAATTTAGAACAAGGAGACACTTCACACTTTTTACAATTTATTTAACACCAGGAAAATGGTACATATCATTTGTTGTTTTCAATGTCCTTCCGCAGCGGTAGAAAATGGCAAAAGTCACCTGTGTTTCATTGCGTGTGTGGATCTTTCTTTTTTTTTTTTTTTTTTCTCAATCTCCAGGGGGAAATTTTACACAAGCATATATTATTTTCTTGTTGCCAGTGGAGACAAAAGATTCTTTTTAAAGTGTCCTTGTGGTTGGTTTTGGTTGAAGTAGCAGTCCCGAAAACTTCTCATGATTGTAAAAACATAAACACCGTCTTCAGTAGAGTGGTTTTAAGCATGTGGACCAATGGCGGCCGAATGAGTTTTGAATGCATAGAAAAAAGGATTTAGAGATGACTGCTAGAAAAAAAACAACAATGTCATGTCCATATTTCTTTCATTTTTACAAGAAGCAAACGGGGCCAACTTCGACGCCAAACTCCTGATCAGGTGCACCAACATCCATAGGAGCAATGTCAATGATGGGCAGGCGGGATGTTTTTGATGTCTTGTAGTCGATGACTGTCTTGCCCCATGTGCCAGTGTGTGACTGTGAGGAGGAGCGAAAAAGAGGGGAAAAGTCAGATGTTGCTCATTTTTGCAGGTAGAAAATGTATGAAAATGGGAACTTCGGGACAAGCGGAGGGAGAACTCACCGTGCAGCCATCCTCGCTGACGCTGTATGTGAAGCGGCTGTTGCCCTCGGCTCTGATCTCGACGTCGTTGGAGCCCTGGAGAAGCAGAGCCTTCTTCAGGTTGCCGGTGGCGGAGTCCATGTAGGCGACGCTGTTCTTGCAGTGGTATGTGATGTTCTGAGAGGCCTGGTTGGACATCAGGCGCATGAAGGTCATCTGGATGCTGACGTCCTCGAGATCAGATCCAGCGCTGCCATACTGGAACTGCGTGGTAGAGGGAGGAGAAAGATGCATGAGCTCTGTGGTCTGCTGATTTATTTGCATGATTTTAGATCAATACAGGATTCTTTTTAAAAAGTCGTCTTACCTGGAATCCACCGGTCATGGACTCGCTGAACCAGACGTGCTTCTTCTCTCTGATGTTCTTGCTGAGGTACCAGGTCTTCATGGGGACGCTGGAAGTGCTGGGGTGGATGCAAGTCTCACCAGTCTCCATGTTGCAGTGGACCTTGATGGCATCCAGAGGAGATCCCTGGTTGGGATCAACCCAGTAGGTGCCTGGAACAGAGGAACATAACACAGCTTGAATCTGAGCTCATCCTTATCTGGTGCTTTAACTGCCAGCTTCATCACGGCTGAGATCTGCACTCACCGCTCTTCCACTCAGGGTGGCACATCCTCAGGTCGCGGCACATGCGAGCAGGGCTCTTCTGGGTACCGTCGGGGCTGCGGATCTTCTCGATCTTCTGAGTCAGGGTCTTCAGGGTGGTGTCAACCTCCATGTCGCGATCGCGCATCACGTTGGGGTCATCAGCAGCGCGGTAGTGGCCACCACGGAAGGGATCAGGGGCCTTCTCCTGAATGGGCTGGCTGACGAAGTCAAATCCGCCTCCGGGAGGTCCAGGGGGTCCAGGAGGTCCAGGAGGTCCAGCAGGACCCTGTTTGGTGAAACCAGATGTTTACAAACTGCAGACACACTCCAAGTGTATGAATGTTCAAATATTTGGTTAAAGGAAAGATTGTACAAGTGCAACTTACAGCAGGGCCCATCTCTCCATTACGACCGCGAGGTCCAGGGGGTCCAATGGGTCCAGGCAGACCGTTCATGCCATCCTTACCAGGGGAGCCACTAGATCCAGCAGGTCCCTGTAGGGCAAAGAGCCACATGATCACTCAATGAGAAAAAAACAACAATCCACAACAGTTTAGCTGTCATTTGTCTGACACAGAAGCAGCAGAAGACTAAAGACAGACTCTACAAGCACCAAAGTGGAAGCAAATTCATTCTTTTTTGTGAAAATATCTTTTGAAACAGATGTACTTACTCTTGGTCCAGCAGGTCCGGAGACACCAGCAGGTCCTCTCTCTCCATGAGTTCCCTAAAGGCAGAAAAAAAGATCTAATATTACATGTTTAAAAAAATAATAATTAAATATCTAACTGGGTGAAAAGAGTTGAGATTGTTTCAGGCAATGATCTACAAATTATTTGCTTCATTTCTCCATCAGTTTTTGGAAACAAATACTCACAGCAGGTCCGGGCAGACCCTGCATGCCGGTGAATCCTCTGTGTCCCTTGTGGCCTCTATCTCCAGCCTCACCAGCCTCTCCTCTGTCTCCCTTGGCACCAGCAGGACCCTGAATGAGAGCAAGAGGAGATCAACATGCTATCTCACACAATTATCAGTCAACACCAGATTATCTCGTAAGATATTATGTTTATGTATGTTAATGATGCATATTATATTATGTCATGATGTACGTACAGCAGGACCACGGACACCAGCAGGACCAGCAGGGCCAGCAGGACCAGCGGGACCCTAAAGGGTAATCAGATCACAATAAAATTTTAAAAAAGTCATTTGCACTGTGAGTTATTTGTTTAGATTTAGTTCCATGTTTTAAACAGGCCCAAGATTTGAAAAAGGGGGACGTACACCCTCTCCACGGTCACCACTCTTTCCAGAGGGGCCGACGCTTCCGGGGGCTCCAGGAGCACCAGGGGGTCCAGGAGGTCCAGCCATACCACTCTCACCACGATCTCCCTATGGAAGCAAATCTTTAGTCAGACGATTCTAGGCAGCTTAAGGCTAATTTAGTTTCTACTGGGTTGATACAGCAGGCTAAAGAGTAAATGACATTTACATATTACTTGAGGATAGAGATGGAATTTATCCAAGGGGGGGGGGGGGTGTGTTACCTTGGGGCCAACAGCTCCATCGCGACCAGGGGCACCATCGTGTCCGGCAGATCCCTGTGGAGAAAAGCAAGGAGGCAATAAACACATTGTTTAATGGTTAGTTTGCCAAACCAGTCTGTTAACCAAAACATTCTGAATATGTGTGATTTTACAGGCGAGACCCCCTCAGTCCAAACACTCCGCGTGTCTGTGAGTTTTCTAGCTAACACACAGTAGACTGAGCCTCATACCTCACGACCAGCCTCTCCGGTTGCACCAGACAGTCCAGGGGGTCCAGCAGGTCCGGGGGGTCCACGCTCACCAACAGGTCCAGAGGGTCCCTGCTTTCCAGGCTCACCCTGTGGAGAGAAAAGAGAGGTCAGATTGTGCATGCAGATGGAAGCTCTGAGGAAAGAATACAAGAGTTTGTTTGCCCTTCACGTGTGCATTTCTGCAATACTTTCCTGCCCAGATGCACAGCAAACACTAAAGGTTTTTTTTGTTTTGAAAATTCAACAAGGATTTAAGTGCATTTAAGGCTCATTTAGCAGAATGCATCCGGGTCACAGTGAATACTCACAGATGGTCCGGGCAGACCAGAGAAACCACGCTCTCCACGCTGTCCAGGGAGACCTACAATACCACGCTGTCCAGCAATACCTTGGGGTCCGGGGATACCAGCGGCACCCTGCACAAAACGACACAGCAGCCGGTTAGTCGACACGTAAGAGTAAAACAGATCACTGTTGTACATTTCAGACAATCAAAAACCTCGATAGAACATCTGTACATGAACTATAGCGCACTCACAGGGGCACCATCAGAGCCAGGAGATCCCTTCTCTCCACTAGGTCCTGAAGCTCCAATAGCACCAGCCTCACCAGGGCGACCAGCAGGACCGGTCTCACCACGTGCTCCCCTTGCTCCATCTTTGCCAACGGGTCCAGCGGGTCCGGGGGGTCCACCAGCTCCCTACAGACATGCAGAGGGTTCAAGTCGTTCCATTAAACTATGCTGAAGGCAATGATGGTCACACACAAACATGCTGCAGAAAAGATAATGTTGCTTAATACTGCTGGTTGTGTGGTCAGGTGAAACTTACAGCAGGGCCAGGGGGTCCAACTCTGCCAGCAGGTCCAGGGAAACCAGTAGCACCCTACACACACACACACACAGACAGACAAAAGAGATGACACTTCATTCAACTTCTAACAGCATCCCTGATTTTTACATCATTGTCACCTGTTTTTCTTTTTTATAAAATCTCCATGAAAGACAGATGCTAAAGTATTGTGATGGCAAAAAAGCTGAAACAAATCTAACCAAATGATATTGGGATACTTACAGGAGATCCAGCACCACCACGAGCACCTTTGGGTCCAGGAGGACCAGCAGGTCCCTGTTGATTAAAAAAAAAAATTTGTAAGTGAAAGAGGAAGTGCAATCTAATAGTAAAAATATTGAAGTTTGCGTGCTAGAACTAGCATGTTTTATAGCGTACGGTCCTACCTGAGGACCAGAAGCTCCAAGAGGTCCAGCGGGTCCAGGAGCACCAGCATCTCCCTTGGGTCCAGTGTCACCAGTCTCTCCCTTGGCACCAGACTGACCATCAGCACCCTGAATTTCGACAAGAGAAGGAAAAGTTGAACACATTTTGCTGTATTATAACAATGTGAAGAGCATCTAAACCTGTAAAAAAAATTAAAAATCAGTTTTTTGGTATAAAATATTAGAAATTCTTACAGGAGGTCCAGCAAATCCAGCAGGTCCAGCGGGTCCAGCCTCTCCACGATCACCCTGTTAAAGTAGATTAAGCATCATTCAGTCATGAACTTACAACATGCGTGTTGATATTCTGTGCATGGCATCTTGTAGAGAAGATGAGCATCTAGTAAAAAAATAATCATTTGTTTGTTTTCTAGTACTCAATCAGGTGTGTTTGGAGAAGAACTTACAGGGGAACCACGAGGACCAGTGGGTCCAGCAACACCAACGGCACCAGGCTCACCCTAAAAACCAGAGAAGAAGGACAAGAGGTCAGCAAGCTACTCATTTGATTATCTTCAAGATCAAAGACTCATACCACAGATAATCTAAGCCAAAACACCAAATATATGCAAAAATTTGGAAAAAAAACAAAAACAAAAACAGAACTGAACAAAACCCTCAACAATTTTTTATTCATATTTGCTTGTTTCCTTATTCATATTTGCTTGTGCTGACTGAGAAGACAATGTGATTGCTTGAATTCCAAATTAGTGTTTACAAATGAGTATGAATTAAGATTCTGTCATGAGGTGATAAGAGAAAACAGATCATGAACCTGGATTGCTGTTATATGTAAGTTAAAACAATTTTTTCTGGTCTTACCTTCTCACCCTGAGCACCAGGAGGTCCGGGGACTCCAATAGCACCAGTCATACCACGAGAGCCATCTTTGCCAGGGGCACCATCACCTCCCTTGGCTCCACCATCTCCCTGAGGAGAAAGATAGTGTTTTTAGACCGTTTGTCCTGACAATAGAAAAGTTTCCTTGCTTAACCCAATTCTTCTGACTTTTATTTTGGAAAATCGGAAGTGGCTGTCTTTACTTGCTCACATTTTATGAACCACTGTTGATTAGCTGTCAGGTAAAGTTAACACTCTTAACCCAGATTTAATTCAGGCCAAAGTTAATCAATTAATTAGTGTAAAATTGGCTTTTCAGCAACTTTTTTTCCCCTTCATATTACCTCATAATTTTGCCAAATTGGAATCATATGTTTGATTCTCTCTGATGAGTTAAGATTGATCATTTCTTGCCCGACAATAACCAACTTAATTAAGGTCATGCAATAAATTAAAACTGAATTCTAATATATAAAGACCAGGTGTGGTACTTACTCTCTCTCCCTTGGCACCGGGGAGACCAGCGGCTCCACGCTCACCAGGCATTCCCTGCATACCGGGGGCACCAACAGTGCCAGGGGCACCACCAGCACCAGGCTCTCCCTGCACGAGCACACAATAACAGAAATATACATATTAACGTCCTTTGATATATTCAATCAGCTGCAATTTGAATAATCAACTGAAATGTGAGGTAGAGAGAAGATGATGATAATTCTATTAAAGCTTTTAATCATTTGTGTTTTTTCGTGGAAAAAAGTAAAGTGGGATAGCAGCATCGTTTTGTGATAAAAGCCTCACTGCTAGAGTGTGTTTAGGCCCAGTGAGAAACTCTAAAAGTTGGTGAGATTTATGATTTTAAAATAATAGGAAGCAACATCCATCATGCTGGATAATTAGAGATGAGTCCACTTATTTTGGATTGTTATTGGATATATAAGGTGTCTTTGTGATCCTGGATGAATATTTATTTCACTTTTATATAAACTGGTATTTTCTAACCAACCTATGATTAGTGTTGTTATGTATCTGTCTATCTATATTATAAGTTTGACAAGAAAGGGAGTAGACTGAAAGCTGAGATTTAATATTCAACTGCAAGATACCAACCTTAGATCCATCGTTACCAGCGGGTCCATTAGCACCACGGGGTCCAGTTGGGCCACCAATACCAGGAGAACCGCGCTCACCAGGGAAACCTCTGTCGCCCTAATGGAGAGAGGAGACACATCAGACACATCCATGTTTAGCTAAAGACCAGAGGAAAAAAACTGTGTTACAGCAGATGGGGGAAACACTTCATCTATACTCACTCTGGGTCCAGATGGGCCAGAGGGTCCAGCCTCACCAGCGACGCCCTGAGCAAAGGAGGAAGAGGGAACGTGAACGTGCAAACTCAAAGATAAGATGACTTAACTTCAAAATATTCATGAAAGTACAAAATCTAATGTGTTTTGTGTAATGTCACATATTAAAAGTGTGTGGCTGCAAGATTAAATGTGTCAAACAGCAACTTAAACTAAACAAAATAAATGTGTACAGACTTTACAAACTGAAATAAGTCGAGATAGATAGCAAAGTTTTCACGGTTTCCTGCAATTCTTACCTGCTCACCAGGCTTGCCAGTCTCACCGGTAGCACCTTGGGGTCCGGGCAGACCCTGCATAAGGAGAAGGGTAAAAAAATGAAGTTATTAAGTGCAATTGTGACACAGCTCAGAAATATATCAACAAACAGAAAAGACAGAACTCAGATGAACTGAGATGATTTTAAAACCTACCTGGAATCCAGGAGGACCAGCAGGTCCCTGCTCTCCCTTCTCTCCAGCAGCTCCCTGAACAGAGAGGAGCAAACTAAATGATTAGAAAGCTCAGACACCACTAATATGGAATTTTCATTTTATATTGAGTTAATCCTAGAAAATATACAACTACACAAGTAAGTACTGATGGCAACATCAGTCACATCATATTAGTTACTGCATATAAATCAGAGGAGGTACGTACAGCGGGGCCAGAAGGTCCAGGAGCACCAACATCACCATCTTTGCCAGGAGCACCCTGTTAAAAAAAAAAACATGACCTTAATCATTTATGAACTGTTTTAATATTTTTTGTACACATTATTCCACTACAAAATATCCTGTATGATGGTAGAGTTAAATTTTTTAAGTTTAATGAAATACACGAGTACTTACAACAGCACCAACGGCACCAGCGGGTCCTCTCTCACCAGGCTTACCAGCATCACCCTATGAAAAGAACATCATCCACATTTAAATCTGCTATATATGGGATTTTACATCAGTATTCCTAATGAATTTAACCTTTATGACTTGAAGAACATTATCCAAACTCTGATTTACAAATGACTAATTTTTTTGCAAACCACAATTTTTACAACTCATTACAACTTGAGATTAACAAAGGGATTAATAAACAATAAATGCAACTTCTGAAAAAGAACTATTTTTGTTTTTCAAAACAAAACGAGTGGTTAAATTTACTCACAGAAACTCCCTTGGGTCCGGGGAATCCCATAACTCCAGGCTGTCCTCTGGATCCGGCGGGGCCAGGAGGTCCAGGGCGTCCATCTTGTCCAGAGATACCCTAAAGATCCCGAGAAGACAGGAGAACACTGAGAAATGACTCTTTTCTCATGATTAAATGGTTTGCTTACAGCTGAACACCTGTGGCTGACTAGCAATTACTATCAGAAACTATAAGTGAGTCAGAACTTACAGCAGGTCCAACTTTGCCATCAGGGCCAGGGCTTCCAGGGCTACCAGTCACACCCTATGGAGGAAAGGCCACATGTGATGAAGGGTCAGTCAGTATGGGCACAAACAACAGATAGAAGTATATTCCAAGATGTTTTTTTCGCTTCTTCAACCAGAAATGTTGCACCTGAAAAAAAATGTTGCAGGACTCACCTTGGATCCAGGTGCGCCAGGGGCACCAGAGCTTCCAGCCTCACCAGTGGCTCCCTGAGGTCCCAGTGCACCGGGGGCACCACGCTCGCCAGGGGCTCCCTGTCATACAAGTGAGGGAGAGTCAGCGAAAATCACCACAGTACTGTGGGTAATTGAAAGGTTTGATTTCTTCCTTTCTACAAATTTTCCTGACTAGATCGAGGACTCCTCGGGTAGATTCACTGACCTTGCCACCAGCAGCTCCATCAGCACCAGGGAAACCACGAGCACCAGTGGCACCCTAAAATGGAAAAAAAGACACCAAACATGTCAGTAAAAGTGATGTAAATGTTCAAAAAGCAGAGGACAATCCCCCAGGGAATTTAAGCTACTCTAATATGCAGAATGTGTTGTAGAAACATTGATTTAAGTTTCAACATGGAGATTTGTTTGTTGTTCTTCTAATATGACTGATGTTAAGACAGTATGGGTTGTATCAATACAGTGGTAAATGGATCTGTAACGTCATCGTCTCAAGGAGGTGGCCCATGAGTTAACATGCTTTCCTGCTTAAATCCTGCTCGATGTCAGTTTTTCTATCTGATTGAGGTCAGCTGGAAAGTGGAGGTAACATACACGCTCTCCAGTGGGTCCACGGGGTCCAGCACCACCGGGCTCTCCGCGAGCTCCTCTCTTTCCCTCCTCACCAGAGGGGCCAGGAAGTCCCTGAACTCCAGCGGGGCCCTTAAAAAAAGAAAGCAAAGACCTTAAAAACAATCCATTTCCAAAAAAGAACCGTGAAGGTAAATAAAAGGTAAGCTGCACAGAGTGTATTATGTGCTTTAAAACTTACAGGCTCTCCCTTAGAACCAGGCTCTCCCTTAGAACCAGAGGGACCAGGGTCACCCTGTTGGCAGAAACACACAATGTTTTTAGGTTGTCAGGTGATCCTGGGTCTCTGTAATATTGAAGAACAATGTTTGTGCTGACATCAAAGTTCAAAAGTCACACAATCAATTGTCTACTCACATTGTTTCCCTTGGGACCAGGAGAACCAACAGCTCCCTGAGCTCCAGCAGGACCACGAGCACCAGGGAAACCAGGGGCACCAGCAATACCAGCAGCACCCTATAAGACAGGAGGGTCAGGAGTGTCAGAGCACTTAATATGCAGGATTCAAGTGAAATTAACATAATCAATGAAAATGATGCTTACAGTAGCACCCTTGGCACCAGGAGAACCATCAGATCCGGGGGCACCCTGTTTGAAAGATGAAAGAAATACAGCGTTGTGAGTGATGAATTTCATAAGAAAAAGATTTTTAAAGAGTTTATGAGAATGTCTACAGAAAAGGTTAGTGTCTACTTACAGCAGGTCCAGCAGCTCCAGCGGGTCCTGGGTTACCAGGCTCACCACGGGCTCCCTGGGGTCCCTCACTTCCACGACCTCCCTGAGGACCAGTCTCTCCCTGTGAAGGGAAACAACAAAGTCTCAGAAATCTGCATCTTCAATCATGAATTAAAAATACATTAAAAAACATAAATAAACAGCCCATGTTTGCATGTGAACACCAAGATGGTTTTTATTAAAAATGCATGTAAGTTGCATTGTAGGAATAAGTTAATATCTTTCAAACTGAGGTGCATTTTCCCAGTTTAAGTTAGAAAAGAGTGAAAATAGAGACAAAATAGTTATCAAATATTCTCAAACTACATATCCTTAGATATATTTCAAGCACCGTTTTTGTGCTTTATTGTTGTTCTGCTCTTTTTTCCTTGGCTCTTAAAATATTCAGGTGTGTGTGACGTCTTGTGAGCGTCACAAAATTACATAAAGGATGTTTTACTGATGGCAACAGAGCTTTGACTTCATTAGAGGGCTACTGATGCCACCTGGTGGCTCCAGTGTTCACCTGGAGTATATGAGAGTGTCAGGCTAAAATATTTAAAGTATAGTATAATTGTAGTAGTATTGGGACGTCTGGAAATACTAAAATCTCCTGCAGTCTAAGTGGGGTGACAGAGATAAATCATTACAAACTGCTAATGTCCACAGTTTTCTGACTGATGTACTAGACCAGGGAGATAATCAAGCAGCTGGTCAGATGGACACTATAACACCAGTTAATGTATCTGTTTTGTTTATTCAATTTTGCTTGCTTTTAATCTTTAACAGTTAATATGTTTTCATAGTTTAAAATGTTTTCTAATTAATCTATGTTGGAATAAAAGACAAAAAATGGTGGAGGAGTGGTTCTGATGCACAAACACTAAGAAAGGTACATCTAGCAAAATCAGAAAAGTTATTGGATATTAAAGATGCATTGGAAAACTTACCTTAGCACCAGCACCACCGGGGAATCCAGGGGGACCAGCAGGTCCAGTGGTTCCCTGAAAAATAAAAATAAAAGAGGGATTTTAGCAAAGATCCAAAAGAGCTCCATAAATTTGGTGGAACGCAGACTACAGAGCAGTGCATCGAACAATTCAAAAAAGCATCCAGTGGCGATGTCACCACACAATTTTGCATGGACAATATAACCTTACATAACTTTTAAAGATCAAAGATTAAAAAATTAGGGCAAAAGTAATACTTACAGGGGGTCCAGCGGGTCCAGAGTTTCCATCGTTACCACGAGCGCCCTGCAGAAGAGGCGTAAGATTAAGGTTTGTTTGCAGGAATGGTCTCAAATCAGCTATTTTCAGCAGCCGTAAACATGAACAAGTATCTTAATGTATGAAATAGTTGACTTACAGCAGGGCCGGGAGGTCCGGGACGGCCTCTCTCACCAGGAAGACCACGAGCACCCTACAAGAGACAAAAAAAGGAAAAACTTTAGCTTAGCAATGCTAGGACATTCGACAGACTTTTCTCCTTAAAGAAATGACTTAAATGGGAGATAAAGGGTTTCATCTGATTTGTACTATCAGTGCAAAAACAGAATTAGTACAAGCAACATCGATTAACAGGAAAGAGAAACGTACCATAGCACCAGGGACACCGTTCTCACCGGAGGAACCAGGCTCTCCCTGTGGACAAATACAGACATTAGTATTAGATGTTTTATCATTGTTCAAACTAAAATTTTAGTTCAATCCATGATGAGATTCCTGCTTTGGTGAACATCCTGCGATCTTACCTTGGGGCCAGCAGGTCCAGCGTCTCCCTTAGCTCCATCCAGACCGCTGAATCCCTGTGCACAAAATCAATCAGCATACATAGGTTAGTCACCACTTTATACAACATCACAGCAGATGAAAATGGTGACTTGTTGTACTCAGTGGTCCTTTAAACTCACTCTGTGTCCCTTGATGCCGGGGAGTCCGGGAGTTCCGGGGAATCCGCGAGCTCCCTGCAGGAAGAAAACAAGAGATGCGTCAACAGACAAGTTCAAAAAAACAATGCATAACCCATAATAAACTTTAATATTATTACACTTGCTCCCAGTGGGCAACACTCACCTGAGGGCCAGCAGCACCACGCTCACCGGGGCGACCAGCTTTGCCGGGCTCACCCTTTTAAAGACACAAAACAGAGGTCAGTATGTGCTGATCAGTGTGAGAAAGTGTCACCCTAAGAAACTACATCATGTATCCTTCAGGCAATAAGTAGAATACAAAACTTCAATACAAAAAGAATTAAGGATGTTAAGAAAGACAAGAGAGGGACACATAGTTTTTCATATTGTTTTGTGTTTAGGATTATGGCTACCTTAGTTGTACATTATGATTGAAGAAGTGTTGCCTAAAGAGATATAGACAATAATCAATAAATCACTTACATCATCTCCGTTCTTTCCAGGGGGGCCAGAAGGACCACGAGAACCCATGGGACCCTAAAAAAACACCGTAAATGTCTGGATTAGCACCATGTGAAAGCTGACTATTTAAAGTTAAATATCTGTGATTATTAATTACATTGCTAATGGTAAAAGAAGAAGGGTGAGGGGTTTCATCGCTGACAAAAAAGTGGTGTGGGCAGATGTGTGTCACTGGGTCAGTGATTGCAACAGGAAGTGGAAAATAGAGTACAGGAAGTAGTAAGTTTACAGGGACTATCAGTAACTGCGCTAAAGAAAAAGTAGCATCTGATAAATAAAGTGTAATCCTGCAGGTTTCTGGGTTTCCTCATTCAGACTCAGTACAGATAAATTAAACTGAAACGTTTGTACTTCAGTAGAGAGGATAAAGCTGATTTTCTCTCTGACGGACCAAAAGAAACATTTATTTAATAGAATTTATTCGGTATACTTACAGAAGCTCCGGGCTCACCAGGCTCTCCAGGAGGGCCAGTGAATCCCTGAGGACCCTGGTGGACAACAAGAATAACAGATTAACACATTGTCTATCTGAGACACAGTGTCATATATGTGATGCAACATATGTGATGACTACTGATGATTAGCTAGCCTCAGTGTGTCGTCAAAGTGACAATCTGAACTTTAATGTAACCAGAAAAAATACTACTTACAGAGGAGCCAGAGGATCCAGGAGGACCACGAGGACCCATAGGACCCTGTTGATGAAGATAAAAAGAAGGTCAGTAAATAAACTTATTTGTCTAACAATCTAAACTATGATGTTGTTTTTATTTTTAGCAACAAAGTTGACAAAAAGAGCAAAGCCTTCATACCATTGGGCCAGGAACGGCTGGGCCGCTGGCTTTGGAAGGGTCAGAATAGCTCATTTGAGGAGAGTAGTTCTGCAAGAGGAGAAGGTCAAGAGTAAGTCACTAATTTTTGGATAAACAGCTCTCAAGAGTGTTGTTCTTGAGTTAATGTGCACAAAAACATAACATAACATAACATAAAACCCTTGAAAAGTACTTTTATTTCTTGAAGTTACTTTATACTGTTGATGGTTTAGAGAATTTATCCACAGTCACTTTATGTCACATGCACATAAGAATTTCTATATTAAGAGAGGAAGAAGAAAAACTTAACACATATTCTCTGTAGCATAGATGTAAAGTACAACTTTGCCATGTTAAAATGGCAAAAATAGAAGTTTAATGTGTCAGTTAAGGTCGCTGGCTTAATAAACTGGTCAGATCAACACTGGATATCATGAATAAGAGCTAACTCTGAGGACCGAGGAGCTGCTGAAATAAATATGGAGGATTTCCTGGATGCATTTCTCAAACAAAAAAAGCCTCACCCACTAATATTTCTCATTAAATGTGTGCAAAACGAAGAATCAACCTAATGCAGAAGTTAATGATAATAGTGATAAAAGGCTTGGAGAGAAACAGAAGTTTTATCCAAGCTACCTCGGGTTTTAAAGATGGATCTTGTTTTGAAACGTAAGCAAATCATCCACTTAGAGTCATCTTGGATATACTTACTCCGCCAAGGCCAGGGGGGCCAGGGGGGCCGGGTGGGCCAGGAAGGCCAGGCTGTCCATCAAGTCCATCGTTGCCAGGAGGACCTTCAGGGCCCTGTAGAAAAATCAGGAAGACACCATCTGTTAGCAATATTCTCTACTAATTATTTCATGTTTATATTTTTCTTTTTTGACTTTGCAGGAGGAATTATAGGTCAAAGTCCAGCCAAAGAAGAATCAATGTTTCCATGAAAAAAATATAAATACATTTTGATTTAAGTAATAAGTCTTTATATCAAACATGGAACTGTTTAACTGTGCATTCTGTAAAGTTAATGACATGATTCAGTCAATTTTTTTATACTGATGTTGATTTTTCTGGTCACTGTGCCTTTAAAATACAAGCACTCTAATGCGGATTTTGAATCATAAATGCATCATATCATTATTTTGTAAACCGATTCATGTAACCTTTGAACTTTTGTTGACCTGTTGACCTTGTGACCTAATTATCAAAGGTCACCTCCAACAATTATGACAGCTTTATGAGCATTTAAATACGTTAGTTAGGGCTCAGTCAGCAAATATGTAACCTCATTGTATATATTTTTACATATTTGGTCAATGATTGGTAAAATATATTAAAAATTCAAAACATATTGAAAATCTCGTGTAAAATAAACACAAGCAACCACATTTAATGCAGCAAATATGCTTGATTTACAATAAAAAGCTCCTGAACCTGAATTAGTCAACATGGTTCGTTGGAAAAATTACACAATAACAACAACAACATGGAAACACTGTTGTGTTGTTGTTGGGTTGCTGAAACATTACTGGCGTCCTTCTGTCTTTGTAGTACATATATGCAACTAAACTTTTAAAAAGCCCAGCTGTCATTTGCATGTTTTGAAGTGTGTGTATGTGAACGGGAACGTACCCTGTCTCCCTTGGGGCCGGTAACTCCCTTTGTTGGCTACGGATAGATAGAAAAAGGGAGTTAGGCTACACTGCAATATTTCATCCAGACTATTAAAACAAGTGCATCATCCAGAATACAAGCAGGCATAATTACAACTAAACTGTGCCATGCCAGCATCTCCAAAGAGACACCAATATGAAGCCAAACCACACACATTTTAACATCAAACACAGTAAAAAGCCAAAATACCTCCTGGGGATCCTGGGGTCCTACAGAACCATCTGAGGAAAAGAGAACGTCAACACCTCTTTAGCATTTAGAAGAAACATTAATATCTATGGACATTTATAAAACAATGCTTTAGGTTAAACCTAGCATCAAGCTACAGGTCATTAACTATCTGAAACAGGTCCAGTCTGGGAGTCAGGGCCGATTAAAACATGAAACACATGTGAAACTCATCAAATTACTTAATTGAGAGAATATTAGTTTGTTCTTAGTATAAACTGTAGTTAAATGCTGTTTTGTCTTGGGAGCCTTGATGTGTGTCGGCCCTGCTGGCCCTGTTGCATCGTGCAGTGTCACTGCGACAAGGCAGGCATGTTGGGAAATTACATATTCACTGCCAGACTTCGTCAAACAGCAGCTGTAATCCGTTGTTAAAAGAATGTATATTGAAAGTAAAATGGACAAAAGGTAAATTCCAAAGCGCTTCTTTTTCTGAATTTAAATCCTCTGGAAAGCAGGCAGGCTTAGGGCCTCCAGTCCATTTGTGGCCAGTGAGCCATGGATGGTCAGAGATGAGGTGAAAAGCACTAGGTGGCGCCACAAAGCTAATTGACCACAGAATTGGTGAGAAGGATGAAGGTGGAATACCCTCAGCATCTGGGCAGATAGGGCAGCACTCTCCGTCTGGGATGATGGGGTCGGCACAGTCGGAGGTGTCCTCGCAGATCACCTCGTCGCACATGACGGTTCCACTGTCACAGACGCAGATCTGGCAAGGCTCTGGTTTCCATACATCCTTATCGTTGTACAACTGTCCATCTAATGTGCAGCTGCCGAATGTGCCTGGGAGGAGAAGACAGCGGTGAGTTTGGTGGCATTAAAGAGGATCAGACATGCAAAAACAGTAAAAAGTAAGAATCTGTGAACTGAATTTTGTAAAATTTGCTGGTCAGAAAGTTGAGCCTTGGCAACATCTGCCAGGGTGTGCTTCATATGGGAACCAGATGTTCCCGCTGGGCAAGCAGACCTATATTATTTCTCTTAAATTTAAGACGGTGAACCAGGCAGCTCCGGCCTCTGACCACAACCTTTTTTTAGACGTTCTCCTTTCAACTTACAGCCACTAATTTAAAGCTATTTTAAATCACATTTTTAACCTGTGTCTTTTTATGGAAATCTCAAAAAGTCACAAAAACAGATTTAAATGAGTCAAACTTTGAGAACATATAGTGTTTGGTGACTGATTTGAGAGCAGCAATAAAGGTTTTAATGATGTATATCATCAGTCCGTGTCTATAGGGGGATACTTAATTTGGGCCTGGCAACTGTTAAAAACAAACCTTGGTGAGCAACAGAGAAAATGTGGAAAAAGTCACAATTAAACATTTTCTGATACCATGCAGAAAGAATTCTCTTTTTTCAAGGATTTTCCGCTCAAAACTTACAAGTGGAAAATCACACGGGGCCTAATTACATTTCAGGCTGCTGGCTGTGTGGTTGGGCCTTGGAGGAGGGAGGACTGAGGTTTGGAGGATGCATTTACAATTCCAGATCATGCCACCAGGCGGCGCTGTTAACCTATAAAGCGACATCTTCCGCACCCTCTGTGTGATTAATTGATGTCTAGACCACTTTGCTGTCTACCTCAGACTTCAACGATTTTCCATTGTCCTCTTTTTCAGATAAGCAAGTTTTATTTTTTGCGCAAACTAGAAAAAAAATGCTTTTTACATTCAATCTGACTTTCTTTTGACGTTTTGGAACAAAATTTAACCACATAACGGCTGGAAGTTGCCCTTTGTAATGCCCTTTCTAATATGTTTGCCTCCAAGACAAAGTGGGTCTACTTACTTTGATGCGTCAATGATAAAACCCCAAAGTTTTAGTGCTCAACTCTACAGTCTGAACAAAGGCTACATGCAATTTTTCTAAAACTACTCAAAAATAATTTCCAAACTCAGTGTAATGAAGATTTAATGAAATGGATTTGAAGTTCTGATCGTTTTCGTTCTTGTGCTTTGATTCAACTCCCTTTGAACTCAATGTCCTGTCATTGCGCATCAGAGATTTTGCAGCTGCTCCGCTCAGGTTTGCGCCCCAGCGTGAAGACGCACAGTGAGCATGTATCTGCACGTCACTTAGGAGCAACAAACAATAAAGAAAAAAGATCTATAAACTCCTATCCCGCATCCAGATCTCCAAAATCTCATCAAAAAAACGCCTCATAGTTTCACAAATCTCACAATCTTTGCCCACTGGAGTCAGTTATCCCGCAGAGGACGATCAGTTCCAGCAAACTGCTCAGCATCCTTACAGGCTGTCCACATCCTGAGGGTGCCACAGTCCCAAAACAACTCAAATCAATGTTTGAAAGGGATACTTACTATCATCCTCGCCTTGACCTCTGACCAAAAGCACTGCTGCGCTGAGCAATAGCGCTAACCGAATATCCACAAAGCTGAACATGTCTAGATGTTAGACATGTAGATTCTTTGCGGCAAAGGGGGGAATCCTCTTTTTCTCCTCAGGCACCGCTCATACACGGTAGGGTCCGGTCTGTGTATAACTCCAATCCAGACCCTAGCAGAAACTCCCTACTGCCTAAACAAATGAGTTAGCTTGGCTTTTATATGCCAAAACTTTTGGGGAGGTCCCGTGCGCACCAGATAACTTGTACATGTTCAAGTCGGAGTCTCCTCCTTCGCCAGAGACAGGGGCCGTCTTAAAACATGTCAAACAAGTTCACGTTTCAGCTCAAACGTGGATGATGTGGATCATCATTTACACGACGACTCTTCACCGATCAGACGTGTTTCATCTGCTTCTTCGTGGACTTTTTTTTAAATTGAGGCTTCTGTTGGGCTGTTTTGTGTTTTCGGCATCCAACCTGAGACGCAGATTTTTACGCGTCTGGACACTTAATGATTTTAGGAACAGAGCAGACCATTTGCAGTTTAGCCAACTTGGGCCACAGTTCATATGCAGAGAGGCTAAGGATGGATTAGATTTCAGTTGTGCATAAGTTTTTGCTTTAGTGCCTTCAAGATAAACTGGGTCCAGTGGTTCCTTTCAAAAAGATAGGGGTATCAGTTAAGGTGATGCGTGCGCAATTTACGCATGGATGGATAACCAGATGGAGATTATTTGAGGCTCCTTCAGTGCTTGTAGATTAAACATCATGCTCCGTACGAGTAATTGAGAGCTTATTTTGCTTACAGACTATTTGGGATTTAAAACGCAGTTTATTTAATTAAGTTAGGTCGTTTTTCTAAATTCTGGGCCTCTACACCCTTTGGAGTATTTAGCACCTGCATGCAACTGCAGTTTCACATCAGCAATCTGTATGTAGCACACAAAGCACATGCAATGATGATTAAATATAACATATTTTTTTTACATCTTTTAAGTTAATAAAAATTCATTATGAAATCCTAAATTTTTATCCAATGAATTCATTAATGCTGCCTTTAAGCATCTGAACCCCTCCTCTAACTCCTTCATATTAATAAAATACAGAGTGCAAATAAGAATGTTTTCATCTTTGTTTCCAATAATAGTAAACAGCAATCCAGACACAAAATGAACAGTTTAAAAGCATGTACAGCAGCCTGTGTTAAATTTCACTTTCCCAAAGAGGCATGGCCATCCCATGATGTCGGAGACAGGGGGGGAGGGAACAGAAAATTTTGGCAGATCCTCAAAGCGTGTGGACACGTTGCAGCTTCGACAACTACAGTATAGCCCAATTTGACCTTTCCTTACTTTCTGCTGTTGTCTTCTTTTACATTCAACCCAAACAACCTCTCCTGTTTTCCCCAGTTGGAACCAGTGAACATGTTAATTATAGACTTTTAGCAGACATTTATCACAAGTACAAAAGCATGAATGCATGTTAGAGTGATGGTCTCTTATTGGACTAAATCATAGCTTATGTTTATTATTTTACTGTATGCTAGGATCATGGGAATGTCTAAGACCTCTACTTATTTTTAAAAAGAAGATTCAGACTATATAAATCATGACTTGTCCCTGTGATCATGACTTTGCATTATTTTGACCTGGAAGTAATATAGTCCAAGATTGTCCTGTAATTTGCCAAAAATGCAGTTACTAGGATACTTAATAATACATAAATCAAAAAATAATCCAAAAGGGGTATTCAATGTCCGTACCAATTAAACAAGGCAAAGCTGAAACTATTCAGAAGAAGGGATGGTGATACAATAAAAGGAAAATGCAAAAAAGAGAAAAACAATAGAAGTAGATGGTTTGAGCAGCTAAGCTGCTAGTTAATGTTGAACAAACTACCCAGTAAATCATCATTCTAGCAATAAGTGAAATGATCAGTGCTTATTATTGATTTACACAAAAAAATCCCCAAATTTCATTACAAAGTTTAATGTTCAAAATTTTGTAGAAGCATGAATAAAATAATAAAACTAAATTTACTGATTTAAACAAGCTACGCTAGTTTATACTACATGGATCAAAAATGATACAAAAGGCAATAACAGAAAATTAAAAAAGGGCACATACCTGCCAACCTACCAACCTACACTTTAATATAATAATACTAATACAGCATGACTGAAACTACTTGAAAGTAATGATAAAGATACAATAATAATAAAAAAAGGCTAATCGATAGAAGGTTAAAGCAACAAGCTTACTAGAATATTAGTTAGTTAGATCGTTATACTTTGTAGGAAATGTAACATCACCAGCAACAAACCAACTGTCCAACTGTGACCAAACATCTAGTTACGTATCCTCAACCTGTTCAACATGATGTAACTTGGTTAAACTTCCGTCCGCCTCCGGTGTCCGGCTACAGGGTAGGTCATAAAATCCTGCCATGTTAGCAGATGGGACATGGGTCAAATTTAAAACGCTTTTCCAAAAGATGTTAGTTGTCGATTTAGATCATTCTCATCAGGCTGGTTTAAATTCAAGACCTGTGAGTATCATTTTTCTAATAAGTTTGGTTTTAATTAGTTATTTGAAGCCAATAGAGTTCATTGACTAACCCCTGACCTCGCTCCAAATGACATCACCAAGATGGCAGCGCCCATATTGAGAATATTTTTGTGTCATTTTTGAACAATGTGAGGAAGTGAAGACGTGTCGTCCATCTTTTTTACCGTCACTGGTGCCAACACGTTGGCTTCCTCTGAAGGGAAAATTAACAGTTTTTGGGGAAAACTTGTGCAGTTAGCGGTTCTGTTTGCACTAAGCAACTATTTCTTAACATCTGTTCTCTGTCTAATGAAAGCCGGTTGCTGCTCAAACACCTGCCAAACAGACAGACAGCCGTCGAGCTCCTTTTCAGTGACTGTGCATTTTGTCTTTCAGTTTACTGCAAGGTGTCACGGTACACCTTATGTGATGCACTTGTTTAATATCTACAGCGGTCAGCAGGGCTTTTAGATTGTCTTTGATGACTGTGGAGATGCTAATATTTAACCTCCGTCAGTGGGAAATGTATATATTCTAATGTTTTAAGTCAAAACAAAACTCTAGAGGTGCAATGAAACTCTTCTCCATCTATGAATCAATTGTAATACAGAAATACAGGAGAGTTTTATCCAAGTGTAGTTATTCTTGAATACTGTCTATTCTTATTTTAAATAATTGTAAGCTTGTTTTGTCTTTTTGTGTTGTTTAACATGCATGTTAATAAGCCATTTGACCTAAATCAAACATATAAGATGGATTTTCTTCATTTTAAATGATAGACTTTGTTTTTTGTAGAGTTTGTCTGAAAGGAAACCCAGTTGATGTGTCTATAAGCTTTCTCTGGGATTTTAATTTATAAAACACCATTTCCTCAGTACATTAATAGTTTAACAGTTTAGTTTAACAGTTTGGGTTTTTATCCTGCCTTTTCTCTGTGTTCTGAAAGCTTTAAATGCTAAACTGAACGGATTAAGTCTGTCTTTTAAGCGGTACTTTCTCAGTGACTTTCCATGAGTGAGAGGGAGCTGAAGCTCACAGGACAATGTTAAAATAGAACTGGTAATTTTCTGGTGTTTGGAGTTGCTGCAATCTATAATATATTTTTTTCGTGGCGAGTCTCTCAGAGTTCAGACCAGTGGTTTGGGTGGAATCTCTCCGAATGAGTTTAAGGATATTTAGCTGCATTTAAACATCCTGCCGTGTAGCTTGGAGCTACATGTTTTTAACTAGCTGACCAGATATTTAGCATATTTCAGTACGAAAACTCCAAATGCTGTCAGGTGTTTTAGCCAAGAGAACTGAAAAAAAAAAATCCACAACTTTCAGCACTACAAGCATAAGTAATCCCTAAAAAATCATCCTCCTCCGACCGTATTTGTGTTGTAAGAGAAGAGGGAGTACAAAAAGAACTGATTTGCAGCCACCAAGCTTTGGAGACTCATGGGAGGAAATTCCAAGCTTGTCATTGGCAGCTTGTGAAAGTACACGAGCCTGAGATGTAACAGGTTGTCAGAAAAGGTGTTTTCACTATCACTGCTTCAGGTTTTTCATGACTCTTTTCCTGTTAATGAGAACTGCGTGACTGTTTTCAACAAGGAAACGCAGCAGGTAGCCCTGAGAGAAGAGTTTATGAAAGGATGCTGTAGCTGTTTGATGGTGGGGTTGTTTAAAGTGTTTGTTTAAAGTGATGCAGACCCTCAGGTGGGCTTCACTCATACAGCTCTCATTTGCAATATGCCCTGTAAAGACGCAAAGGGAGCTAAAGGAACTTTAAACTAATCAATTCACATGAGGCAATCAGTAGTAAATAAACTAACCTTACATTCTGGGCAGGACATCTTTGCATAAGTGGGTTTATATGCTGCATAAAGAGCAGACAGGCCAACACTGTGCATTCCCCAGCCAGCCTCTGAGCTGAAGCCAGCAACACGTAGCATCTGCCTGGCCTTGTCCACGTGTTTCTACTTGTAAGCCTCTGAGTCTTTGCTGCTCCAACCTCTAACAAAGCCAAACCCTCTCTGTCTGTCTGTCTGTCTGTCTCCCTCTCTCACTTCTCTCTATCACTTAGTGCCTACAGGCCCATTTTCTTCCACCTTATTTAATGTGCTGTGGGGCATTTATTTGTTTTTTGCTTCTTTTTTAAACTACAATGTCTCACTCGACTAACTGTCTCACTGACATCTCATGATAAGGCTGTTAAAACCTTTGTTCCAGGCCATTATGGTGTTTTTTAATTATTTTCAATTATGGGTTCTTTCAGACGAACTCATGCTTTGTTATTTTCAGTTCTGGGTTCTTGCAGACATCTTGTGCTTTGTTTACATTGAGGCCCATTGCAGGCCCACCTGCCTCAGACAGATTACAGGGTATGATGAGGAAAATTGTACTGTACCGCAAATAAAATAAGTCACTGTACAGCACATCTTTATACTCTAAATGGCTGTTATCAAGTGTACTACCAAACTGTAATACTGATTATCGTGAGCTTTCTAGAATGATACCTGCAACTAAAACATGATGGTGAAAATCAATTTCTCTTTCTGTATTATGACCATTAATCTCTAAAAAGCTGAAACAAACCAGAGGAGTTTGACTACATTCCCCAAAAATGTAAAACTTTTTGTATACACAAAGGAGGAATAAAAACAGATTTTAAGAATTAACTTTGTAGAAAGAAACAGATTGCAGGAACGTGTATAGTTTTATGTTACGAAGATCACCTCTTAAGTTTACAGAATTTACACAATATACAGCTTTTACCACAAAAAACGCTTCTGTTTAAACATGCTTGTGTTTAACCATTAACAGACAACAGACGAAATAAAAGCTGAAAAATTGGGAAAAAATTGGTTTCAGATTAAACTATTGTGGTAAAACAGTTAATCAGATCAGCATCTGCTCATGTGGGTGTCATGGTGGCCAAGTGGTGAAGGTTCATATCATCAATTCTGAATGAGGACCTTAATTGCATTTCATCCCTCTCTCTCCCTGACAATTTCCTGTCTGCACCTCTACTGCGACCTTTCTGTAAAAAGCAAATAGCTGAAAATAATATTAAAAAATGCCACTATCCAGAGTTGTTACTTACAGCTCTATTAAAAAAAAAAAACATGATATGAGTCAACATCTTTGTAAACTTAATGTCTCCAGCAGGGATCATCGGCGAGAGTCTGACGTGTACGTGTACAGACGAGCAAATAACTAGTGTGACTGCAGCAGTCGCCTCGTGAAAACAAACCTTCCAGCTCTGGCCCAGACTCTGCAAGTTCATTCAAAGCTGTAGCATCAGATTTTTAAAAAAAAGAAAAAGAAAAAGGAGCCTTCCACGCGGCATTATGGGTAAATGCTCAATTACAGGGTGAATGTCTCAGCCCACTTCTGACTGCTACTTCAAATGGAGCCCAATGTGAACTGCAATCATCTCATAAAGGCCCGACTTATGTGTCGTTAGTCTCCAGGCTGGAGTTAAGGTTTGCTGGCTGAGTACCACTCTCACCGCTACAGTAGTCATTTACATTCAGGACAGTCATTTTCTGCACGAGCATGCCAGACGGTTGGAATTTATGCTACTGTTGTAGTTGTGTATATATTTAATGAATATAAGCCTGGTTCCTGTTAGGTTGATTCCACTGCATTAAGGAAGCCATCTGAAGAGGTACAACTGTCTGATGTCAGTGTTGCAAAAGACATAATAAGAGAGGAGACAAATCACTTGAAGAAAATTAAATAGAAAAGTCTTTAACCCACAAGATGATGGTTGTATGACAGATATACCTTCCTTCTCCCACAAAAGCCAATCATCAGCTTGTAAACAGCAGAAGTGGGGAACATATTTAGCCAATTGGGTCGGGACTCTGGATTGAGCCATAAAAGAAGTTTGTGTCATGAAACCTTGCAAATGCAGAAGTACAACTTGTAGGCATGAAGGCGCTTCAAACCTTGTTGAGGGGCAAAGTCACCATATGTTTTAAAAGGGGTTTTCATAAGATTTGACAGACGATTGTATCTATGCAGTTTTTATGTCTCAGTGACCATTAAAAGAGAGGTTATTGCTCTCTCCTTATTCATGTAATTAGGCCTGGATCTTTGGACAGAGCCGTGCTGGTTGTTTCCTCTTGTTTCCAGCCTTTATGCTAAGCTAAACTAACAGTCGACTGAAAGTATCTTCACATTTCACAGCCATGAGAGTGATATCACTCAAAAAAATAATAAGCATATCCCTAATTTGCAAAATTTGACAATATTCTCTTAAGCCAAGATTTTATGTATTTGAATTTTTGAATTCTGTGAATTACTGTGTTGGAAACCAGCAGATTTATGATTTGACATCTGAAATAATTTATAAATGACCCATTCCTTTCAATATACACACATTGGTACATATTGGTTGTTTGCATGATTATTACTAGTTAATCTAAGTCCTACAATAAAGAAGCTGATGTGAATAAATGGTACATGGGTGCCAAATTATTTAAATCATTCAAACTATTTTTTAAACATGAGCTCAGTTGCCAAACAGATCCGTCCTCTCCTGAGCTCCACCCATCGTGACACATCACCTCCCCTTTGGGGTGTGAGAGAAAATGGTGGGGAGCCCAAAGCTAAAAACTCAAAACCCACCATCAGTGTACCACATACTTTATTGGCTTAATGTTAAATGCCCATCTTTTGTTCAAAATGTCAAATGAACAGTTTCCTCTTTATAATCACATGGTACAAGTTTTTCAGGATTTTAATGTGGGATGTGCTGCACAGTTATCTGCTGGCTTTGTTTCTCTCGCAAAAAAACAGATTTTTCAGCAAAGGTTTTTCTCCTGTTTCTTGGTCTGGTTTTCTTCTTGTTTCTGCATCTGGATTTCTCCACTGTCCCAGCCCCCATCCAAACTCTCGCTCTCCATCCCTCCCTCTTTTTCTCCCTGCCTGCTCTCCTTTCTCCCACAAGCACAGACATCCAGTCAGACACAGAGTGGATGGAAAATATGACTGGATCCTTCCCTGACTTCAGATAATGTGCAAGACTGCTGGCAAGCGTGGCACCACTAAAAACAGGGAGAAGCAAAGGAGTAAGAAAGAGCAGACAGGACGGGGAGAAGTTTATCTAAAGGGCTGCTCCAAGTATTTCATAAAGAAAGCAAAGAGTGCTAAGTTTTGTAGTTAGTTTATACTTAAAAGCACTTAAAAGCAAATTGTTACTGCTCAAAATCTAAGCAGACACAGTTGTGATGTTGTGAAAAGTCTGTCCAAAGATGACGTGCACAAGCTGTAGAAAACATGGCTTGAACTTGGACATGACACTTCAAAGAATGACAGGAAACCCTCAGTGTCCCCTCATCTGATGACGTTTATGTTGATTATCTACGTGTTAGCATAGCATCAGGGGCTACAAGACAAAAAACCAAAGAGCCCTGCTGAGCATGTGGGTGTCATATTTCACTGCCACAATAGCACAAAATGTGGGATAGCCCGTTATAACGGGGGGAGAGTAAAGTCAGCACAGGGATCTTTGGATGGAATAAAGACACACAAACAAAAAAGGAGAAAGTGACAAAACTTTTCTCTCTGTTTGTTTCCCCAAATCACAATCATGTGTCAGAAACTGTTTTAAACCATCAACTCCAAATTGCTTTTTAAACATTTGTAATCTGTGGTATTGTAACGTTTCACCGATGTGTTTACTGCCACCTCCTCTAAAAAGAAATGCAACTAAAATGATGCTTTTGTGTCCACAGTTAGTTTTCTTCTCTTTTCTCCCTGAACGTAGTTTCCATATGACCTGCAGTCTTTTCAGGGTGGTTTGACGCCAGTCTTTCCCAACATCTGGGAAAGTTAGTCAGAGCTTTAACTACACTGCCATGTCCTTCAATTCTTAGTTTTCTCTTTTGCCCCTTTGCCCTATTTCAAAAGCTCATCAGCATCCCTAATAAAGATTTAAGCTTTTTCAGGATGAGCTACTTTCTCATTGTCTGTTTCAGCCTTTTTAACAGAGCTATGTTTTGCAAATCTCTTAGTCATGCTATCTCCTTTGTAGCACCAGTTTTAAACTTTTAACTTAAAATATTGTCAAAGAACCATGATTTGAGTCTTAGGTCTGACTCTGTTGCAAAGCGAGTTTGCAAGGAATGATTGTGGGGGGGGGGCAATGAGCTCAGAGATCCCGTCTGGAAATGTCGTTAATCCAGCTGTCTGCCGCCCCTCTGCAAGCACTCATAAATACTGCAGCCTACAGAGATGCTCACATGTGAGGAAAAACAGGGGAAAAGTAGGAGGTTCAGCTGAAAGTCGGAGAGGAAAAAGAAAAAATACAGAGCAAAACAGACAAAGAGAAGCAAGATGAGTGTGACTGAGTTGAAGAAGCTACAAAGTTCTCATACAGGTTAAACATTAAAGTGTAATTTTTTATATCCATAAAGTTCTATCATCAAAAAAGCACCAACAAACCCAGAAAGAGAAGCAGAGCAGACAGCAGGTAGCCTCAAACTCAGGGAGACTGGAAAGGGAAATAGGGAGGCCAATAACTATGTAGGGAAAAAATTCCCATCTGTCCGATGACTCATACTCTCCCCTCAGCCTCAGAAACGAAAATTAACAACGTCCTAGTTTTTACACTGCTGGGACAATGATAATCTGAGCAAATTTTAAGCATAGGAGTCACTTCTTAAATGTATTTTATGGTTTTTTTTTAGGTGAGACAACCTATTAAGTGAATGGATAATAATAAAACCTGATAGCATTGCAGGTAAATGATTGGCTTTTACTATCTGTCCCTGGTTTCAATGTGAGGATGTAAAACACACACTGTCATGTTATCACAACCTTGGCAGTCCGCATCTAGTCGGATATTTCCTCCCAAAAACATTCGAGCAGAAGTTACAAACATTAGTCTGCAACGCTGTCCAACCTGAATATTTCTGTTGGACGACAGAAGAAAAGAAAGCAAGGTAACTTACCTCGGGCCCATGAAATCGGTGAATGTCATTAGTAAGTATTTTTTTGGGGGTAGTGGATACTATTTATCGTCTAAACACCTAAAAATGTGAAAAAAAACACAATGTGTTCAGCTGCTTTCAGTCCATTTCAGAAGATTCTGTATAATTTACTGTATCAATAACACCAAGTCAAAACTTTGGGTGATCAATCCTATTGTTGACAATATCAAAACATTTGTTACTATAAAACTTCATTAAATAGCATTCAGATCCTTTTTCCATGTCCAAAACCTCAGAAGCTTTCAAAATATGTACTTTTTTATTTATGCAAGATATAATTTAGCAAGGAAAGTCTTACTGATCATTTCATATCTTATTGTCTAACTAATAAAACACATTTATTCCTACTCAAACAAACAGTCCTTCTATCTTCTTATTACATTTTTGAACAGGGTCACTAACTAGTAATCTGTAACCTAAATTTCAGAGATAACTTTCCCCACATTGTGAATATCTTTGACATAGTATTCTTTTTATTAATAGGCTAACATTATTATGCTAAGGGTAACTTTGGTTTTAAGCTAACGTCCTGTCATTTATGCCATTTATTTGATATTGACCAGAGGAAGGAAATTAAACTTAATAAACTTTATAACTACTAGGCATCAATTAGGGTGATTACACCCTCAGCCAGTAGTATTTTTTCTTACTTACCGAAGTTACATCGAGTATTATCAAATTAATCTTCATCAAATACTCTGTCGAAAGCTCTGTGACATATTTAAGGATAGCTTGACTTAACGGCCGTTACTCACCATTAGCAGTGGAAAATAATTAGCTTGACTGTTAGCTCTGCTAAAGATGTTTCTCAACAACTCCTTCCTATTTTATTTACACTTCGTGTCTTGTGTATAATATATGAAATAATACGAAACGTTCATGGTGGTTTAAAGAAGCAGTGCCTTGCGAATTGGACTTGTTTATTAACCAACAACCACAGGTAAGCTACTTAAATAAACATCCATCTCTGTAATGTATGGCTGGCTAGCATAGCTATCCCGCTAGCTAACAGCTAACATCAACGTCAATTTATTAGCTAATAATGTTGCATTTTTTTAGTTAGCTTGTTGCAAGAATTACAATTAAAGTTAAACACTAGTGACAGACAGTTTCGAAACCGCTGATATGTAATATTTTTATTGTATAATGCGAACTTCATTTTAATAGTAAAGTTTTTATTTGTTAGGTCTTCATGCTAAACTGGGCTAAGCACAACCAGGACCAGTAGTGAAAGTAATTAGCTATAGGTAACATTAAATCAACTCTAGTGTGGTGCTAAAGTACAATTTTGAGGTATATCTTTACTTTTATCTGTTATTTTATACCTCTGCTCTACCACAGTTTTGTAGAAAATGTTGTTTTTATTTCACCACATTTATTGAGAAATTTTATTTACTACCACATATCAGAAAATACACCTATTTGACAAGCTACCCAGCAGTATAATAAGTCATTAAAATGTTCTTTGTAATCAGTAACATTAAACTTCAAACTAAGAACTTGTGATTTCAGTATTTACCAAATTCATCATGTCTTGTAGCTTTGCTTTTAATGTAACATGTCTCATTTTTTTACAAGGTTGTGTATCACTATCATGATAACTTGATGCCCCCTTCTTTCAACTAAGAGCAAAGTTCATTTCTTCACAGTCTGTCAAAGTTGTTTTCTTAATGCCCCCAGGTCCCAGTGTTTGACATTACATCAGCATGTGAGGGATGAAAAATGCCTCCCAGCCTGGACTTGTAGGACTCCCTCCAGGACCGAACAGGAAACCACAGGAATGATGTGCAGAGGTAAATGACACTGTGTGTTTGTTTGTTTTGTTTGTGTGAGAAAAACTGTCTTTTTAAAATCGAGGTGCTTCAACCAATTTTGAGACACATGCAGGTAACTTAAGCTATCAATTGCAAACTCTGTTGTTATCTAGTTTCTGCATATATATCGACTTTAGATGCCACAGTGTAACACAGGTCGACATTTTCCTTTCAGTTTTGATTTGTGTCATTTTTTTAATAAAGTGATTTCACAAATAGCTTATGGAAATTGCCTATGTTAGCTAATTAAAAATTATAGCATTGGTTAGCAACAGTAAACCACCCTCCATCCTTATATTCTTAGTTAAAAAATCATCATTCAGTACTCAGTATTCTGAGTATTCAGACTGTAAATGTGGTGAAAATATAGAACAATTACTCAGAAATAATCAAAAATAGGGTTACAGCAGTCTGAACAAAATTCTATTTCATATATTTTGTTCTCACTGTTTATAAAAGACTAGAAATGGTTGGAGTCTGTATTTTGGTTTCTGAAACTATTGTTGCACCCACTTCACCCTCTTAATGAACAATTCCTGTGTGATGCACTGAGGAAATTCTATCTGTTTTGGAAACACAAGTCTCTTCTGAGCATGTGCAGAAGGTTCTTCAGTGCTCCATTAGATCGAGCTCGCAATCCAGCCCTAAGTTTGCTGAGTGCTTCAGAATGGTTGAGAAGAAAAAAGTGACCTCAATGCAGAAGAATGCAGTGTGGTCTGTCTTCCCTCCCCTAACATCCAGCATGGGCAAAAATGACTTCTCTTAACCCAATGTTTAGCGGAGGGAGTGTATTCGACTTGAGCCATTTAAATGGCCACAGCCACCGTCTTCTCCTCCTTACTCCTCTTCCATCCTTTTTTTCACCTCCTTCCTCTTTTCATGAGGAGGATGTGAGTAAAGTTGCCACGTTAAATGCTTTCTCTCCTTTACTCCCTGCGATAGTTCTTACCTCACAATAAGACATTTGGAAAAAAAAACAAAACAAAGTCAGTGCTGGTAGACATCTTTGTCTTCAGCATGCACAAAAAAAAAGCTGCATTTGCTTTGTCGCTGTTGTCTACAACAGTCTGTATCAAAAGCTGCGTCTCCAGTGTTTTCCATTTTCTATTTTTTTTTCACTTTCAGCCAAGGCGTTTAAAATACCATTTCAGTCAAGTAAACATGCAGATTAAACATACTGACATCAGTTTTTACTTCCTTTTCCCTTGCCTTGCCTTCCTTTTTTGATAGAGTGTGTAATTGCTTGCAATAGCGAGAGTCATCCCACCTTATCTCATTGCAATATCCCTCTGTTTGTGTTATAGCAAAGAAAAAGTGTTGTGGACAGATTGAACATGGAGGGCAAGCTGAGTCAAAGTGTATTTGTTGTTTGTATTAGTGTCTCCTCTCCTGCCAATGCATGCATTGTTTGGTTTGTTGCGATCTACCATGGAGGCCTCAGGAGAAGGCATTTCATGCATGATGAGGCATCCTGGCATCCACATGCTCAGAATACACCAGTGCTGCTTGAGGAGGAGGAGTTAAGATTTATGCTGCCTCCTGTGTCACCCTGAAAATGCAGGGCTAACAGCTTTCAGATGTGAGAGGAAGTACGTTTTGAGGATTGAGTTGGTGGGGTTGCAGGAGTATGTGCTGGACTGTGCTGTGCAAACTATAAAAATGATCCTAAAAAAGGCATTTTTTGTTATTTACAGTATGTGGAGTATTGAAAGAAGATGCAGGACAGGAGCACCTTAACTATATAGAGGGATTCTCTCTGCCACTGTGCTGTTTTATCACATTAAGAGTAATTTGCAGGAAGGCAGCCATGACAAGAATATTCTGTTTAGATCTTTGAAATGCAGTTTAAATTTCTGTAGTGTTGTGAATTTGGCATGTTTGGCCTATGTTTAGGCCTTGCTGGACAGAATGCTTTACATATGCAGTGACCTGAAGGAAACAGGGACACCTGCATGATGTGATGCAGTGCGCTGCTGCTAAAATGGCTTACTTTAAGGGATCCACATTTGACTTCTACTTTAGTAGTGGTATATTAGTCATGAGCCTTGGTTGCATGCAGGTCAGCAATCCATGCAGAGAGCAAGAATAGGCAGAACACATTGGCCAAAATGCAATCATGGAAGCCATGTGCTATGGTCTGACGATGATATAGCTTTTTCTGAGCTCATGGTTTTATTTAGTTCTTTTTTAGAAAACTGGCAATCCAACTGTAGATATTGTATCTCAATTCTTACTCCATTTTTTGCATCTCATTTGCTTTTTGGACCATAAACAATAACAACCAAAGACGAAGTCCCAGCCAAGATTTTCATTTGATCATTAGCACTGAACACGAAGCACAGATGAGGCCGATGGAGGTGTGATTAATTTTGAAATAGCAATGTTGATATTCTTTATCAAAAGCAGTCAAAAATAATTTATGATCCTTTGCTGACAGCTCACGTAATGCTTCCTCTCATTATTCATGATCAGTGACAGTAAGTGCTTGGGCCATGCCCACTGTCGGCCTGTGCTGTCATAAAACCCAAGAGCTGTAATTTTTTCGCACAGTTCTTTGCACCTGCACATGCAGGTATGTTGCGCAGACACCTGAAACCAGATGAGCTTGCTGATCTGCACTCTTTCTACCATTTTCAGCGTGCTGTGTAGCAGTTGGAATTTTAACAGAGGCTGCATTGCCTCCTGCAATTCTTCATTTAACTGCATCCTTTAAAATGTCACATAAAGACAAAACAGTTGCTCCTTAGGCTCCCTGGTTTCCTGACATGGTCTACCACTCAGGTATTGAAAAGTACTTTCTGTTGTTTTGTCATTAGAGAGGAAAATGGATTTTCATTTCTTGAAACTGTTTTTGAAACACCTGCTGTGGTGCTTGAGTAAGTCTAAATTAGCCTTGTCTGTAAACATTCTTATGATTTCATTCTCTTTCTCTCTGTCCATATTATCTTCAATCCCACAAGTAAAAAAAACGGTAAACCCATTGTCTTCTGATGACTAAGTAAAAGATGAGTTCAGAGGGCAGTGAGCGAATATAGCAGTGAGTGAGTTCTAGGCGTTTTGCATTGAACTGAGACTTGAGCTCAATAAACTCCCATCCTAAAATAAATCCTAAATTAAAGGGTTATAGAATGAGGGAAAAAAAGGCCACTGGGCTTGGTTCTTGGCCCCACGCACTCGGCCGTTGTGGAGTTTTCTTTCCTGTCTCCCATTATTCCTGGTCTTCTGCCTGGATGAGTCAAGAAAGGGAGAGAGCTGAGGGGACGTAGAGGTGGAAGGGGGAGGTATAGAGACAGAGATAGACAGACAGGCAAAGAGGCAAGAGAAGGACGGATAAGATTGAAGGAAGAAGACTGGCTGGCTGCTTCACCTCTCTCCTCTGTCTGATCTGGTCAGAGTTTAAACAAGGGTTTGAATGACTAAGTAGAAGTGGAAAACTTGGGAGGTGTTCAAGTGCAGACATTTTGTGAGAGTTGCTGTTGTTTAAAGCACAGCAACAGTT
>JAQMCX010000033.1:5201162-5268988 GCA_029814765.1 Acanthurus leucopareius
GTGGAGTTTTCTTTCCTGTCTCCCATTATTCCTGGTCTTCTGCCTGGATTAGTCAAGAAAGGGAGAGAGCTGAGGTGACGTAGAGGTGGAAGGGGGAGGTATAGAGACAGAGAGAGACAGACAGGCAAAGAGGCAAGAGAAGGACGGATAAGATTGAAGGAAGAAGACAGACTGGCTGCTTCACCTCTCTTCTCTGTCTGATCTGGTCAGAGTTTAAACAAGGGTTTGAATGACTAAGTAAAAGTGGAAAACTTGGGAGGTGTTCAAGTGCAGACATTTTGTGAGAGTTGCTGTTGTTTAAAGCACAGCAACAGTTAAAATTTTTAAAAATAAAAGCTTAGCTCCCTGAGTAAGAAAAGCTTTCCCCAAATTTAAAAAACCCTATAAAGGGTGCGTCATGCGTGTGATTCAAACTGATTCAAAGTCTCGACACAGAAATAAGTCTTTTGATTAAAACTGCATCTGAATACATTGCCCTTTTAGTGACAGAGCCAGAGTAGCTCGCTAGCTGACTGTTAGCTCGAGAGCTTTTATCCCACTCCACTCTTTATTGGAGGGCAGCAAACAACCAGGTACTGAAGAAATTACAAAGGAGCTTACAGAGCTATCATGACTGGCTAGTGTTAGCATGTAACCAGCTGGTGGTTGGCTCATCAAATAGAGCACGTCACCAACGAGCCCTGCAATTAACCACTATGACATCAAGCTTCTCTATCCACTGAAAGAATCCAAATTAACTACATCCTCAGTGACCCTAAATTAAGGAAACCACAAAAAAAGTATAGAAAAATTCAAGTTGGGATCTCTGACTAGATGTTGATTATAAAAGTTTTGATCTTGATGGACCCATCGACACTTGAAGCCTGTTGATAGGCAAAAAATCAGCAGAAACTGTTTTCTTGTCCCTCTCATAAATCTATGTTGTAAGAAACCGTTATCCCCAAACACTGCTCTGTTTTGCTCCTCCACACTGTCCCCTGCCTAATGTCTTTTCCAGTCCCTTCCTAGTAAGATGTGTTCAATAGCTGAACCATGAATGTGTCCAAGAATGATAAAACCAGATGTTTTTGGATGCCGGCGCTGCTACCTGAGCGAACATCGTCTGTGCAGCAGCCAGCAGCGTGATCGATATTCACTAAAACAAGTATCCCGCTGGAAAATCCTCCTCAGCGAGGACGGATGTGTAGTATTCTTTGTGTTGTTCGCAGGTTTTTAAGCTAATCTTTTTATTGCATCTTTTTGAACATACACACATCTGTTATCTTTTATCATAAAAATATATCTGGGAACCTCTGCCATCGTAACGCTACATCAAAGACCGGCCGCTGTTTGTATGAAGGAAAAAAGAAGCTTTACGTAAGTGTTTATTAGAGTAAGTTGAGATTCATATGCAAGGGCCCTCACAGTAGCGAGTCTACGTTTAAGAGGGGCTGCTCATTATGTACTAACTGAGAAGATCAAGAGCTCTTTATTTTAGGTGTTTCAGCACCCCTGGGTGTTTTACAGCAGCTCTAAGGTGCATCTGTTGCTTAATTGGGAACCAGAAAACAGTTTGGGGCCCTTGCAAAAATGTACAGTAAGGGGGCGGGGGGTCTCAAAGGCCCCTGTTGAGGACTAAATAGGACAGTGTTGCAGTGTTAATGGTAGTGGAAAATTAGTATGGAAAAGTATGACGGCTTTCATTGTAGTTGTGCAACTTTTCTTACTATAGATCTACGATACTTGATGGGATGATATTGTGATTATTCCATCGTACTGCAAACATTTTCTATCGTTTCATTCTCCTGTGTTTAAAAAAGCTTGATGGACCAACAAGAAACCTCAAAATTCAAAAACTTTAAATGATTTTTCACCATTTGTTGATACTCTTTTCATTACGTCATCTTGTTGCACCCCTTTCTTCTGTTTAGCTGTTTAATGGCTGAATTAGCACCATGTTTATCTCAAGGCCCTTTGCCTCTAGTGTTCATATAATTATAGAGAACGGAAATGCTTCAAGATGGCATCTTGGAGTCTGGAAAACTTGGATTGACATTTTTCCTGTTATCTGATATTTAACTGACCAAACAGTCATTTAAAATGCAGAGAATGATCCACAGATTGAACAATAATAAAAAAATATATAAATTGCATCCCTATTTGAATAATACTAAGCTGCTGTGTTTAAGATTTCATTTCCAAAGGAGCAAGAGTCCCACTGACTAGTATTAAATCTCACCAACATAATAAGGTCCTTACTACTTGAGCCAAAAGTGCTTATTGTTGCCACTGGGCTTTTGCTGGTTATTCAGCAGATTAAGCTAAGCCAGGATTAGGCTCCCTAGTGACAGGGCTCCATAAAACAGCCTCCTACCCCTCGGCTAATGGTTAGCATACGGCCAGTTTAGAGGTAAGGGTATCAAAGATGGAGCAGTACGATATACACAGCTTCAAACAGGAGGTGATGTTGTGTTTTCAGGCCATGAAAGTGTAAATCCTGCCCCCCTGCTTCTTTTGAAACCTCTTGCTGTTCCATATGTGCAACACAGAGAGCTGGCAATTAAGCTTTATGAGATGCTGACATGAATGCATCCCTACAACCAGCTATATTGTGAAGCTGTGTATTTACAGTATGAGACAACAACAATACTGACTGCATGAGATGCAAACAGATCTCCAACCAGATAATAGCATGTGAGGTTTAAACGCCTTCTGTCGGAAATCAGGAGAAACACAATTTATTTGATGCTGGCAGCTGCTCACGTTTGGGGGAGGGGAGTCGTGAATTCAACTGGACACACCTTAAAGTCCAGATGCACACTGCAAGAATTTAACCAGATCTATCTTCAGTCAGGCTGGCCCACATGAAAAATGCACAATCTGGGTTAAGGCTCCACGTCACAGCTCCGATAGAAAAGCCTGGTATCAGAGTTTTAACTTTAGCTGCAAGTTTAGAACAGCTTTCCTCTAAGTTTTGTGGCTTTAATGCTGATTTTGATCCATTTTGAGAAACAGTGACAAATTTATGAGCATGGAAATACTGAAAAGTCAGTCAGACAAAGATTTTAGGGGAATTTTTTTCTTTTATTACTCTCATTAACTCCCAAGCTTTCCTGTTGGATGCAAAAATTCTGCAGACATTGTTGTATATTGTAGCATACCCTACAGTGTTTTAGCTTGAACACTGACCTGATGACTGTCTCCTCAGAGGAAATACCATGAAAGATATACTGAAAAGAGACCAGACACCTTTAGCCAAACGGGTTAGGGATGGTAAGAAGAAACAGCAGCTTTTGAGGTCTCCACGTCACATGTTTAATAAGCACTAGCGGAGGGTTTGGGGTGAGTTGGGAGTGGGCGGAGGGAAATGGATTCTTAGGTTCTGATTGGCTCCAGCCGGTTGCCCATATTTAGATTAGTGTCATGTCCCTCCCTGGATTGTGTTCAGCTGTGCTTTGGAATGAAAGGCAAGATGTCTGGCTGCTTTCTCTCTCCACATCACATCATGGAAACTCACCGAGAGCTCGTTCACTGGCTCTGAAACTCACCTTGCTCTGTCGTTTATTAGTTGTCTCTCTCCTGGACAGATTTGCATGTCGGAGAAAATGAAGCCCAAAGAAAATTCTCTTTTTCCTGGCTTATGATTGGTGCTGTAGATGGAAATCAAATCATTTACTGATAACCATTTTAGTGTCTGTTTTTCCTTGTAGGCCCAGAGAGTCATCTGATTACAATGTGGACATGAGTGTGAAATTATGCATTAACAAACCTGGACTTAAGCTTTCCAAGAATAACTGCTTAATAGATACAAGTTAGTTAAAATGAGGGCAGGAGACAGAACAGGCAGATTGGATCTGCATGGCTGGATGTCTGGTTTTTTCTTGCCATTTGTAAAACCTGAAATTTTGTGTTACCATGTTAGCCTCCCAAATTATAATTTTTTCTCTCTGTTCTGTCCACGTTTGCAAGCAAAAGAGTCAAAAAAAAAAAAAAAAAAGGAGAGGAGGTGCTCGTCTTTGCCTGACATGAAGTATCAACTTTTCATTTCCCAGGCCTGCCACATCAACAAAGGGAGTTTACTTGGCTGAGATGCAAAGAGGAGGAACAAAAACAGTGTCGAGACAAAAAAAATGTCAGAATCGACCACAGAGGGGGGAAAAAAAGGGGAGGGAGGAGCTGTCCACTCTGGCCAAATTGAGTTTGTATTGTGATGGTGGATGAATATATGCACTCACAGTCGCCTCTGACACTATTAACCTGTACACAGTTTCTGTTACTTGTGATGTTGCTTCTGTTGCTGCACCAAACCGTGGATGTAAAACTGCAGCATTTCTTCAGTCATCACAGTCAGCTCGAATAATAATAGCTTACTTATTGGAAACATACTTTAAAATAAGGATATAGAATTTGAAAAAAAGATTAGAGCATATTTCTTGTATAAAATATCTTCTTCACTGCATGTCGATTGCAGCGTTTGGAAGGAAAAACATTTGTGAAGCAGAGTGAATCATCTTTGCAGCGTACCGAATGTCTGAGTCCATGCAAAACAGATGGTCTTAGTTAAAGCAGATTGTCAAACTCAGGAAAGAATTTGAAGGTCCAACAACAGAAAAATATGACTTGCAGATTACAAAAATATTTAATTACAAGATTCAGTGTCACTTTTGCTCAAACTGTTCACATAAAGCAAGCAGTCATAAAGCAAAACATGTCTTCTTGTTTTCAGAAAGGGTGCGTTTGTCATCGTCTGGTTATCAAATGGCCACCTCCTCAATTCAGAATCATTTCAGCGTGTCAGTCAGTCAGTCACAGAGGTGAGACTTTTCATTAAGTTTAATGGTTATACTTAACCCGATAATGACAGTGGCCACCCACACTTAGGACAGGATCCTCAGCTTCCTGCCCCCTCAAACCCCTCCAACTCTAATGACTGCACTTAAGCTCCTGAGCCACCTGGGATAGTTTAGACTTATTTCTATACCTCCTTTTTTTAAAAAAAATATTTTGTTGAGCTTTTTTGCTTTCATTCAGCAAATGTAAAGAGAGAGGGGAATGACATTCAACAAAGGTCACCAGTAGGAATAAAACCAGTGACAGTTGCAGCCGTTTGTCCATGTGGCATGTGCTGTTACCATTCAGCTGTCAAGGTGATGGTAAACCTCCTATTTCAGACTATATTTTCTTCAAAACCTAAAACATGGATTGCGAATAAAAGAATCTAACTGTTATCATGAGGGAAAGAAATTAGATAGATCTGTAATGACAAGGAGAGCTCATGTTAAGAGCCTGTGATCTAAACCTGTGAGGTTATGGAGGATGTAAACCTCCAGCACTGGACTCCTCTCAACCCACTGACTCTCCCTCAGCATGTCAGGACACTCAGCAGTCTACATTCCTCCTCTGAACAGTTTTCCTGGAGCTCAGCCGCTTAAGAGGACACCATTGCTGAATGTAGGCTGCTCTCCCAGACATCTGCAGTGGAAACAAAGTGATGTAGTTTAATGTTATCTGTTGGGATGATGCAGCATGTGTCCTGTTCGAGGTTTGTCCCTTGAAGCTACAGAAACATGAGCGCTTAATTGCCACAAAGCAGACATTAGGTAGCTTCAGATTTGATTGTTTATATGTTTCTCTTTTTGTCTGCCACATCTTCACTCTCCACCTCTTCCTCTCTTGCTCTCTCTCTCCTTTAATTTTCATCCTGTCTCTACCTGTCTTGCGCATTGCTGGAGTTCTTTATTTGACTTTAGCCCCCCTCCCTTTGCTTCTCCTTAAACATTTCTAAGGAGTGGGAGGGTGAGAAGCACCCAGTTAAAAGAGTAGCCACCCTGAGGCTTCCTTCCTGAGAGTTCATGAGGTAGGAGTGCAGACCTTGTGTCGGACTCCACCTTCTCCCACCCACCCACCCACCCACCAAACCCAGCCCAGTCCCACCTAAACTGTCCCTGCCTTTGAGTGCACATGGGAGGGCTTTTTTTTTCATTGTGACACAAATATCACACCATGAAATCATCCAGTTCGTCTTCACTGTCACATTTATAGATGCATGTAGGTGCAGCATCGCTTCAGGACTGTCAGTCGTTGTCCAGTGTAGTTTTTGTGACATGCGTCAAGGTTTTTTTATTGTCCACTTCTCAACAGTAAAATTTAAGAAAAAAAATACAGCCCTGAGATTCTCCTCCCACTTCCAACCAGGAATTTTTTTTTGTTCCAGATTTTCCAAACTTTTATCCTCTGTATTCATGAAATCTGATATCTAAGCCTGAAGGAAGGTTCTTTTTTACATTTTCATCCTCAAAAATTGCCCAAAACACAGTTAATTTTCTGTAAGTGATTTTTTTTATCAGTGACAGCGAGGTAGAGGAAAAAGAGGATGACAGCGACAGAAGATGACTTGGATAAATGAGGGAAAGGAGAACATCTTTTTGTTCTGCCCCCGCACATGAGTTCAATTCTTTAAGCATCTGGAATCACTTAAAGCTGCACTGCTGGCTGCGTTAAGCTCAGCTCTGCACTGTGACTGCAGCTTCGGAAACAAAACCTTAAGGCGGAAAAAGGAAAACAGTCAGTCGTGAGGAAAAAAAACTTTAGTCGTTATTTAGTCAGTCAGAGAAAAGTTTGTATACGGCTCACACATCTACTCTGAAGTCAGGTATTTAGCATCAAATCAAACCAGAACACTGTTGCAGCCATTTACTCTTAACTGACATCACATGCAAACAATAATGCACACTGGCTTTTATTCACTAACTGTGTAATTGTTTCTTTGTTTAACATTAATGTACCAGTTTCAGACTGCGGGCAGAGTTAAGACAGAGTGAAGAACTCATAAAACTATATAGAGTATATTTGTGTGTGTGTGTGTGTGTGTGTCTGATTATACCTGTGTGTAAAGAGAGAAAGTGATTCAAGCAATCTGTCTGTCGCTCCAGACAAGCCATAACACGTAGGCTGCCTCTTCTATACAACCCGCGGCCATATTCCAACCACACACACCTCCACTAGTTATACAGTGTATAACATAAGCGTGTCACAGTTCTTAGATGCTTTAACGAACCAGCTAGGAACTTTATTTTGTTTCTTTCTTTGCCTTTACTTTACTTAAAATAGTTAAACGACCTCCATATATGATTCTCAAAAATACACTTTATCATTTCTGAGCCTGACACTCCTAACTCAGTTAAAAACAGTCTGTGCTAACATGTGAAATTACAAAGAAATGAGCCATTAAAGGCAGAAAATTAGAAAATTTTATATGCTAAATATGCAGACAAATGGAGGCATTCATTGGCATGAGTAACACATGAAAGGCAGTTTTTTTGTAGGAAAAACTCTCTGACCAGGAAGCCAAAGGTGGAGTCTCTCATTGTGGTCCCAGTGATGTCTTTGTCTGTGCTGCAGCGTTTTCAATGGGAGAATTTAATCACACTCAGCCTGCTGGCAGACCAAACATTTAAGTTCAGAGAGGATGAGTCATGAGCATCTCGTCAGCAACCAAAAGCTTCACTGTTTTTTCATTCTTTATCTCATCTGAAGTAAAGAGACTTGAAAATTACTGGACTTGAAAAAGGTTGTATGATCACCCTCATTGAATCGACTAATGAGAGAACAGTAGTCCCTGATCCTTTCCACCTGGAACACTTTACCAGGAGGTCATCCTGCCAACATGACCTCAGTGCTGAAGTAAAACCATGAAGGTACGACCCCTCTGGGATCATCATGCTGTGAGGCCTCGTCCTCAGACCTGGGGCCAGTGAGCAGGGACCAGAGAAAACAGCCTTTCCCTGTGGGGGGGCAAAGCTTTCACTTAAGATCTCACAGGAGATCAGGACAGAGGAATTAGTGTCAGTCAGCTGGAGACCAAAACTGAGACGCAACAAAGGCATCCTGAACCATGCCATGTGTTCAGTCTCTTACCCTCAGAGGAAGATTTGGCAGATTTGATCACAACAGCGGCGATTGAAGTCGATCCTGAGATGATATACCTTATAATCAAAGGATAGTTCTCAAAGTTGACACAACACATTCTGACTTATGTGGCCAATAAATCAAACTAAATCACTCCAGAATACCATGAAGGAATTGAGTATTTCACCTTGTGGCTGAGATCTGTGCTCACATATCTGTGCTAAGTAGAAAAGTAAATAGACGGTGTGTGAAGTTCAAGACCTGAGCAAGTCACAACAAACTGTGGAACACTTTGCACAACGGTGAAAACGTCTCCGGTGAAAGGTGGAAACAAATCTTGAGAAAAAATGGATAAAGAAAGTATTGCAGCTTCATGTTGCAATATCACATTTTGCTGATTTTAATCTTATATGAATCATGTTCAGTGCTAATTCCCTGTTGAATCCCCTAATGTATTTCAATCACCAAATAATAAAAGTTGGTTTCAGCAAATCAAGGATAAACTGAAACCCCTCATATCTTTAAATGTTTATATTTCTTTAGGATTAATTTAATATTATGATGTAGCAACGCTGTGATTGATGTCTGGTAGGTTTGCAAACATGTCTTGAGCGATGGTCAGCTGTTGTTAGCTGTCATTGCAGCAGAGTCCCCTCCTCCTACAGGTGTCAGCTTATATACACCTACACTGAAGATGAATTATGTCCCTTTGATACGTCCTGTAGAAACGAAGATATAGAAACATACAAATTTAACATATCTGTGATGTGCAGTAACAGGCAATGCCAACATTTTGGGTGCATCTGTTCATTAGCTTCTTTGCTAAGAAAATTCAGTCTTCTTTTCTGTTGAGGCATAAAACTTCATTAAGTCAAGCTCATGTATTAAAGAAATGACAATAAATGTCCAAGTAGCTTTAAAATCTGTGCAGCATTTAACCTCAGAGCCTTGATTTGGAGAAGGAAAAACGCCACATAAACTCTATTGTATGTTGTCTGTATCCAAACCATGTGTTTAGGAGTCATCTCCTCATGAGGGTCTGCTGGGATCACACCCACAGAAGAGCCCCCTCTAGTGCATACTGTCTTCAGCATTTAAGTTTGTCCCAACTTCACGAGCTGGCTCACCATGTAAACAGAGCAGGGATGACGAATGCGGATGCATTTGGGTTGCTGAAGATTACTCAGCGGAGGGTGGGCATATTCCAAGGGAGAGGTGAGGGAGGGGGGGTGGGTCAAGCTGAAATGTGAGAACTCTGGATCATATCTTAAGCATCCGCTGCAAGGAGGAGCTGCAGTCACAAAGTGCAGATGGGTGTGAGAGATCCGAAAGATTAACTCTTTGATCAACCACAGGATCATTATTTTAAGTTGAATGTGGACTTCTGTCTCTTAAAGTTTGTATATGAAAGATTCACATGATTCTTTCAGTATCAACAATTCAAAAATTCTTGTCTTTAACCTGACAGGCATCTAAAATCATCCCCATTGGATGAAAGCCAGAGATTTTATCCCCAGTCCAGTTCTGTAAACTGTAAACTGTGATCTCGTAATGCAGGGTTGTGACTCTGTGGCTCAGCAGGTGGTGATTACTTTTGTTTTCTCCGTCTCAAACAAAGTCTCCCTCCCTGTCGCTTTGTTGGACTTCTTGAATAACAGGAGAGAAACACTGAGACTGGAGTTGGACCTGCTAAGATCTCTGAAGACAACCTGGATATCAAAGGTCGGCTAGTTTGTTGTTCTCAGGTGCAGAGGTGGAGTGTACAGTCTGTATGCTCTCTTTTTTACTCTCACATAGTCACATATTCACAGTTCTGCAGGAGCTTGTAGAAGCAGACAGTGAATACTTACTGTGACTCATTTTGGAAAAAGACATGGCGCTGCTTCATACAAAGTTAAGCACCAAACGTTTCCCTTCTCTGGGCCTCCCTGTCCCTGCCTCCTCTCTCTCACACTCTCGCATTCAATCTCTGAAATGCACCATAATTTACAATCAAATGTGCAGAGAAAAAATTACAAACAGCTGAAAGGGAAAGTAGAAGCCTGCCAGGATGCATTCTTAAGCTCCAAATCAGTCGGTAGGCTGAGAAGAAGAAACTGTAAAGGGAAGTTAATTGAGCACTTTGAGGTGTCAGCAAAACAAATTAAAATCCTCAGGATGGTATTGTGGTGTAAGGGGACAAACCTTTGCACGTGAGTCAAAACACGAAGAAGATGCTCAGTTGGATTTGTGTTTACTGCCTGTTGTCAATCATCAATCAAGTGCATCAACAAAGTGTCTCAAATGAGCAACTTTTCTGCTTAAGATTGCAGCAAACAGAGAAGCTTATTAGCATGTTAGCTTTCTAAAATTTGGTTGTTTAAATTAGAGCTGCAGTCAACTTTTTTTTACTTATTTATTGATATTACTTATTGATTTTAAAGCAGCTACCATCAAGATTTATAACAATGTGAAAACAATATGATAATAGCAAAAGGGTCACTCATAGTGATAAAATCATGGAAAATTATCAGCTGAATCTGGGCTCCATTGGCTTTTTGTAGCTTTCTAGCATGTTTCAACTCATTGTTTGGCTGTCTGGCTCAAAACTTCACTGCTTGGGTTCACTCACTTGCTCTCATAGTGTTGTTTTTGGCAGCAGCATGCAGTTATTTCACCCACTGTACACTACCTGCTCAGCACTGAACAGAAGACAGACAGCGTTATCAATAAGGGAGCTTCAGAGTAAGATGTTTCATTCAGGAGAGACTAAAATCAGAAGCAGAGTAAAACAATTGCAAATTAAAAGGTGGAACTAAAGAATGTTTGACATTTTTGCTAAAAATGACTTTGGCAGTAACTTAATTATTAGAATAGTTGGTGATTTTTTTTTTTCTGCAAATCAGTTAACCCTCTAATCATTTTGGTTTGAAGTAAACGTTTGCTAATTTATATTCAAATAAAACTGACACCATTGACACTAGTTTAGAAGACGCAGAACAAACCTAAACACCTGAACACCAGTCAGTCTGAGCTGAAAGTGTGCAGACATGTGGACCAGAAGTGTTTCAGATTGTAGAACGATTGTTCAGACAGAAGGAAGATTTGGGGAAGAAGCCATTTTCCTTTTTTTCCATTGAGCTCAACAGAAAGTTGGCCTTGAGCTGCAGCTTTTTGCCGACATCTCTGAGGACGTCTGTGATCTGTGCAGAACAGAACAGTGTCACTCTGATCCACAGAAGAAGAAATGAAGACATTTCTGTTTTCACTCTTTTTGTAAACAGACATTTGTACATTTGTCTCTATAATCTATGGCAACATTTAAAGTTGATCTGAAAACTTCTTTATTTGTCATGGGCGTCATACTTTACTGTTAGATTGTTGTGAAGGTGGTGTGTCCCTGCTTTCTATCACTTGCTCATACCTTTAAACCCAGTCTGGTCCTTGGTGCTATCTTCAGACTGGGTCTTCCTCTCATCTGGGTCATCTGAAACCTTCTTTTGAGAGTCCTCACATTGGTAGCAGCTGCGGTTGTTGGCTGGGTTCAAGCTGTGGGAGGCTGCAGCCGGCCAGCGGGGAGGAGCTTCAACATCTGGAAAAAGGGGAAAGCTGGCTGAAACACTCAGACGAGAGCTCAGCAACATGAATCCTCTCTGAGCCAATCACGCTGCTACGATGTTAGCTCACTCTCTGCTTTTTTTAACTAAAGTCTCAGGTGCTGCTGTTAGATTAGCTTTAAAAGACGACCTCTGATACATTGAATAACATTGTGCATGAGCTGTATAGACGGTATTGAACAGAGAGGTTGAGACAGTGGAAAGAGTGGACTGCTGTTTTTAAGATCCGACCCTCTGGGCCTCTTCTGATGTAAGAGCGTGTCTAAACATGTGGGAGCCGCCTGTGAGAGGAGGAAAGAGGAAGGGGGTTGAGGTGGTGCTTGTGCTGGTCAAGAAAAGCTTAAATTCCTCCTCAGATCTGTTCATTTTTAGCTTTTATTCAACATTAAACACTGAATGTCTTCCTCAGTGAAAAACAATACATATTCACACACACATTCCTCTTCAGTGTCTCTGGATTAACTTCCTGTAATCATTACACAAACTCTTCACTTTCTGTCACTGCAAACCTGAACTGTTTTGTGAAAAGCAGTAAATTACTGTATTGATACATTTCTGTAGTTAGGATGCAATTGTACCATATAAAAAGATGTCAAAGGGATTAAAACCACTATTACAAACTTAAATTAATTTATGTTTTCACCCTTTTTCTTGGAAAAAAGAGAGTACTACTTTTTTGATAAGGCATTCTTTTTAAAAGGGTTACAAGTGATAACTAAAGGCTTTGTATGCAGTTTAGGTTTATAAAAGTTAATAGGATGAGAAAAAAGGCATCTAATGAGTCACAACTGCAAACAAACCAACACGTCATTATCAATGAAAACACTTAGAATGTAAATTATAATTTAAAACAAAGCATGCAATTTTTAACCAGGATGTTGCACTTTCACTTTAAGCTAACCAACTATTCAGTTAACTATTAAGTTAAACAACTATTTGATATTCTGTAAGAAATGAACGGTTGTCACTTCTTATTTTCCTGTGAAAAGGTCATTTATCAAAGGTAATTTTTTAAGTACAGGTATCCGTCTCAGCATTAAGCCTCAGCAAGCACACAAGTCTGCCAGAGAAGCTTCACTCTGGTGGGAAGTTTGTCTTTGAGATAATGATAGATAACAATAAAAGTAATGGTTTACACCAGTAATATGCACTTCAGGGGGACAGTTTTGGGTTGCCAGGTTGGTGAAAAAATCCATTTGCCTCAGCTTAATTTAGTCTTTTTATTCTATTTTTTTTAATTCATCAGAAAGACGCCTCTAATAGACCTTTTGATCTTTTTTTGGATCTTTTTTTTCTGTAAAAGTTGTTGAGCTACTTCAGTCTGGAAGTGGTGGACCAGCAGACCGGCCAGCACTGCCACCCTTAGAGGCACCCAGCTAGCGTGGCTAAATAAGAGTGGGTTAACGTAATTCCAGAGCACAGAAGGTGGATAAACTGGGTTTAAACGGGTGTGTTTATAGCTCTGTGAGTCAGTCAGAGCCCAGTGTAGGAAAGTAAGAGTTACTGTCGATGTCACGTTTACTTCTGGGGGAAGAATTGGACTCCATCATGCCATGGTAATTACATGTTTTGGCTTACTGAACTTCCAGCCAGTCGCAGTCAATATAATTAACTCCTCTTCCTTCTATTTTGCTCTTTATCCCCTGAATCTGTCTTGGTATTAACCTTCTTTATTCAAAATTAAATGGTAAAAGCAACAGCCTGCAGATCAGAGCTCCAGCTGCAGGGAAAGCTCTGCCTGTGTTTGTACAGCAGAGGGATGGAGGTTAGCAGAGCAAGAGAGGTACTGGCATCCCACCGGCTGCCTGGACAGAGGGGGCATTCTTCTGCAGGGATCCCCTCGGTCGTCTCCTACAGACCACAGTTTGTCAGCCAATATGCCCCACCGTTTGCTGAGGAAATGTTCACTTAGTGCAGGAAGTCTGAGGTTTCCCCCCATACGTTTGATTTCAGCAGTACTCAAACATCACTGGGGTTACAAGTCAGGTCAGAACAACACGGGTGGGAACTAAGAAACCCAGAGGGGACTCACAACCCCAGTTCACCACTAAGTGACATATAAATACTAAGCCAAAAAAATAATCACCTGTGTTACCTGCGTGTAAATATTATGGATAGATTAATGATTTTTTGATGGGTATTTTTTTAATATAATCATATGAATCTGTGTGGGTGGTTTTTAATTGATTTCTGTTTATTTAAAATCTCTTAAGCTGTTCTTATCAGCTCAGTATTTAACGATGACATCATCTGCAGATTATCGGGACAGAGCTTACAAATCGTTAAACAAGTTAATTATGTTATCTTATTTTATCTAAATCTGTACATTCATTTTAAAAACAGGCATAACAATATTTTTCTAAAAAAAATCAAAGCTGGTAATATCATGCAGTTATACCAATAATAAAACATTTGTGGACATTCCTTCGTTTTACGTTAAGGAGAGATAAGATGAGGTGAAACTTTACATAATACAGTAAAATTTGACACCACAATGCAGCACATTTTTGGATGACTCTATACCTGAATACAAAGATAAATAAATGGATCAGTAGCATTTTAACATCCTTTCCATGTGTTGACTTTGTAATATTACTATATTTGTGTTTCTATCTGTAAGTTTCCCACAACAATCAAGGGTCTTCTTGCACCAGGTTTGTGCAGTTTCATTAATGTCCTGCAGGGGAAGTAGAGAGCGCTCTCACTGCAGCTTCTTCTTTGCCAGCTGGGCCATTTCTTTGGCCTTCCTCCTCTTCAGCTTCTTCTTGAGGAGGAGCAAGTCAATGTAGACGATGTGATCTAACACGGTAGAGGCGCAGAGGAGTCCGCCATGCAGAGCGCCTGCAATCCCGCAGCTGAACACGTCTTGGCCTGGAAAAGGACAGACACACACACACTCACACACATGCTGAACAACTTGGAAGAGAAAAGACTGAAGTCTGGTTTCAAATTATTGTCTTTGTGTCCTTTCTGCAAAATTTTTTCCTCACAAGCTTTAATTCCTTTTGCTTTCTGATGTTTTTACAAGTTCTTTTAAATGTTTCAACTGTACCAGGATGCCAATCCAGCAAAAAAGGGCTAATTCGTCATTTAAAAAAACTGCACTGCAAAGAAACTCTTATTTCAAAGCATCATCAAACCTCCCACATCAAGTGAATCAGTCTCAAGACTTGTTCTGACATTTCTGTGTCTTTGAAAACTTGACTTCCTTCCTTGTTTCCTTTCATACCTGAGATGTAGAGGTTCTTCACAGGGGTGTTGCACCTGTTCCTCGCCACCGTCTCGGCGTAGAAACGCTCCAGGTTGTGCTCAGCGGAGTACATGGCTCCACGCTGGGAACCCAGGTAGTGCATGTTGGTCAGTGGGGTCGCCACATCCTGGAAAACCAACTGAAAAACAAATCAAACAAATATAACATAACAGTGCCGTCTGAATGCACAGATATCGGAAATATAATTACAGATGTGTGCATATGGGCATGTGTGACTGATGATACCTTGTCTTTGATTTTAGGGAACAAAGTACAGGCCCAGTCAAAGAGGTTCTTGGCAAATCTCATTTTGTATTGGTAGTAATCATCCCCTCTTTTGCGCACTGTGGTGTCCTTCCATTCCTCAAACCATTCGTACTTCACCATCGTCAGTATTGTCATGCAAGATTTTCCTGTAAACAAGTAAAGCAGTGGAGATCCACGTAAGCTGTGTGGACACTCAGATGTGATCATTTTTATTATTCTGTAGCTGCAGAACTTCTTTAAAATGTCTCTATCACCAATAATAACACATATCTTGTTACCACTGTTATTTGCAACAGTAGGAAAAGTGCTGCTTTTTTTATACCAGGGTGTCTCATTTTGGCTTCTGGGTCTTTGGAAGATGGCATTGTGATGAACATCATGGGAATATTGTCCGGTGCTTCCTCTTTGCTCAGTGCAAAGAAGTCATCCATCCTACAAACAATAAAAAATGAAACATCAGGAAATGTAAAAGCGAGATCGTCATCAGTCAGAGCTGTGTGGGCTGGTTGCCACATATAAAAGAACGCACGACCACGGTGCTTAAATCCTGAAGCTGAAACCTGACTGGTCCTGTGCTCCACCTAGAGGATGAAAAGGGAACTGACTAACTTGTTAAATTAGTGATGCACATACAGTAACAGAGTATGTTTCTTCATGTGAAGGGTTAATGAATTTCTGATGCACAGTGTTGTTTTCTTTTGGAAAATATTAAAGCTCATATATCAAAAATTATAAATATTAGTGCTCCAGAAAGCAGATTTATATTGAGAAGTTGCCTTTCCATTTGTGAATTTACTGCATTCATACTTCTTATACAACAGCACCCCTGTGTGGAGAGCGAGTGCTACCTCTGATCTCTGCTCTGCATACTCACGATTTGTCCATATCGTTGTTTTTGAACAGCCAGAAGTTGGTTGACTCGAGGCCCAACTCCTCCTCAGTCCCATCAAAGCCAGAGAAGACCAAGAAGGATCCTCTGCCGTGTTTCATCATGTTCAGTCGTTCCTGAATATCTATTAAACAGGAAGGTTTATAATCAGCTTGAAACATCCTCATTTCTTTAGGATATTAATAATAATTGTAATTAATTAAAGATAATAATTGCTTACCTGCTCTAACTCTGATCTCAGGGGGGAGAAGTTTCTGGAAGGTGGTGAAGATGCCACAGTTGGACACGACCACAGGTGCATGAAGCTCCACCTCCTCCTGACCTCTCTTTACTTTCACACCTGTCACATGACACATAATACAAGTCTTCAGTCAGTTACCTGTCGAGCAAAAGCAGGTTAAAAACCAGCTGGAATCAGTTCCTACCACAAGCTGCTCCCTTCTCGTTGACCAGGATCTGGGAGACCGGAGCTCTCACCAGGCAGTTTCCTCCATATTTCTGAATGGTGCGGATGATGTGAAAGGCGATCTCACTTGCACCTCCTTTAGGATAGTAAGCTCCTCGTTTGTAGTGATGAATCAGGAGGGCGTTGATCAAAACACTAGAATCCTTTGGAGGAACACCTGAGTATACAAAAAACAGGCTTCATTATCATGTTGATCAGGAACTGGAACCAGCAGCAAACATCCAGTCTGTTCAATCTGTTTTCTACTCTTATAACATTTTAAAGGACCCACCATAGAAGAGATAAGAGAAGATGACATGGAGGTCCTTGTTGCGGGTGAGGGTGCTTATAAAGTCTGTTGCACATGTGCCACTGAGGCGGAAAACCGGGGAGACGAGGTCAGCGATGCCTGACTTCAGCAGGAATAAAGACACCCACTGTGGGATCAGCTTCATGGTTGCCAGGTAGTGAGTTTTCTTAGCCGAGACCTGTGAGAAAACAGAAGGTGCTCGAGTTAAAATACATAGTTTTGCTGTTTTATTTTGAAGGTGAAATATGTATCTACTTGCTTGTTGTACCTTCATGATTTTGAAGAACGTCTTGATGGCCTCTGCGTCCTCGGGGAACTGCTTTATCAGGTGGGCTTGCATCTCAGTTTTACCTGAGAAGATGGTGTACTCTCGTTTCTCATCGCCCAGGCCGATCTGGATGGTGTCAAAGTGTTGATTCAGCTGCTGGAACTCCAGCTGACCCTCAGAGATCTGGTCGAAGGCGATCCGCAGCAGACTGTTCTCATGGACCTGACCGATGTAGTGGAGCCCTGGAGGAGAAACATGGTGTGTAGTTTTTCATGTAGATTTTATAGGATTTCATTGGATTTGGTGCCACAAATAAAAAAAGCTTAGTGACAAAACTGAAGTGGCAGTCATGTATAGATTCTTTATGGCATGTAATTACAAACACCAACAAAAAAAGTCTTAAAATAAAGAGTTAATCCTTTTCATTTACTCGAGGTATCTATATAAAAAGCTCCTGCAGAAGATGGTGTGTTTTGGGTCATATGCCTTTGAAATATCTCAACCAACTCAGAAATTATAATTTTTTTAAATTGTTTTCAGACATTTTATCAATGAATGTACATATTATTCAGTGATGACAACAGTCATTATTGGTTTTTGTCAGTCAGGCTTTTTCTCTTTTCTCTTTCATATCTGGATTTGGATTTTATTGCTACTGGAACTTAAAAATCGAGTAACAAACAGATAAACGATTGATAAAATCCTTTTATAGTGTTAAATGCCTTGTTGTTGACAGTAACAGCTAATTTTAAAACACATTTTAACGGGGCCGTTCACTCCCTTCTTCACTTCCAAGTGAGGAACTGCTGCTGTTTTTGGATCCACTGTGCAAACACGATAAATAAAAGGTGAACTCGTGTACAAGTAGTCGTACCAACGTCAAACTCAAAGCCTTTCTCTATGTAGGTGTGGCAGCAGCCTCCTGCCTGGTCGTGTTGTTCCAGCACCAGGACTTTCTTCCCTGCTTTGGCCAGTGTGGCTCCAGCTGTCAGCCCACCGATGCCGCTCCCGATGACGATCACATCCAGGTTCTGGGGAACTTTGTCGAGGCTGAAACCTTGACAGAAACATGCAGAGGTGATGTTAACATGCTAAAATTTATCCATGTGGTTGAAACAAGCATAAGCATGATGCATTGTAAACGTTATCAGAGCGAGCGCTGAAAACTGAGACATCAAAACGAGTTGCACAATTGGTTTGCATAAGAGTTTGAAGGTTGCACTGCACACCTCTCCTGTCATAAATACATGACTGATGAACTAATTGATATATCTGTGTTCTCTCCTTGGTCATAAACATGAGATAAGCATGCTAACTTAATCTTCAGGTTGTAATCCAATTAAGATAGAGGATGTAGATGAAAAATTATTAACTGAGCTCTTGATTCATGTCTAATCTAAACTCTGAGTTTTGACACAGAAGACAGCTTGTTTAGATGATTATCAGCTCACTTCAGTCAGGGAAGGATTGCAATGAATTAGCTGTTTATGCAGCTTTTTAAATTATTCGCCAACTTTATACTTTGAATCCTATGAATCCAAAAAGTTTACAATATGCTGTTATTTCAAATCTTGTTCTGAAATTATAACACTTGAATAATTAAATATACTGTGAACCTAAAGAGCTCATCGGGTTGAGCTGGTACGAAATATGCCTCTTTATCAAAGCAACACATTCCCATTTTGTCGCGATGTAACATATAAACAGTTCAAACTGCAGTCATCTTACCTTGCTTGATGACTTTGTCCCGTTTCTTCTGGTCAAACTCTCGAGGTCCAGGAGGTCTCACTGACTCCAGAGAGAAAGGGCTCGGTTTCCCGAACAGGTACCAGTATGTGCCACCGGCCCAAACAATCAGCCACACTAAGAAAATCAGGAGCCACATCATGGAGACAATCCAGTCACTGTCTCTGCAGTCTCTGTTTTCACGGCGGCAGTGAGAGTTTTATTGTGAACGCTGCTCCCTTTATTGGGCTCCTTATATCAGGCGGAGTGCCAAAGGGTTTCTGCTCTGGCAGCAATAAAGATAAAGTGGTGAAAGACCCATTTTTTCTTGCAATGACAGTGCATAGATCACAATAATGACGTTCCCAGCTGGCACAGAGTCACATTTAGACAGAGATTACTGCTGAGCCATCATTTGTTGCACAGAAAAAAAAACATCAAAAGTTAAATAATGCGTGCTAAAATAAAATACAGTCAGTTTTATTCCTGCTTTTTTCACTTTAAAATATATTCTTGCACTAAGAGATGCACTATTCTGGGAGAATGAATTGTATCCGGATTCTGATCAAATTTAAAAGTCAGTGCTTTTAAAATAAAAGTTCAGTACCTGCTCTAAAATTTTCACACTCTAGTTTATGATGTGAGCGTTGTAACACAGTCTGCAGGAAGCTTATTTAAGTTAAATTTATCAGTTGCTCTTATCTGATAAAGCATTTCAGATATTCTGATACATTGTGGATAAGTCATCCTAGACTTTACACACGCAGTGTTCGGTTGTATGTTTTTACAACAGTGCAGATGAGAGAAAATACTGACTTCCAGTGTCTGAAGTACGATAAGAACAGAGCCGGTGTCCTTGAGGAGGCTTTAGTTTTTTTATGCATGAGAATCAGAATTTGGTTCATGGGCTAAACATGTGTACACTCATGAAGAATTTGTCTCTGATTCTGCATTGTTGTTAGTGCACAACACAGAAAGAGGCATAAAGATGTGTAAAAGCCAGAACAACAGATACTGAACAAATAAAAGTAAAGAATGGAAGTGAAAAAAGAAATTTCAGGGCTGTAATGTGCACTAGTATGTGAAAAGATGTGTATATATAAAAAAATATCCACTATAACCAACAATGTAAACAAAATTTATACACAAGTAAAGTATTCCAAGTTGTTAACAAATAGTGCAAGGAAAAAAATATTATATGCATATATACAAATTTAAATGCAGTATGTGAAGTGAGCAGGATCTATATTGACAAAGACGGTGCTTGATGATATTTATATGATAAAAACTGTAGTGTAAACTGTGTATCTGTAGGTTAGCATGTGTGATCTATGTGATAAGTTATCCATACTGTACTATCATGTCATGAATCCATGCACGGACCTTGTACTCAAGTTATGTACAGTACATATTTAGTTGACTTTGAGCCGTTGAGCAATTGCAATGAGGGAGATAGCATCATTTTGTGTCATGCTAGTAGCAGTCAGAGCCCAAAGCAGAGATGAGAAACAGGAGAGTGGAGATCTGATAAGCTTACAACTTTTCTAATTCCACATTCCCAGATTTTTTATTTTTATTTTTATTTTATTTTGATGCAAGCAACATCATTTTAGGCAGTTCATCAGATGTCAAACAGCTTCTGGAGTGGAGCCTGTAAAGACCTTATACAGGCTTAAAACAGTGGAGTTTGCTTTGCTTTTCTACAAACTCTCCTGAGCAAAAAAAAAAGAGCTGAAATATTATTTTATTTACACATTTGCATTTACATCTCATCTTTGAAGCTGAGTACCAACATCAGAGGTTGTTTTGCCTCTGTGTTTCGACCTGAATGTAAAATATTGATACAAAAACAAGGTCTTCTGCATGATGAGTGATCATAAATATGTCGGTGTAATTTTTGAAACATGTTAAATTGTGCAAAGGAATATATGCATTTTGCAAATCTTAAAAAACCAGCAGAAACATGGATCCATATTAAGTGTGTTGCAAATGTTGGTCAAAGGATGCCTAGCTGTTGTTTTGACACTAATTGGATGGAGAGCTCGAAATGGAAGCCGGGTCGAAGCTGCTGGAATAAGCTTAAAGACTTTGATACAGGAAGCAGCTCTGTGTCAACGGGCCGGTGTGACCGACTGTGCCGCAGCAAAGAAATCCTATTAAGAATTAGACTAAGCAGTGGCTCCACGACTCCTGTGACTTAGCCCAGCTTTGTGCAGCCACACAGGTGATTGTTAAGATGAATTTTGCTGATTTTACCGTCAGATGTTGGACTCAAAAAAAGAAAAAGAAAACATACAGCCAACCAATAAAATATTAACCAGAATGATGCAGTGAAAGTGAGAAATGTGTGTGAAAAGAACGAGAGCAGGCGGTTCAGGTCAAAGCTTCATACAGCTATTTGAATTTAATTACAAATTGACAAAGAAGCATTTTCATATCAACAGGTACATGCAGTAATCCAGTGATGGAAAAGGGTATCTCTCACAGTTATATTACACAACTTAGCTTAGTTACTACTGTACATTTTATCCACAAGATTTCTACAGGACCGTTACAACAATGTGACCGGCTCTCATAAAAAACTTTGTGACTTTTCCGCGGGTGTTCATGTGTTATGTTATTATACAGCCTCCCTTGTCTCCCTTGTAGGGGTTCTTGTCATCTGGGACACCTTTGATCAGGGGATCATTTGGTGCTAGTTCCTCAACAAAAGCGATGGTGTCTGCACAGTTTGAACCCACCTGTTGATCAGAGGAAAGGTTAAAAAAAAGAAATGTAAGCTCAGCAAAGCAGACAGAAATATGGAAACAGGCCTTTTAAACTTGCATTTTAAAATAAATCATTAAACAGGTGTCTTTTTTTGTTATTTTCCACAATATTTAAATACAGTTCAGGCTTTAAATTGCTAAAATTAAAGAAAAAAAATGAAATTTTTTAGCCAAACTGTGACATGTTTTATACTCACTGGTGTTCTGGGTGTGCTAACTTCCTTCTTCAACTGTTCCAGCTCCATTTTCAAGATTTCCTTATCTGACATATCCCGAGCCATCCTGACTGTGAGAGGAAATCAAGATTAAAATGTTGTAATGTTGGATTAAAATCACATTTTCCTCAAAGTCAACAGCTGTAACATGTAGTTTCTTCAGATTATTCTTACTTTGCTACTTTTCTTTAAATATTTAAAAGTTTAAAAGAACTTCTCTGATAAAAATAAATGTGAACTAAGCAAAGACAAATATCTTCATCCTTAAACTTTACCTGTTGAATGGCGGGATCCTCAACAATAAGAAAAAGTACCGGCTCCTAGGAGCTCATCGACTGTATGCCTTCCTTCGTCCGGTTGCTTCCTCACACTGACTGATCCGTGCTGTCCCACTGCTCTTCATCCCAGCTGATCCCTGCTGCTGGCTTTTGGGGGAGGTCGGCACAGGATTGGACCTGATGTCACCAATCCCCCGTGATGAGATTAAACAATCAGGAGCTATGAGCTCTGAACAGGAAGGAGGTAAATAACACAGGTCTTTACAGATCTGCAGCCGACATGGTGGAGAAAGTGAGACACTCAAAGAGAAATGATGGTTGTGTGGAAGATCACTGAAAGCTGCTGCATGTATGGAAATACATACAGAACAAGCTGTGGTTGTCTCCAATGTGTTAACTATGTGATAAATGAACATTCGCTATAAGGTGATACAGAAATTATAAGAGTTGGGTTGATTGTGTTTATGCACTTTAAGCACACAACCTTGAGTCAAGAGGAAACAAGCCAAGTCTTCACCACTGATTTGATTACAAACTTTAATCTCGCAGTATCCAATCAGCTGCTTTAAATCACACAACGTCAATACAACACACCTAAAGTTATAAACACAACACAAAGCGAAAGCTGCATAATGTGCAAGACTGCCACTGTTATTTTTGTGAAGAGATGTATTCCTTTTGCTTGCGGTATCTTTATACTTTTATGCTTTGTGTGATCTAATAAATGCATAGGCAGGTATGCTTTAATAATAATAATAATGATAGTGCATATTTTTTCTTTAAACACTGAACTTAAACCATTTTTCATTACTAGTCAGCTTTGTCGCCTTACAAATAAAAGGTCTTGAGTTTGGGCTGCACAGTATTGATGGATGGATGGATGGATGTCTTAAAATCACTTGATAATTTAAATAGAAAAAAACAGATTTCCAGTGGAAGCAAAGATTTAACTGTGAGACAAATTACATTATTCATTTAATTAACATATTTAAAGCTATAGGTTTTGTAAAACCACTCCCACTTTTCTTTGCCAGTGACCTCCAATGGAGGTTTCACCTGAAACATGACAGGCTACTGATCCTCAACTGAACGTTCAGCAGGTCTCCCACTAAGCCATTTTCAGGATCTGGGTTAGTCTCATCTGGTCGAGATTAACCTCGGACACGTCACTGTGGATCAGGAGCAGGGTGGAGGTGCTCCTGTTCGTTATGGAGGTCTGCTGTTTCACTGAGCACCTGATGAAAAAGTCTCCTCCCAATTGATCTGTCCTGTTTTAATTAGTGACTTAGCTTCGAAATCACTTTCAATGTCAGACTGACTGTGAGCAGGATGTTTCACTGACACTGATGAGTGTCTGGAGTTCCTTCAGTGCTTTTTTTAGTGCTGAAATGATTAATCGGTCAATCATAAGAAAATCTGTCAACCACAAATTTTAACAACTGATGAGTTGTTTCAGTCATTTATAAAGTAGATGCAGCCACAGGTAATCTGATTTAAGACAATAAAATGTTAGAATTCAATAGCTATATCATTTTATATGATCATAGATTAAATATCTTTGGGTTTTAGACTATTGGTTGGACAAAACAAGCACAGTAAAAATGTATCCTTAAGCTCTGGGGACTTTTTAGGACCACAGCTGCCAATGAGGACACTGTGATGTCCTTGGTTTTGTTTCAGTTTGTGGATATTAACTTCTGTTAAATACATAACATCAGCTCAATTACGTCCATTAATTCAACAAATTTTAAGTTATTTAATGTGCAGTCTCCCCATTTTGCTTTATTTTCTTGTGAACCAAACAAATAATTCATAAATCCCTTTCAAAAATTATTTTTGCTTGCAGCTCCAATTCAAAGTTTTACTGTTTTACTGGTCAGATATTACACACGATTGCTTTTGTCAAAGTTTGGAACAGAAAAGGTCCGTTGAACCTTTACTGAAAGGCCTGTTAGAAAATAGTTTTCCACCTTTAGCCTTAGGGTCCGTGTAATTATCTATTTTATCCTGTAGATGGCGGCGTTGAACCTTTTAATCTGTTTTCCTGCTCCAATTAATAATGAATAAAATCCATCCCGCCCGCTTGGATCTGTCAGCCAATAGGAAGGCGTCTTTGCGTTAAACTAGACACTCTTTTCAAAATAAGAGCTTCGGCGTTCGAATCAAAGATTCTTTCAATACGGGAGAAATATTCCCGCTTTTAATTTGACACGTGTATGTTTTTTGGCAGGAAGTCGTTCAGGAACGTGCAGTGTCGTCTAAGGATAGATGTGCTGCAACAATGGCAGCTCCCAGTAGAAAACAAACGTTACGGTTTCTCAGCCAGTTTGGGGCTTTTATTTTAACCCGGTTCGGATTTTGGAACTGCTTCAGTATGTTGATGCTGTTTGCTGAACGAGCGGACTCTAAAAGGTACAACAAGAGAGGGAAACGGGCGCTGTAAGATAGCTAACGTTAGCTAACAAGCTAACGATGGCTGCGATAAACGTTAACCTACTTGTGAATTATAGGCTCTATTATCAACATAATTGTAAAAACTGTAACTCTATATAACGTTGTCTGTTTTTCTTGTAAGTACGGAACAATATGTGTGCTATTTTACCTTTTCGTATCTTTTCTCGGTATGATAAAACCCTGCTAGCTAGCTAATAAGGGCTGTATTTTAACATATGGACAAAACCTTAGGCAGAAAATTGCAGCCATATGGAATTGTTTTAGAAAAATGACCGGTTATATTTGCTCTGGTCTGTAATTTTCAGTCGGACAGGAGGCAGGCTGTAATTTTTTCCTGGTAGTAATCCTGGTTTTAATCTCTTATGTACACTGGGCGTGTATTGTTTCAGCCTGTGGTGAGTTTGACTTTCTCGGACAGCCACACCCCCCCTGGATTATCCTGTGATTATGTCAACTTTAAAGAAAATGTGGACAACTTTAAACATACCTGGGAATTTTTTTATCACCATTTCAAATAGGCGCCTTTTGAATTAAGACCATGCTATTAAATAAGTATCTGTGAATGTTCTCATTCATCCAGGTCATGGTTACTCTGGTTAAATAAATCACCTCCCCTTCGATTTATTTAACCAGAGTATTTAATAAGTAAATTAAAACAATCCACCGTGTTTAATGTGAAACTCATTTGATTCATTTTCATCTACAGGAAACCTGACATCCACATACCGTACCTGTATGTGGACATGGGGGCAGCTGTGCTCTGCGCCAGCTTCATGTCATTTGGGGTGAAGAGGAGGTGGTTTGCGATGTGCGCCGCCATACAACTGGCTGTCAGCACTTATGCATCTTATGTTGGAGAACAGGTGTACTACGGAGACTGGCTCAAGGTGAGTCACTCTGTATGATTTTCAATAATTGGGCTGAGGTTGAATTACTTGTGTTATTTGTTTTTGCAGAGATTGAGTTTGTGGAATTAATTTTCTGTCTTGATTGCGTGGCCCTGCAGGTACGGATGTATTCCAGAGCGCTGGCCATTATTGGAGGCTTCCTGGTTCTAGCCAGCGGGGCGGGGGAGGTGTACAGACAGAAAGCTCGCAGCAGATCTCTGCAGTCCACTGGACAAGTTTTCCTGGGAGTCTACCTCATCTGCATGGTAAGACCTCTCTCAGTCTTATGAATAACATTTATGTTGACAGCCACTCAAACACCACCCAAAATTAGACCAATACAGACACAGATAAAGATATGTGTTTATTAACTGACTGATCATTACAAGATAAAAACCCACCTGGAATTATGTCAAACCAGCAAATCATAATTTATATGATAAAAGCTTTATTTCTGCTTATATCAAATGAATCACACCTGTACCTTTAATACTTAACTCACAACAGAGTTAAAACTTCATGCATTAACCAAAATTTTCAGGGTAGTTTTAAATAACGCAGTACCACTTTCTCTCCACTAGGTGTACTCTCTCCAACACAGCAAAGAGGACAGGCAGGCCTATCTGAACCACATTATTGGAGGTGAGTTGACTCTGATGCTGCTGGAGGTGCTGTTTGGGGTGCTGGCTCTCGCCTTCCTCTCTGGCTGCTACATCCGCCCGGCGGCTCAGATCCTGGCCACCGTGCTTCCTCTGGTGATCCTGCTCATCGACGGCAACCTGGGCTACTGGCACAACAACCGCAAGGTGGAGTTCTGGAATCAGATGAAGCTGATAGGACATAACGTGGGCATCTTTGGCGCCGTGCTGATCCTGGCTACTGATGGTTGAACCTTTGTGCTATCACACAGCCTTTACAGACTGAAGCTTCTGCACAGGAGGAGATTGTTGGCCTCTACGTCACAGCCTGACTTTGAACTCAAAACTGCTGTCGCTCAGCGACCTCTCAGGATTCAAACACTCCGAGCTGAGACTGTTGGATGTAAGCAGTGTCGCTTTTCTTTGCCTACAAGTTGGTTATGTTGCTTTTGCAAAAAAAAAACAAAACAGGGGCTTCCTTTTTTTAGCAATTTAATAATTTATTCAGATTCATGTTTACATTTTTATCTCTGTTGCGCTCTGAGACATGACACTGAGGATTAATACAGTATATCTACAGGGGAAAACACCTTTTACTTCAAAAATGATAAGTCTTAAATGTTTCAGTACTGTTTAATAATTAAAGTATTTTTTAAATATTTTACAAAAAAGGGACACTTAAAATTTAACTTATACTGTGTTGTCTATAAAGTACGAGGTTTACCGTTATGGCCATGTTGATTTTAACTTGTGCATTCATGTAAGTCACATTGAATTAAATAAGCAAAGCTTTTTTATCCCCTGCATTAATATGTATACATCTTATATTAAATCACTTAATTTAGTTTATTAGATTGCACAAAATTCTTAAGATTATTGTCCATGTTTGCCTGTTTTGATCATTGAAATTAAATTCACTTAAATTTGTAAACTATCATCATGCTGTAAAACTGTTTTATTTACATTTCCATGACAACCTTAACTTTCCTTAAACCCAACACTATATCCACAAGATTAAAGGCTGAATGTAACTGAAGCTCTGTGGACCTAATTGGTTCAGTTGCCAGTTTATTAGGGACAGGTAGCTAAAACTAATGCAGTCTAACTCACCTGTCCACCTTTTTGGAGAATGTAGTTTGTGATATTGAACTGTCTTGTGTTGTGCAGGGAAGAACTTCTGCACTTGAGTCTGACCTCATTGGCGTAAATGAGGAGGACAGAGTGTTAAAAACAACTGTCAGTATAAAACGAAACATTTCAACAACCACAAACTGCATCCTCCATAATGATCGTACAGGTAAATAATCATCTTTCTGAAACTATTTTGATAAAAGCTGTATAACCTTAATAAACTTTTGATTCTTTTGCAGGATGGCATGTTTTCAGCTAGGTGTACCTAAAAAAAAACTGGCAACAAATGTGTACTTGCTATAAATGAGACACTTTGAATCTGTCATTTTTCTCCTGAGTCATCACTAAATTGGTCATATACTGCATTCAAATTCACAAGACTAATTGAATGAATATTTGCAAGTCTTATTTAGCTTATTTTTGCAGTTGTTTTACATTTTCTATGACACTGTTTCATTGCAGGTTAAATAAAGATGTTAATCTCACTGAACTGCTTCAATCCTGACGTTTCTGTTTCTGTTTACCTGCTCAGAACTGATTGATTGTCCTTAAACCACAGTTGTAATAAAGTTTATAAAGGTTAAAATATTTGACGAAATAAATGAAAATGCAGCTGTCTCTTAAAATTGTAGTCCTGTGCCATATTGAAGTATTTCCTACCTTGTTACAAAACCATAAAGCTTAAAGGTGAAAAAATATGATGCGTGTCTCCTTCACTTTTCTCTCTGGAGATTTTAAAGGGCTAATCTGCACTTTTTCTTTTCTCCTTTCTCTGCCACAGTAGTTGCCCCGTCAAACATATCAGGAAATTTAGATAATTAAACAAATCTAAAGGCAAACCTGGATAATAAACGATCGGTTGCCCATAATTTATTCTGTCATAACGTCCAAAGTCCAGATAACACCTCACTCACCTGGTCACAGATAAAAACATCACTTCTCTTCTCCCTCTGACTCCTTTTCGCTTGCGGTTTGCTTGTTCTTGCGGTTGAGCTCTGCTTTGACCAGAGCGCAAATCACAGCGAGCATCACGGTGATGGTGATGACGAGCACCGACGCCGTCTCATAGAGGCACAGCTGGTTGTCCAGCGACGCCAGGAAGCTCCCGGCCTGCTGGGCAGGAGCGTGACAGACGATGTCCTTGTAGTCGTACACATGCAGACGTCGAACACGCTGGATCTTGCTGAAGACGCGCTGCAGCTCACAGTCACATGTCCAGGGGTTGGAGGACATCTGGAGGTGTGTGGTGGTGGTCTGGAGCTTCAGGAAGGTCTTGAACCTGATGTGCTGCAGCTGGTTTCCCTGGAGACCCAGCAGAGTCAGACTACGCAAAGGAGCCAGAGCTTCCGTCTCGATGGCTGAGATGTTGTTGTGGCCGAGCTGCAGCACCTTCAGGCTCTGCTGCCTGCTCAACAGGTCGTCTTTGAGAACATTCAGCCTGTTTCCTTCCAGGCTGAGGCGGCTCAGGCGAGACAGGCTGTTGAAAGCACCGACATCCATCGACCAGAGGCGGTTATAACTGAGATCCAGCTTCCTGAGGTTCTCAAAAGCTGCCAGTGGAGTGGAGTCGAGGTGCTGCAGCAGGTTGTGGTCCAGCTGGAGCTCCTGCAGGGAGGACAGACTGTGAGAGAAGTCCTGAGGGAGCCAACGCAGCCGGTTAAAACTCAGGTCCAACTTCTCCAGAAACTGCAGTGATGACAGAGACTGAAGTGAAACAGAACAGACATCAGGCGTTAATATGAGCAAAGGGACAAAATTTATTCAAAAACTCTACTTAAGTACAACTTAAAGGAATTTTACTTGAATATCTTTTTATTCCACAATGAAAATAATCTTTAGTTGAACAAGATATTTTAAAAACAAGCTTTTTTTATTTTTCTTCAACCACCTTCAATAACAGTCCTGATTTTACAATAATGCATGAATAAGAAAAGTCTGTTATGATAAATAACGACACAACATTCACAGAAGAACATTTTCCTGAATTGAGTACATTTACTTTTAGTACTTTTAAAGTACAGTTTCCTGATTATATGCTTGAATACTTTTACTAAAAGGAATCATTTCAGTGCAGGATGAAAATAGTCGCAGCTTTGTTTCACAGCTTTACTTACAAGTTTCTTTTATGATGCAATTAAAAAATCACTGAATTGCAAATTAAATAAACTTCCAAAATATATTCAGTGCACAATATTTTTGTAAGAATGCCGGATCTCTGCTGCCAGTGGATTTACTTTGGTTCTTTAAGCTGCTTTAGCCACTGAAATAAATAATTTTTTTAAAAGTCTGGCTTCCTACCTGCGGCTGCAGAGTCTGGATGCTGTTGTTGGACATCAGGAGGATCTTCATGGACCACAGCCCCATGAAGGATCTGTTGCGGACCTCAGTCAGCTTGTTCCCACTCAGGTCCAGCAGCCAGGTGCCATGAGGGACGCTGAGGGGGACTTGAAACAGACCTCGGGACCGGCAGTCCACCAGTTCGGAGGACTCGTAGCACAGGCAGTGACCGGGGCAAAGCTTGAAGCCCGAAACAGCGTTCAGAAGAAGAAGCATCACATAAAGCATCATGCAGCCACTGACGGGCATGTTTTGTTTGGATCAGAGTCTGAAAAACATGTTTCCCTCCTGAATGAGCAAATCCCAAAGAGCCTGATTCAGAGGAATGGTGATGATGTAATTTCGGAAAAAAATTCCGTGCGCAGACAGCGAATATTCCTGATTAGAGAAGGATTACGGGCTTAAACACATAATCATAAAACGTAGCCATATATGGGGAACAACCCAGACCGTCTGGATCTTCTCCTAAAACGAGGATTTACAGCTGCTGCTGAATTTAAATTCATATTTTTATATGAGTTGGTTATTTTATCTCGATGTTTCTGCATAACATTACATAAGATTATATGGACTGTGACTGAATCTTTGTGTTGGGGAGGGAACTCAGGTACCATTTAAAGGCAATATATGCTGTTTCTCAAAATCAAGGTATGGTCTTTTCTGTAAATTCTAAATAAATCAGTTGCATTAATTGCAACACTATGAATCATTAGATAATAATAACTGCCTCAGCATTAATGCTAATTGATTTTAAGTAATTTTTTGAGCATAATTCTCTGGTAACAGCTTCCCAAATGTTAATATTCACATGTTTTGTTTGAAAACATGAAAATAATTTGTATTTTTGAACGGTTTGTTGGATAAAAAGACAGTCAGTCAATAACTTCAGCTCTGTGAAACTCATATGGACATTTTTAAAATTGTTGAGAAAGTCAAACCATTATTTTCGAAAGATTTTGCTTGCAGACCTGTTTTTGAAACCACTGATGAAACTTAAAAAAACCACACCAGTCAACCTGAAATGTTGCTGTATTTCCACTCAAAATCCATGAAATCACTGCTCTTCTGCAGTTTTTCCAGTTACTGCTACATTAGTGGTGTTAACTCTGTAAACTATATGTTTTAAAACTTTCCTCAAAACTTTAAAACCACTGATATTTTGTTAAGTGCTCATTATCACACAGAGAACAGCAGCACAAATCAAGAGGCAGCTTAAAGAAACCAGAAGCTCAAATTAAGATTATTAACTTGAAACAGTGATGCTTCAGTTCTTTTCTGTGACATGAAGCGTCACAAAGCTCCCAAACACTTCCTGCAGAGAAACCTGAGCATTGCCCATAAAAATCTGATCTGCTGAAAAACATGGCAGCCCGCTCCGTCGCCCCGAGGACAGTCAAGGACAGATGTCATGGTCAAGCAAACCTTGAATACCCATGCTTAGTATTTTACTCATAAACATGTCCGGCAGTCCACACACACTTTCTGTAAGTCCTGTTATCTCAGGGTTAAAACCAACAAAATGACCGCACAGCGTGTGATTTCAATCAATCGCAAAACCTTCAAAAAGTTGTTGAAATTACAGTATTACAGTCAGAATTTTTGTTACTTTTATTTTAGAAAATGTCCTTTAAATTGTGGCATTTCAAGTCACATTTTGTTTAAAATACAGAAAATACAGACAGTAGAACATGGATACAGCAAAAAAAGGAAACAATGACAGAAAATAAAGCTAACAAGCCTTTCTGACTGCTCTAGTTTTCTCTTTTTGAAATGGAACTGAAGGCAAAGGAAGGAGGGTGGAAAAAGAAAAGGTTTCAGGGACAGAGGGGAGGGATGGGGGCAGAATGAGACAAGTTAGTTAAGGAAACTATGGTTGCTTTTATGGTTCATGTTTAAATTATTCTTTATAAAGTCTAATTTAAGATTTAATCTTTCCTCTTTCTTTTTTGTCTTTTTCGTTTAATGGTATTTTGATCTTCTGGATCCAGGGCCCTCAGCGCTCCTTCCTTGTTGTCTCAGACTGAGGACAAGGAATGCCGACTTAGTCTGGCAGTGGGAACAAAACCACCCGCGTCGCCTTCCCCGGCCGACCCACACTGCCAACTCAAGAAGATAAAGTGGAGTCCTTCTGTGTTTGCTGTGCTTGTGAACGTTGCATGGACTTCTGACTTTCCACGTCTCTAAAATGTTTCTCAACCTGCGAGGAAGAAACAACGGTTATAAACGATCTGAGCACCATGAAACAAAAACAAACACAGCTGATACTGAATATTTGTTTGATGAATATTTATTTGTTCACTGATGATGGCGGATGATGCTAATGAGCAGAAAAAGGTTATGAAGCAGCGACACTGTTTTCATCCAGCGGCAGCATGAGAACGTCAACGAGCCTGTTCACTTTGTGAGACTTCGCCACACACTGACCTGCTCTACTGTGTGTGATTTAGGACAGATTTCGGACTAAGTAGCTGGCAAATCCAAATGATTCAAACACCTGCATTTACATAAGAGACTTGGCTGGGGAATGAGAGCTAAGTTTAAGGTTATCAGTGAGAAAGGACTTCAAACAGAACTGAACAAGAAGCACTTGAGCTGCCTGATAAACGACGTGGTTGCCCAATAAACTTTGATTCCAATCAGCAGCCGAGGAGCCAATTTGAAAAACATATTTTTACAAAAGGAACAGAATATGGGGAAGAACGCCTCTGTTATCTTGCCTGGTCTTAAAACAATTACAAAAAGGCAAACAGTTGTGTACTTAAGCAGGTAAACTAAGGTCACTGTATATGGTTCACTATCTGTGCTGTTGCCACACAGAGCCATTGATTGAAGGCTGTGCTGTATTCTGTGCTGAACTGAAGTGAAAACTACACTCCATCATGTTCTAACAGGTGAATGAAAAGAGAAACGTATAATCAGAAAATACAAATGAATAAACTGATAAACAGTGACGGGCACTCAGACTATAATCCATACTGAAAATAAACATTATTTGCTGCTCTGGAGTCATGCAAAGTTGTTGGAATATTGTAGAAACATAAAGTGCACTTACTATTTTGCGTACATGACTTAAAGCGCTTCCCTCTTTGCCTTTGCAGTTCTCAACCTGGTAAGGCGGCGAGATTACGACGTCGTCCATCACAATAATGTTCTTCTCCTGCCATTTACAGTCTTTGATGCTGTGAAGAAAAGACAACAATCCTCTGTGTGGCTGGAAGGGTTTTGTTTGTGAAGCAAACATTGTAACAGCACTGAAGGATGGGACACCACATATTCATACTTGTTTTATGAGCTATCAGCTAAATAACTTGATGATTAAAAGTTTGTGTCAAATATGTTGCACAGGTGATCAGGATATTTGTAATGTGGGTGAAACTAGATTCAAGTTTCATATTCAGACCAGAAAATTTAAAAACAGGCTGCATTTTTTTTACTGAAAGATGTTCTGAGAGAGAAAAAGGAAAAAACTCTTATTCGATCTCTCTGCATTTCTTTGTTTATGCTTCTGTTTGAACTGTAACAGTCAGCCTGCTGTTTGTGAAATGTGTGTTAAATATAACTTTCTGGTTGGATTTACAGAGCTACAAACAGGATGGGTCGATGCCCTTGTTTACACAGACATGCTGCTGCTGACTCACTCTCATATCACTCAACCCAAAACATTAATTTTAATGCAATAAAGTTCTTATTCATACACTTTTTTTCCTCTGGTGGATTTGAGAGAGGAGATATGAGGTAGTTAAGTCAGGGAGAAAAAAAATAACAGAAGAGGAAAATCTGCCTGAAGATGAGCAAAGTTTGCTGCTTTCAAATATGGAGAGGAGGAAGACAAAACTTTTCAGAGGAAATGTATTTTCATTTTCATTCCCTCTCACGATACATTCTCTTGGCTATTTTCACCTTGTAAGTCAGCAGCATGCTTCTAACTTTCTGATTTTGCTTTTGATTTTTAGTTTCGAGATGACACTGCAGCGTTGGCGCCACAGAGGTCTCAACCTGTTTTTACAGCTCTAATCAACCAAAACCTGACTCAGAGTCTGAGTCGAGCTCACGTTCATCCTGTTCTCAGTTTTAATGAGGCGGGGTCTCGCCTGTGTCACACGACTCGCTTTTAACTCTAATTACATGTTGTGTCATAATAATTGCAAGACTACAATGAGTGTTTTTGAAGCAGTCAGAGTTTAAACGATGTAAGAAAAATTACATGCATGGCTGCAACTTGATGCACACTGATGTGCCAATGCTTTCAATCTTCACTGAAGAAGATTGAGCAGATTAAGAAACCACCTCCTCCACCCTGCTGATCAAACGACAGAGTGAAGCTCTTACGTTTTGTGAATAGTCTGGAATAGCTGTTGGCCCTCCACAGAAACCCCAGCACTGATTGCATAGGCTTGGGACAGCTTGTCCTCCTTTTCTGTCCGTGCTCGATTGGCAAGCTATGAGGAAACAAACACAGCAATAAGTAATCTTAGCGTCACACATCATTTGCCTTGACAGCTTTAACTGGTGAACTACAGAATAAATTACACAAACACCACATGACTTGCTTTATCAGTTTAAAAGATCCATGTATAAACAGTTTTTCTCATTTTTGCATCCCAGTTCAGGGGCTGGATTCTCAGTAGTCAATATTTCTGGAGTGAACAGGTCATCACAGGCTGACAAGGCCGGTGCAGTTTCACAGGTTCCTTAAAATGCAGCCTTACTTTGCTCAAATTTAAAGGACACACAGTTAATCACTTTTGCTTTCTGAGTCTTATAAACTTACAGCACTGGATTCATCTGACTCATATATTCTGTTAAAGAGCGGTCATTGACCCTCGACAATTCAAAAGGCAGCGAGAGATTGGCTCATATTTTATGATGAATTTGTAATCAAGGCGTCATCTGTTGCAAGTAAAAAACTACTTAAACTAAATCAATGAAAATCCACTTAAAGATTTACATTCATGGGTTGAACATCATATGTTGAGGTGACAAATCACAGCCTCTTACTTTGGCGTCCTGTCTGACAGAGCTGAAAAGTTTTCTCAAGTTTAACCTCACATTCACCAGCAGTACATCAAGTATATGAGAACTTTTTATTATCTAAGATTGAAGTTCGTCATTCAAAAAACTCTCACTGTCATCATGAATAGACAAATGTAAAGATTAAAAAAAAGTTGATCTACTAACCTTGCTAACATTCAGTGATGCTAGTGGGGGTGGAGTCTCAGTGCGGTCATTTATTATGTCCACATCAGAAACATAGGCTAAGTTGATCAGGATGACGTCGTTGAGGTTTGGCTTACCGCTGGAGGAAGCACATTCTTCGAAAAAAAACTCAAGTCAAGGCTCACACACCTTCATGGCGAAGCATCACGACACAGAATGAACAGAGGAGCTCATGTCACAGAGGGCACCAGCTGACTAACACTGACAGTGAAAGGAAGTGCCAGTTACAGCATGTGACTACCAAAGGCAGTGCTGCCACCTACAGTGTTCAGGGAAGAATTAATGAAGGACTGTGAGAAATGTGTTCAGGCTATGTTCAGCTTTCACAGTAACAAGAGTTCTCTTTCCGTGATTTTATGATAGTCCGCTAAGTTAGCTGTATTTTGAGTCAATTAGAAAATGGCAGCTTATTTAATGAAGCGCCTGATTGATAAAATAAACTGAACCCTGGGTTCTTGATCTTAAAGCACACCCATCTGTAGTCATAAATTACTTCTCTATTTTTACAAGGAGGTACATTTTTAATAACAGCAAAAAGATAATACACAAAAAATAATTTATAGTAAAAGAAAAAAGTTATAAATTTGCCTTAGCCTAAAGGTGGGGTTTTCCTCAAGCCTCTCCTGTCCTGTAAGTAATACAGGCACAGCTTGTCAAACTTGTTTTTGTGATTCAGATGGAGAACATCCCGTTTTTGATAAATTTGCAACATATTGAAGGATTCAGTTCTCTCAGTCATCTGAACATTTTCTGTCTATTAATCCAGTAAGATATAAAATAACAAATGCTATGACAGGATTTGACCTGTACTGACTTTGACAGTATGAATTAAAAAGTTTTGAACAAAGTGGAAAAAGTTACTGTTCAAACTTCAGGACATGAGTAATTCAAAGCACGAAGTGATCAGATCTTTGTTTCATTCTGAGCTGTAAGTTAAATCAGCAGATTACACACAAGGCCTGTAAAAGAAAGTGTCAAATAAGTGTTCAGGCTTCTCTAAAGCACTGCCTAAATCAGATGGCTATCTTACATAAATAATTTGACTGTGATGTACAGTTTATCTCGGGCGGTAGATCAGTGTGAACCAACATAAAGGCCTGAAAAGCCAAGTGTCAAACCTCTGGACTGTGCTAACTTCATTCATCAGGTTTTTCCCCCTACAGCTTGATGCATTGACGTCAATAAGACTTGAGTCAGTGTAAGTCATGAGGTGACCAAGCATGCAAGCCAAATAATTATAAATCTCATATATAAAAATATAAATGCACACACACCCACCCATGAATGGGTGTAGGCATGTCCATCAGCAAGCTAACGATGGCCATAGTGATCTCATGTTGCCTTTAGCTCCTCAATCATGTGAAATGAATCCGAACTTAAATATAATTCAAATAAAATAATCACAAAAGAAAGAAAATACTCCTTAAAGTAGGTGAGAGATTTTTTTTTTAAAAAAGCCAAAACTGATAAGCCTTGGAATGCTAATGCCATCAATTGAGCTAGTAGCGGCAGTGTGGGGTTGACCGACACTTAGCATGCTAACCAAGCTAACAGCTACATGGTCGTAGCGTGGAGGGTAACGGTTAGCGTCTCCAAGTCAATGGCATCACAAACTGCGCGAGGTGAATCTGTGTAAACAAGTTCGCGAGAGACGGGCCGAATGTCAGTTAGCTCGCTAACTAGCAACGGTTTGTGCCTGTTGGAAGCACACAGCCATGATGCCTTACTAGAATCCGTTGCCATATAGTGATCCCTGATGAGGTCTGGCAATACAATGAGTGGATTCAAAACACATGCACTCCCTCGCAGATATCGTGAAGCCACGAAATGACCCGGCAACACCGAAATGCTCTTCAACGGATAAGAGCCGGATGGGCATCTATCTTTCAAATGAAAGTATTTAAAACGGACAAAGATATGCAACTCAGCTACCACCAATTACGCCTGCGCGGATCACTATTTGACATATTTTCGGTTACCCTACAGGCCCTTGCAGCCAGGCAGGCCAGCAAGCCGACCGCGGCTCGAAACAAACAAAGGATACTCAGAGTCAACATCTTAGACTGGTAGTCAAACGCGACCACTTCTCCTTGCAGACGTTGGCCCAAGCAGGTGAGGCAAGAGACATGGCTCCCGACGCTGAAATACTCCCCCGGTCCAGGAGCCGCCATCTTCTCCGCCAGGAAACCGGAGCGCCTGCCTTACGTAAAACGACGCGATGTCGTATTGAGACGAAACCTGGGCGTGTCGAAGTACGTCGCGTCGTGGTCATTTATTATAATATTACGACTTATATATACAATTCAATCAATGAAACGCTCATTTATGTCATCGAATCGACAAAATTATACTTAAATATTTTATTAAATGCAAATGCACTTTATTTTTTTGAAGGATAAAATTGTGTCTTTGTCTGCCCTTAACCGTCTTTCAGCCAGCGCGCTCCCCCTACTGGACATATGCCGGTACTGCGAACTCAGCTGCAGCACTTCCTGAAATACAAAAGAATCAGGATTGCATTTTCATTATCTCCATCGTTGTTTACATATTAAGAAAGAGCGTGGGAATGGATGCTATTCACACTCAAGGCATCTGGATGGCTGAAAGTCTCCAGCAGAGGACGATAAATCAAGAAAAATTGTGGCTAGTAATCACACATATGGGAGATCCCAAAGCTGCCTTCCTGCTCGTCTTTCCCTTCACTTATTTCATCAGCAAACGAGCTGGAGTTGCGGTGCTTTGGGTTTCGGCTATATCGGAGTGGTTAAACTTGGTGTTTAAATGGTAAGGCTATAAAAAAAAATAAGAGGCAACTTATTTTAAGCAGTTTTAATTTGTGGCGTTTACTGTCCGATTATTTTTTTTTTTAACAAAATGTTAGCATGATGCTAAATGTCCTTTTGACAACCAAATCAGTTATTTTCATGTAAAAAATAAACTACGGCTGTATCATTTTCTTGTTTACTTTTGATAAACACAATAAAGTTAGGGACAATTTCGTAATTTGTTCTGTTGACGTTGCTGCTTCCGGCGTCCATTGACAGTAAAATGTAGTCCGACGGCGTGAACTGTCCGACGGGGAACAGTTAACAGCGGAACTTCCGATACACAGTACCGTTTTATAGTTAATATTAGCAGATATTTAATTTCTCCATCGTTATAATAATATATGAATACAAAAATTGGCTGGAAAGGAAATTTTATAAAAGTGATTATTTATCACGACAGCAAGTTTACACCTGTCATGTCACCATGTATAACATAAAGGTCGATTAAAGGACCCAGATAATGATCATGTCAGGCATTATTAAAACATGGATCTATCTGCACACACGACTGAAGTATGTTTTTATAATCAACTTAAGTAGAAAGAATAAGAAGAAAAAATAAGTCATGTATTTGAATTTATGAAATGTGGCAAAAAGACAATTGTGATAGTGATTTTTTAAAAATTAGCCGTAGAACTGAAGTAAACCACTGATACACCATGATATTGTAATATCTTGGCTGCAACTATTGGATTGGATTAATATCAATTTAGCATTTGAGATAAAGGATATTATTTGGATTTATTTATTTATTTATTCATTTATTTGTTTGCCTATGTTCTACCCATCTTAGTCATCTCAATTATTACTTTGTCAACAGTTTAGTTACATAACTTACATTTCTGTCGCTCTCCTGGCTTTAATTGTTTCACTTACTCCTTCATATTTTAACTTTAATCTAGAAAAAGTTATATTTAAGTAAAATTCTCTTTTCCACACCTACTTCTATAAAATTTAAAACAAACCAATTTATGTGTAACAATCAGAGTACAAAAACCACTTAAACTCATTATCTTAGACACACAAGTACAGTATAGTAGCACCTTTATGATACAGAACTGTAATTTATTGTATGTGTTGTGGTAATAATTTTTCCCAGGATGCTCTTTGGAGAAAGGCCATTCTGGTGGATTGGTGAATCAGGTCTGTTTGTCAACAAGCAACCACAAGTTCTCCAGTTTTCCTCCACCTGTGAAACCGGCCCAGGTGAGAAATCCTCAGAGAAAAAAGCAATATGCATCAGACATAGACGGTACACTTCATTCATGGCACAGTCAGAGTTTTAAGCTGATGTTGTTCCCTCAGGGAGCCCATCAGGACATGCGATGGTGACAGCAGCAGTGTGGTGGGTCGTGGTGTCCTCACTGGCATCATTTCTGTACTCACGTACTCACAGGTAGTTCAAAACATGCTGTTATGGCTTTAAAAATCTCATTTTAATAAGAAACTGCAGGATATCTGAGCGATTTTCAAGGAATCTCTTTTTCTGTGTGCTCACAGCTTGGTGTTATCTGCTACTCCCTACCTCCTCTACGTTGTGCTGCTGGTGGCCGTTGGAATCTCCAGGATCTTCATCCTCGCCCACTTCCCTCACCAAGTCATCGCTGGCTCCATTACAGGTCTGAATACTTTTAAATACACAAGCTGTAACATGGAAAACAGGTGGGATTTGTATCATTTTACATATTAAATGATACAGAAACCTCTCTTGCGTAGGAGACCAAATGCTGTCTCTTCGATTTTTAACCCTTTGTTACCACCGTGGTTAAAGAAAAACTTACAGTATATTTTTTCTTCACTGAATTTTTCTTATCAGGTGTAATTCTGGGGATTGTCCTAGGCCGCAGTGTACCAGAAGGTCGCCCCCTGCTGTTCTTCTTTAGCCTCAGTCTTGGCCTGCTGTTCGGCACTCTGCTGCTGCACTCTGGACTGCAGTGGCTGGGAATCGACCTCTCCTGGTGAGTCTTTTTTATGATATTCATGTGTTTGTTCTTTATTTTCTTGCAGACGCTGGATATATTCTATCTATTTCACAGGTCTATTGCTTTGGCTAAGAAATGGTGCAGCCGTTCTGAGTGGATTCGTCTGGATACGGCCCCGTTCTCCTCTCTGACCCGAGACTGTGGGGCCCTTCTGGGTTTGGGGTTGGCCCAGTACTGGAAGCGTGGCGGATGGTCCCTGCCTTGGGCCCCTCGGGCTTTGTCTCTGGCCCTTTCCTCCATGGGACTGTACCACGTCAACCGTCTGCCGCTGCCGGTCCAACCACAGGGCCTCTTCTATGGTCTGGTCTTTGTTAAATTCATCATAGTGCCTCAGATCGTCATGCTGCTTGTGCCTGGACTGGTTCACCTCGTCACTCAAAAAAAGAAGAAAGACTAGCAGCTGCTGTTCGGGATGTCTTTCACACTCCAAGGACAGTTTCTGCAGAAACTTTAAATGTCTATTTTATGTCTTATTTCATAGTAATAAGTGTTGCAAATGCTGTATTATTGTAGTTTTCTGTGTGGTGCTGCATAGAAAAAACACAAAAAAACACATAATCTTAAAAACCTATTGATCAGTTTAAGCTTTTGAATGGTACGTGGGACAAACACTTCATGCTGAGTCAATCATTTGTTTCCTCTTTATTAAAGATGTTTCAGTCCTCAGACCTCCAGTATTTAAATACACGGGTTAATCAGGTAAAACAGATGGACTAAAAAAAGACTTACCTACGCCCTTGGAAGGGGACGGGTGAGTGAAGGGGCATTCAGTTAGCTGCAATCTGCAAACTTACCACTAGATGTCACTAAATCTACACATTGAGCCAGTTAAAAAGATCTGAGGACCAGAACATCATTGATAACTCGCGTGCATGTGATTGACATTGTGCAGAACTCTTCATTCTCTTCTCTGTCAGAAGTTTTTGATCATATGTCATCATTTACATTCAGCAACAACTTGAATTTTTGTTTACATTAAGAAAAAAAGGTCAGAAGAGTAAGACTCCGATGTACCGTTGCACTAAGTCACTTGTTAAAAACAAAGACCGAATTTGATGCAGCACAATCAGAAATATCACCTTCTCTTTGATCATGGAACTCCTTCTTTTGTGTCAAACCACTGTGCCTACATTACCCACAATTCAACTCAAGCATAAAGCAATTGGGCAAAGATTTAGGTGTGTTAAGCTGGTGGCAGCTGATGTAGCTTCCAGTAGAGATGGAGGAGTGAATCCAGAGGGTTGTAAATTCACTCATTTCAAACTTTACACCCCCAGATTTCTCTCATTTTTAAACTTACAGTCTTCAGCCCCAAATGACGCAGTTTCTCAGACTTTACAGGAGCCCAAAAGGCCTAAATATTACTTTTTAATGCAGTAGTGTTAACCAGGACCTGTTAACAGACTCTAATGTTTAAAGACTTCTCCTTTAAAATATAAAAAAACAGAATAAAATTACTTTTTGTGTAAAATTCAACCAAAAAAACACCATTTTTGGTCGAACTGATACTCGAGTCGAATGCCAGCAGAAGTATGTTGATGTAAATTACTTGAATACTTCACATTAAATCCAACAACAGCAACAAGCATAAGATTTAAGCAATATTATCTTCACAGGTGCTTTTTGGAGGGGGGTGTTTTGGGGGTGCTTTGGATTGTATAAAGTTTTGCTGCTGTCGCACACTGGTGTTATATGTTGTTTTTTTGTGGACCAAAATCATCCCAAATGAGAAAATTCCATTTGTATGTCATGTTCAGATAATCAGCAAAATAAAAATGACTGACATGCAGGGCGTGTTTCAGTTGGTAACCATTTATAAATATTATCTTTTTTTTTTTTTTTGCTTTTTTTTTCTTTCCAATACATAGGTTCGACTGTACAGATTACAATCAGTTATCATGAGATAAAAACACATTCTTTTTTATTGTTTTTAATTAAACTTTTTATCACAGCGATCTGAAAGCTCACATTTACAGACAAGAGAACTCTGCTCAGCAAGCAAATACATTAAAAGAAAATAAAAGAAACCTCTCGCTTTTTGTCTGGTGAGTTTGAGGGAAAATGATAAGGACAGTTCAGGGACAGCAGTCTCCTTATCTTGATCCGAGCGTTGTGTCGCACACCAGAGTCAGAACACCGCTATACATGTTTCTGCTTGAGCTCATAAAGAATAGAACATGCATCGGACTATTTACAGCAAACTAATATACACAGACAGCTTGAAACCATACACCCTCAAATATCCTCAATTTAGAAGTTTTGTTTAAATTAAGTATATTACAGTTTATACCTTCATTTCTGTAAAGATAAGTAGGGCATCTCTCTGCTAACAGGTGAAACTGAGAATGAACAGGAGACAGTCAGCTGTCTCTAGATATTTTTTCTTTTTTTTTTATATCAGAGAACCAAAATAAGATGTTACAGACAAATGGTCTATAACTTTTCCCACATATACAAATAACTTGATTATTCTCATTATTACACTTTTTTCCATCACCCAAACTCCAAACATGGAGTCTCTGCGTACTGACACTTCACTCATTCATTTTCTTTTTTGCAGTAGATTCGACTAAATTTCCATATGTGTGCAAGACCAGTGGATTAGACTGGCTGATTTAAAGTTAGAGGACTGTAATGGATATTTTTTTAATGATGTGAAATACTTCCTGAAACAGACTTGCTGAACTAATGAACCCGAGCTGAACTGAGTTGAATATCTGAGTCGTTATATACAACTTGTGCTAGAAAGTCTATACATCTTCACCAGTTCAATAACATCATTTGCTCATCATCCGGTCATTCATCACTGCTTTTTTTTTTTTTTTTTTTTGTAAATCCTTTAATAATCGTGTCTATGATAGTCTGGCATCCACCGGTCAGAGTTCGGACTGATCGCACACTCACTTTCTCCAGATTCAACAATCATAACAACAAAGTAAGTAAAATACATAAAGTGCACCCTTAGTTAAGAACTTAACAGGCATTTTTAGTGCAGAAGTGGCGGAATAAAAATGCATCGTGGGTAAAAAGAAACGACACAAAGTAATGCAGGAGTAGGGGGGGGAAACGTCTGTAACAGTGGTCGTGTATGCATTTGCTTGCTTTCAATCGCTGAGCACTTTCCATGTTAACCCATCACTAGCATATGTTCTGCACGCTCTGCTCTCTCTAAGAAACGAACGGCGTCAGGGACAGAGGCGAACTTTGACGCTCGTGTGTCGTGTGATAAAATCACCAACGGCAGGAGTTTTCTCTTCACCATCTGACGAGAAATGGTTCAAAATCCTGCAGCTTAAGTTTTCAAACAAGAAATAAACGTATTGCACTCAAAGGCCTAATTTTATGTCTAATATAGCAATTTATCCTCAAAAGAAGCTTTAAGAATTCTGCAAAACAATCGAATAAGCTCGTACAAAACTAAAGCAACTGAAGCTCTGCCTGTTTATAGAAGCAGACGGTAAAAGCAAGTATTCAAAGTTGTCTATTAACAGGAAGCTGGTCCGGAGCGTCGGACTGCAGCCGTGGTAGTCGGTTCAATGTCACACTAAGGCATATCATGAGGTCTGTGATACAGTAATGATACCAGAAAGAAACACAGAGTTCATCATTTACATATCTGAACCTCAAAAATGAGGTGAAGAGACTGGTTTCAAAAACGATTTCATCAACAAAAGTTATGCAAAAATAGGTGAAGAGCCCGACGGTCGGATTTCTGTTCTGACACGAGAGTTTTAATACGAGCTCGAAGCTCGACTTGCAAGTGCACACATGCACCTTCTGACGCTGTGTGTTGAAGTTAAATTTATGTTTTTGTCCACTTTATTGACTCACAGGGAATGAATACACAACTATTTTCATATCGTTAATCATTGCAGTCACTTTTTAAGCAAAAATGCCTCTTTCTCTTATCTAACTTCTCCGACAGAGGAAGGATTTGCTGCCTCTCTGTGTTTATAATCGCTGTAAAATGAACATCTTTGGGTTTTTTGGGCTGTTGGTCGACATCTCACAATGTCACCTTCAACTGTGGGAAATATCTTTTTCTGACATTTTACAGAAAGAAAAAATAATCTGCAGATTAATCGAAACAGAAAATAACTGTAAGTCGCAGCCTTAATGCAGATCACCCAGGACCTATTGCAGCATAGAAAGCATGTTTTTTTTTGCATTTAACCTCAAGAAAATGTTTTTATTTTGACACAACAGAGGCAATTAGATCATTCAAAGTTGGTCAATGTCCCTTGTTTCTTAACCCTGGTCGGTTTTTCACATCCATATAACTAGCAGTGGGACACAAAGGCAGGTTAACAGAATACAATTCAAACCCAAACTATGTTTCGTTTTATTTCTATGTACAATATATAACTTAATTATAAATATTGTCATTTTTCTCTAAGTACTGAGTTGTTGAGCCATTTGTATTTTCTGAGCAATGTACAGTATTGAACATATAATATTGTATTACATAGAATAGAGCCTACTAGCAACCTTGGTTAAGAGCACACTTTGAAAGAACAGAAGATGGATACAGAGTCCACGAGTAGAGTCCGATGATTAGTACTTTTTCCCTCTGACAGTCCCACCTGGTGTTGTGTTCACTTGTCATCTTTGTGCCACACAACGTTTTGGAAGTGCACCGGTCTTTGATTCGCTATGAGATCAGAACTTAGGACGGACCCTCCTGTTAGCTTACCTGTGTGCAGAATATGATAATCAAATAATCGTCTCTCTGTTAGTTACGTTTTTCATGTAAGATAAAGTCTAATACCCTAAGTGTGTGTGTGTATATGTGTGTGTGTGTGTGTGTCGTCTGTGTGGTTTTTCGCGCCGACTGGATCCGTTTCTCTTGAGTTCTTTGAGTTCATCCGCGTCACATACATAAAAACTCAGCAGCATCGGCCGTTGAGCTAAAATATTTTTCTCCTCTCACTCAAACTAACGAGCCCCAGTCAAACCAACCAATCACAGACGAGCAATCACACGTTCGACTCCACAAACGGTCTCTTTGGTTTGATGGGGGAGGTGGGGCCTTGGGTCCGGGAGTCACGCGACAGCTGGCGGTACATGTTGTCCTGGTAGGCCTGTGCCACGGGCAGAGTCCTCGCCACTTTCACGTCCGGGTAGGTGGGCACCTGGCTGACCCGCTCCAGGATGTCCCCGCTGCCACGGGAACCGTTGGCCAGCTTGCCCAGCGACGGGGGCTGCGTCTGGGAGTAGTAGTCCTCCTCCAACAGGTGTCCGTTTTGGGCGTTGTTTGTCTTGTTGTAGTAGGCGATGTTGCCCAGCGAGGCGGGGGGGCTGTAGGTGGAGCCTTGCTGGACCAGCTGGCCGGGCGAGGTGGGGCTGATGGCCGAGTCCATGGACGTCATGGCCCTGGACCGCGAGGGCTGATGCAGGTACTGCTGAGTCCGCGCTGTCTTGTCTATGATGCCCATGAAGGGTGTGTTCCTGGAGCGGGTGGTCTCGCCCTGATACAGCCCGCCGCCACCGCCCTGGGAAGGTGAGATGGGAGAGATGTCGTCACAGGCGCGCTCGTACGTGGCTTGCAGGGGGATCTCCATCTGCTGGATGGAGGGGGAAGGCCTGAAGCCCGGCGCCAAGTTCGAGGTGGATCCAGTCGAGATGTTGTTGCTGGAGGGGGAGAAGCGAAGGCCTACGCTCTGCGAGTGGATGAGGGGCCTGGGGGTGGGCACGTGCTGCTTCATCTCAGTAGTGTTGGCACTGACGGGACGCCTCACCATATGGGGGATTTCGGGAGAGCCCAGCTGGCAGGGGGGCATGGCGTTGGCGCGCTCCAGCACGTGTTCGGAGACCGGGTAGTAGGCGGTTGATTGGCTGCGGCTTATCTGAGGTGTCTGGCTGTAACGGATGCCCCCCGGGCCCCCGCTGCTGGCGCGGTAGGCAGAGGAGGGGCGCTGGGGTAAGTCATCCTTTAAGAGGCTCGACTCCATGACCCCTCCTCGGCCGCCGTGCTGACAGAGGGCCCCAGAACTGAGGCTGGCCTGGACCTGGGGCATGGAGCGCCCATCCAAGGAAGGCTGGTACACCAGCCGGCTCTCCACGTCGACCGAACCCCCTTGGTAGCGCCCCCCCATCGAGTGGCCCATCTGGCCGCTGTAGAGGCTGTTGCCCATCACGTTGCTGGGCTGGTTCGTGCGGACTATTTGGGCTATAGAGGGCTGGAGACGAAGGCCTTGGGCTTGGTGGTGCTGGGAGGACAGGGAGGGCTGCGAGCTCAGCTGGAACGAACGCTGGCTGCTCATCTTGGAGAGCGGAGACTTGGGTCGGCCGGGGTGCTGCTCCGTCTGGAAGCGAACAGGCGATCCGGACTGGGACCTGTACAGACAGACGCTCTCCACCGGCGGACTGGCTCTGTACTGAGCCGCCCGGCGTAAAGGGGAAGGCGGCGGGCTCTGGTGATCCATCCCCTGACCCCCAGTACCCATAGAAGGCGGGCTGAAGCCGTAGGACTGCTGGTGCACTGGGGAGGTGTGAGGCGGGCTTTGCCGGTAGTGCGAGTTCTGATGCGTCGGGGAGAGGGAGGGCGACGTGGGCTGGTACGTCCCACGGGTCGGGGAGGACATGGAGGAGGAGGTGGGGTGATACTCGTAGGGTTGACCCATGGGCGAACCTCCGGCTAAGTAGATCTGATCCGGATGTGTGGGGGACAGTGGTGGGCTCTGAATGATGGGGAGGCTGGAGGGGTTGGTGAGAGACTCGGGTGGAGGCAGACCCACGGACATGGCCTCCAGCTCCTGCTCCAGGTAGTCCTCGTCCTCGAACAGGTCTTGGACGGGCTCCATGTCCTCCAGACGGGGCTCCGGGGGAGGGGGAAGAGGCATGGACAGGGACAGGGACTCCTCCTCTTCTGGGGGAGGCGTAGGAGGAGGGGAGGGCGGAGGCTCCAGCTCAAGGTCCTTCTGCTGGTGCTCCTCCTGGTTGAGCTGAAGACACTCCTCCTCCACCCTCTGGAGCAGCCGCTGGATCTCTCGGTTGTTGGGGCACTGCTTCATGGCTTCATTCAGGTCCTCTAAGGCTTCAGGAAATTGTCTGGAAACAGAAGAACTGGGTTATTTTTCAGCCAAAACGCAGCGTTACGGACAATTTAAAACGCACATCGGAGAGTCTTTCGTACCTGCTGCTACGCTTGGCGCGAGCTCTGGCATAGTACGCCTCGTAGGATTTTGGTTTCAGCTCGAGTGCCTTCGTAGCAAATTCCTCAGCCATCCCAAAGTCCTGGAGAAGATTGAGCAGAGCAGAACACTAATGTACAACATCCGACAGGGACTTACAGCCAAAAGCATCATGTTTTCACAAATGATACTGTTTTGGTTGCTTATTTAATATGATAAAAGTCTAAAAGATTAATTAATTCTTATCCTTGAAACTGTGGCGTTGTGGCTTTTGTGTCCGGTGACTCACGTTCATTTTCCTCCGACATCGGGACAGGTTGAGGAAGAGCGATACTTTGAGTTCCCTGAATGTCTTGAGGTCCTCGCTGAAGCCTTCGCGTGGAAACTTTTTGAGGGCATACTGATAACGCTGCGCCGCCTCCTTCACCTTCCCCTTCTGCCGAACCAACAAAGACAAGTCTGGTTAACCTTCACGGTGTTAAACCACAGCTAAACACAAAGATACATTCACAATAATATACTTTAATTCTCAGAAAAGGGAAGCCTTTATGACTACTTTTGTGTCAGACTATTTGGTTGTTGACTACAATAAAACACTTGTATATTTGGAAGATTTCAGTGCACCAAAGTCCAACAACTAAACCTTTTGTAAAACTAAGAACTTCAGCTTTCTGTCGTGTCCACACATTATGAAAATATAATTTTTGTTAGGTTGCATGAGTCTAAATCAATGATATTTACATATGATTTCATATTACACATCACATGTCCTCTGACCTTGTAGAAACTGTCCCCCTCCTCGATGAGCTTGCTGAGTAAGATGATCATGATGTCGGGTTTGGAGGTGGCCATGGCCCACGTTGCTGGACCTGAGTAACACAGGAAGGGAGCAGATGAAAAGAAAAAACACGCACGCACGCACACACACACACACACATACACACAGTGAGAGAGACACAGAAATAAACAGAAGAGGAAGGAAGGGAGGAGCGACTTGGAGTCACACTACACACGACAACGATAAAAACAGGGATGAAAACAACAGCCAGAATGGGGAATGAACGAGAAAAAGACAGGCAATCCACTGCAGAGAGAATATTACAGAAATCTGCTCTGACACCTTAAAAAACACTGTGACCTCGCGACTGGACGCCAGACCTGAGTCAAATCATATTTGCAGATAATAAATAGCTTTTTCTTTCTTTAATCCCGAGTCCAGTTTGCCTAATTGGAGTGCAGAAGCAGCACTTTTTTGAATGGTTGATTAAATTTAAGTGTAGCGATTATCTGCAAATACGTTTTGGCTCAGACAAACCCGGAGTAGATGTGTAGTAAACCAGACAACAACAACAACAACAACAACATAAAAAAAAAAAACATCACGCTGTCGTTATTTTTCCAGTGAGACACATTTTCTGTCTTGTCAAGAAGTGCAGATGTACAGTAACTCTTTGTGCTGCTGACTGATTCAGGGATGTGATCGAGAACAGCAGGAAAGCAGGAAGAAAAAAAGACTCCCGATGAATACAAAACGGGAGACGTGTGTTTGAAAAAATAAAAAATATAAATAAAAAAAGCTTCATCCCTGTAGACTGACTGAAAAAAAATCGAACACAATCCCTCGACTGTGACTTAATCTGCGCAGCAGCAATCCTTGACACATGTACACACACCACAGAGATGGAAAAAAGGAGGGGGGGATCTTGCACGAGGAGACACAGGGCAGGTACAATAAACAAGAGAGGCAGGCAGGAGGGATTTGAACGGGGCTCTGCAGGCATTAGCTGTCCTCTGAGCTGGTGGTTGGTGGTGGTGGGTGGTGGTTGGTGGTGGAGGTGAGGGTAGGAAATGCTGCTGACCGGCCTAGCTGACACTGAGGGAAACGTCTGGGAGATGGACGATGCACAGTGCAGTGGGTTTATCACCTCAGTCTGCGGTGGCGGTGGCACAGAGGAATTACAAATACATGCATTTTTTTTCGCCAAATCACGACCACGCAAGAGTGTTATTGAGTGGGGGGGGGCTTCCATCATGCATCTGTGGAATGGAAAAGGGTCGACACCTCGATGCGACGTCGCAGGCTGGAGGCCGGGCATGCTGTCATTAACCACTTATGGACGTTAGCATCTACCTCTAGGCAATCCCACGACTGCATCCCTGCCAGTGCTAATACCTTTGCATGTTATTATTTGTCAGTTTGAGAAGGTTTTGGTAGCTAAGCTGGCCTGCCGACACTTAGGACGACACAGACAACACAGAGAGAGGAGATAGAGCTGTCAAAATGCCTGGTGGGGTGAGAAGTCGACAGCCTTGGCTTTACCTCGGGGCCGACTGGGCAGCGTCTGACATCCTGGGGCCGGAGAGAGAGAGGCGGGGGTGGGGGGGATGGGGGCAAGGAGGAAGGAGGAAGGAGGAAGGGAAAGGAGGAGGAAGGAGGAGGTCATGAGCGAGGGGAAAGGAGTGTAAGTGGGACGGTGGAGGGGAGGGGAGTTTTGCAAGAGAAAAACAGAGAGAAAGGTGAAGGAGAAAAGAGAGGTGATGGCAGTGGTGGTGGTGGAGGTGGTGGTGGAGGAGAGGTGAGAAAAAAAGGAACACAAAAAAGCAGCAGTGAGAAGCGGAGATAAGTGCCTCAGCAAAAAAGAAAAAAAAATAAAAGAAGAGAGAAAGCATAGATACCGAAAAGAAACACCGCAAGCGCTAATAACAACCTGTCTCTGAGCAACCGCAGAGGGATAAAGAGAGAGAGGGAGAGAGAGAGAGAGAGAGAGAGAGCGAGTGATTGAGGGAGGAAACAGGAAGATAACGTGAGCGATAGACACAAACAAGAGGCACAGGGAGAGAAAACATGACAGGAAGAGAAAGAGAAAAGGCAAAAAACAACACGGCGGCTACAGTAGTACACTAAAAAGAAAAGACACATCAGAGCCATAAATAGCTGAGGAGAAGCGGCACGATGTGGCAGAGTGGGGGGGTGGGGGGGTGGATGACGTACAGTACAGTAGCAGGAAGTGGTTCAAAGCTACATGGAGACGCGAAACCTGAATCCATGGCTTGTTGCAGTACAATGCTACAGCGCTCCACAATGACCAGCAGCAGCAGCAGTTTGTACTAAAAGAAGAAAGTGTTTGCATCTTCGGTTTCTTCCCTTCTTTTCTCTTTCATGCAGCTCATGCTTCAACTCCGATGCACGACCTTTTCAACCAGAATACAATCTCAAACTGCATCTCATTTCATGGCGAGCAAAATTACCTTTTTTTTTTGCTACTGTATTGCGCTACAGATCAAGGATGCTGCATTAAGGAGACTTTTTTTTTCTCTCGTGTGGTAAACGGTCGGCTCTTCACTCTGCAAGCCTGCTCTTACCTATCTTGGCTCCTTTCTTGAGCAGGGCGACCACCACCGACGTGTTTCTGCAGCCCACCGCCCTGTCGAGGGGACGCATCCCGCTGTAGTCCACGTGCTCTATCATTGCACCGTGGTCGACCAAGAACTGGACCTGAGACGACAAAGAAACATGGTGGGAACTTTTTAAAAGAACAGCTGCGTGTCGTCCACAAACTGAAGCGTTAGTTGAATCTTTCATCGTCTCCAGACTCCGTTTGGAGCTTCTTCTTCTTCTTTATCACGTTAAGAGAAGTGCAACATTTGGGATCCAAACTGGCTCGTTAAACAAGCGTTTGCTGCCAGTTCCTTGTACTTGACAGTGTGATAGACACCTTTCAGTTTGTAAGAAGAAGAAGAATTAAAAATTGCACCCAAACAAGTTTTTGGACACATTTAGATAAAATTTGTGTCTGATTATTTAAATGTTCAAAAACCTTGTTGAAAGTTTTTTTTAAATTGCATCTTCTTCTTCTCTGTCGCTGGAAAATCAAGCATCTACTTTATTGTCTTTGCTCTCTACACTGCAACGTCCAGCCCTTTCTAACGCCTCGATTCGGCCACTCACCACCTCAGAGTCTCCGTAAAACGCAGCCAGGTCGAGTGGCGTGCGTCCGTTCTTGTCTGCGTGGTCGGTGGCGGCTCCGCTCTCCACCAGGCAGCGGACGACAGGTAAATGACCTTTGAGACAGGCCCAGCTGAGAGCGGTCAGACCCTCCTTATCCATCAGAGACAGAGAGGCTCCTGGGAAAAACACACAACTTTTAATGCTGCTAAATTTGTTGCTTTGTTTGTCATTTTTGCAATTTAATAACCAACTGCTTAATTCATTTATTGATTTCTCTTAAAGTCTGTTGATTTAATTTGGCTGTAATTACTGTAAACACAATTTGAAAACAGTTATTCTCTTTATTCTTCATCAGCACAGCAGCTGTGTTTCTTTAATGAACAACTGGAGTTTGGATGAGTGTGAGAAATGAAAGCATCCCTCTTGTGGTCTCATCATACGTTAGGATTGAAGAAAATTAAACTTGTAATGAATTTTTCCATATTTCAGCATCCACAAGGAGGTTTTTTTCCCTTTGGCTTCATGGAAAAATCAAATCTGACTCTAGTCTGACTGTCTTTGTGTGCAGCTATTAGAAATAGTGAAAAACAGACGTGAATAGCTGTCGAGAAACACAGCAGCAGCAAAACGACTGAAGTAAAGAAAACATGTTTGTCAGAGCAGTTTGAAAAGACGCCCTGCATGAACCCCAGACACTGAATACTAAATATATAAATATTTATTCATTTGCTATTAATTTAGTGAAGATCTGCTGAGATGTTTTTGTGCATAAACGCATCGACACCCACTGAGGGTCGGCGAAGGTTTACGGGGGGAACGAGGGCTTCTTGTTTTTAAGAGTATGAAAACTTTTTTTTTTTTTTAAATATCACAAGCTTATATCTCAGCATTTCATTCATGAAATTGGTATTTGTAAAATTTAGATGATTTTTTCAGACATTAGAAGAGCAGGCGGTTAAAACAACCAAAGAGCCAACAGAATGACACAGAACAGAGAAGAAGAAACACTGACTGTCAAAAAAGAAACCTTTAAAGAGAGAAAAAATATATTTCATGCTCATTTATAATTCAATATTCAATGAAGAAGACCTTGTTCAATATGCATCCAAATTGCTTTTTTTATTTACACAAACATCCAGTAGTTTTTGTGCTGATTAGAATATGAAATATCCGCTAAATATTTCAGTCAGTGTTCATCATTTTACTCAATAATAGAAGAGAGTTTGGAGTAACTGACCTAAAGTTTGCTCGTAATCCTTCTTTTTTGTTTTTGTTTTTGTTACCTTGAGCCAGTAGGAACTCCACGGTGCCCAGGTGCCCCTCCGAGGCCGCCATCATCAGAGGAGTGCGACCCTGTTTGTCAGCCAGGTTGACATCTGCACCGTGTGTGAGCAGCAGGTCCACGATCTGAAGGACCCAAACACAGCAGCCACATTTTATTACACCGACTCTTTTTAAATCAGTGCTCATAAATGAAGAACTGACAGTATTTTTTAATATTAGAACAAAACTGTCATGACTTTAATGCCTTTTAAAGCCAGAGGAAGCAAAATCTAGACTCTGTTGATCTCTGTGCTCATTATTTCCAGAGACCAGGTGAGCACTTACCTGCCAGTGTCCCTGTCGGACAGCGCTGAACAGCGGCACGATGCCTCTCCTGTTGGGCTGAGCCACGGCTGCTCCTTGTTCCAACAACAGACGACAAACCTCAAGTTTCCCCCGACCGGAGGCGGCGGTCAGAGCTGCACAGACACACGATGAACCAGGGATGAAGGATAAACGTAGCAGATAAGAATCAAAATGTTAGTTCTTCTTTACTCAGACATGTTTCCAGTTGAAAGAGGTGAGTAGTTTCTTAAAAATTAATTACTTTTCCTGCAATAACTGATGTTTTTTTGGCCACTTGGTGGTTGTGGAACAAACTGTGAACACGACATTTGACGTATCGTCACCATTTAAGTTGACAAGGCGAACTGGGGGAAACAGGTGCTTAGAGAGCGACATCATTTATTGGGAGAGGTGTTTGTGTCCACCTGCTGCACGCTGAATGATGACAGGCCAATAATCCTCTCTCTTAATTGTGTTTTCGCTCTTTACGAACTCCTGAGGGAAATATCTGGGAAATAGCTGCTTAATGCTCCACCAGCTAGTTGCTAACTGTGTCTAAGCAGGTAGCAGTTGTTTTAATTTTAGAGGGTTTTCGATGAAAACAGCTGCTTTTTATGGATGAAAATGAGACATTAAGAGCAGCGAGAGCGCTGACGTTCCAGCTGTGCAGCCGAACGACGAGTTTAGACTCACAGCGGTGGCTGATGATCTGCAAAACGGAGAGAAGCTGCAGATTCAGGTGATAATTCTGTTTTTGTCACTACAAGCGATCAGTTTCACACTGTCACTTTGTTTTTACAGTGTCATGTCCTCTATTGTTATTATAGGAATTTTAATTATAGCAAGAAAAAAATGAATCTATGGGAAACACAAAAGATCTGGGATCATTTTAAAGTGAGAAGAGAAGAGAGGAGAGAAAAAGAGACCTGAGATTCATTTAATTACCATTTAACAGCACAAGGCTGTGCAATGAAACGCAGTTTGTCGTCCCCTTATGGTCAGAAAGTTATGTGGACATGTTAATTATTAATGAGGTAATGAAAATTAAACGAGGAGAAGAGAAGAGAGGAGAGAGGAGATAAGAAAGAAGTCGAGTGAAGTGGAGAGAAAAATGGGAGAAGCAGATAAGAGAAGAGAATAAAAGAGAGAAGAGCGAACAAAAGAGAAGAGAAATATAAAAGAGATTAAGTAAAAGAGAAGAGGAGAGAAGATGACAGAAAAAAGAGAGAAGGAGAGATGAGAGGAGAAGGAAAGAAGAGTTGCTCTTGAGACTTCGGAGGCAAAGGCCTTTGAAAAGACGTCTTCTCACATGTAACGATTATAATTGGAATAATTTAAGCAAATTCAACAAATCTCTTTCAAGCAGAGTGATGGCGTCCTCAGAGGGACGGAGAGCTGACCCCGACTCTCACTCCATCCCGGCTGATGCTCGACATCTGAGGCTCATATTGATCTCAATATTTGGGAGTTTAAGAAGAAAAATCGATGACGTTGAATCAGCCGGCGGCAGATTTTCATTTAACACCGAACAAACAAGCTTGATGCGGATCCTTAGATTTGTTTTGCTCTTTCCTGAGATGTGACGCGCGATAATAAACCCATCAGCGCTCTCTGGTGGATAAACCATGATAAACTCTATCTGATCGTCCCTGCACAGCGAGTTCGACGTGTTCAACACTGATTATCTGCAGTGAGAAACATCAGCTGATTTATCGGTTTCAGCTCCGGTTTGAACTTTTTTTTCTTCTTCTCTGCTGGAAGAAAACTTTGATCTGGTTCACTGAGTTCAGCTCAGTTGAGTCTTTCTGTGCATGCTGATGTACACACTCTCCCTCCGGCTGTTTGCGGAGAATAAAATATTTTCAGTTGACCTATCCGGCAAACACGGCGATTACGAATCGTCTTCCAGCTAAACTGTTATCCTTCATATAAAACAATGAAACCACAGCTGAGTGACCACGAGCCTCCTCCTCAGCTGACAGCGAGAAGCGGCTTCTGCTGCGACGCCGCAACCAGGGAATCAAAGCTCCTCAGTGAGATTTCGTAGCCTTTGGTTACGATGATGCATTATATTTCCCGACATGCTGCCACGGGGCGATCGGACTCGTCATTTCAAAGCAGCGTGGATCACAATCACCCCCCACCCCCACTTGCTGTGTGTGAAGCCCAGCCCTGTCTGTGCTGAAATGACACCACTGCACTGAAAAGAGCATCTGACGCAGCAGCAGCAGCAGCAGCAGCAGCAGCAGCAGCAGCAGCAGACACACAGGGACGATCTCTCATATCCGCACTGCAGCGCTCTGCCTCGCACTCGCACACTAAAACCTCCTCTAACAAAACACACCGTCTCAGTTATTCGTCTCCGGACGTACAGTTTTTCACAGCTGCATGAAGCATGAAGCATTCACAGCCGCCTGTCAGTGTTAAACTCAGGGTTTTATCGGCGTAACGTGCAGCTGAAGCAGGTTTCCTCACCTGTCTCCCCCCACAGGGTGTCAAAGTTATTGATCTGCGCTCGCTCCACCTCCTCTTCATCCTTCTCCGGCAGGTCCAGCAGGTAGGAAACAATCTGATGGAGGACGAGAGTCAAGATGACAAAGATTAAAGTCCAGGTTGACTTCAAACAGACTAATGAGTTTTTCAGAAAAAGAAGACAAAAATAAAAAGATCTCTTATCATAATTATTTCTTTTTAAATAAAGTTTAGTGTGATCGAACCTGAAAGGCTGACTTTTATATGATCATTAAAAATGATCTTCTTCTTCCTTCCATCAGTCTTTCCTTTCCCTCCTTCACTCTCTCTCAAAGTCACACTAGTTTACTGGCCTGCAAAGTGATTTGTAGTTTCTCTCTCAACCTGTTTGTTTCTGTCTTACTGGCATTTTAAAAAACTAATTCCCTTTAAACACACAGCAAAATTATCACAGTGATAACAAGAAATGTTCATTATTTAACTCTGCAGTCATCAAAAGTTTACAGATGTCATCATTTAATCTGGTTCTTCTTGAATCTCTTTTTTTTCTACCTGCGACCATATGACCAAAACTTTCGCATCTGTTCTGGTTTTAAAAATATCCGACATATTGCAATTAAGCCTCAGTAAAAAAAATATATAAGCTAATACTTATTTTACCGTGTTAGTGGATGTTATCTATGAACAGTATTAGTGTGAATGTGGTGAAATCAAGGAACAGAATGTTGTGATTACAAGTAAATTAAGTGTTTTAAGGTTTTTTTTCCTCTGCAAGTCTAAAATTAAACCAAAAAAAAGTAAAACTTTAAGACAGAAAAATGACAAAAGCAACAAAAGCAACAAAAGCAAGTTAGTTGAGTTAAAAGCAGCTGCAGTCACAGAAACTCTTATTAAGCCGTTAATCTTTTTTGCATGAAATCACATAAGTTTCGGAGTCTTTAATGAGCTAAAGAGAGTTCATTATGCTGGACTGAAGAGCACAATACTGAAAAAGCATTACACCCCCACCCGTCTCACCTCCGTGTATCCCATACTGGCTGCAGCGATCAGGGCCTGCTGGACCGCGTGGCTCTTGGTGAAGTTTGCCTGTTGTTGGGTTTGTGGTGACTGCTGCTGCTGCTGCGGCCCCAGGCTCCAGTCACACTGGATCAGGAACTTCACCACCTCCATGTGGCCCCTCAGGGCCGCGTGCACCAGGGCGCACTGGTTGTTCTTATCCAGGTGGTCCACCTGTTGACGGGACGTGGATTCAATCAAAAACATAGAAGGAAAAATCAGCTCCAATTGATTTCCTGTGATCAGCAGATGCAAATTGTTCTCTTGAATCATTATTCATCAGACACACCTTCGCTCTCCTGCGGCAAAGCGCGGTCACGATGGCCATGTGACCCCCGGCGGCGGCGTAGCCCAGCGGCGTGAGGCCGCTCTCAGACGGAGCGTCGACAGAGGCGCCGAACTCGAGGAGCAGAGCCACCATGTCCATGTAGCCCAGGTGGGAGTGGACACACAGGACGGGGGCGTTGTTCAGCACCTCCGTACGGTAGTTGACATTGGCTCCGCCCAGCATCAGCAGCCGGCTCACCTGGACACACACACACACAGACAAACACACACACATTAATTAATTAACTACAGAAATGACAAAATGAGAAAGTGAAAAGTTAACAGTGTGACTTGGAACAGTGAAACTCTGTCGGTCCAGAGGGAGGAAGATCTCCGTGATGCAGATTAGATCCAGAACATGAAATGTCCTTTGAGTGTGACTCGTCTCTGCTGCGCCTGTACCTTGATGTTGGGAGTGTAGAGGTTTCGGAGTGAAGAAAGTGCAGCTGAAAGGCCCTCGGTGCTGTAGGAAACCCACAGGCCTTGCAAGATAGATGAGGAAACCCCGACTTTCTTGCTGAGACCCTTGAACAGAGAGACGGAGGGGAAATATTCATTAGTTTGAAGCCAGAGCACAGCTGCTTCTGTGTGTGTGTGTGTGTGTGTGTGGAGACAAATAATGGTATACCTTGAAGATATGTGCTTTGAGGATGTGATGGCCCAGCTCAATAGTCTGCTGCCTGTTCAGCTTGTTCTCCTGCCGGGAGAACCAGAAGGCCAGTAGCGTGTGACCGCTCCTGCAGCGAGGACAAACACGCAATATTTCAACACCTGAGACTGACTCATGAGGTCACAGCGTCATGTGATCGTCTGCTCAGTTCGTGCAATCTGTTCCCGCATCACACAGGAAACAGAGATGATTCACGCACGACGTAAACATAATGTACTTGTGACTGAAACAGATTTCTTTTCCAACGCGATCGACAGCACAGTCATGGCTGTGACCTGAAAGTGATATTTTAGCGTCTTGTACTCAACACAGCAGCAAGCGGCTGCAGGAGGAGCCGGTAAATGTCACATCTTTGGTAAAACAGTGATAAACAGTAACTTTTAAATGGGTCAGATACACTGTGATTTAATGCTTTTTATTATAACATCAATATATTTTGGAATAAATGCTAAAATGATTCACAAGGGCTGTTCTGAGTGTCACTTTCTTACATTCAAAGCTTTTTTTTTTTTACAGTTTTTGAATAAAGCTTTCATTTTTTATGACATCATCACATAATTATTGCACGTAAACACACAGTTTGGTCACTTCCAGCTTCCTGTTCTAACCTCGGATCGCAGAGGAACTTTGTTTTCTCTCCTTCTTCTCTCCAGATCAGCCACTCTCTGAAGGACGGGTGGACGAACATCCTGGTACCGTCCCTCCTCTTCACCAGGAAGACTGACAGGTTGTCTACTCGCTGCTGGAAATCCTCCCAGTCCAGAGTTCCCTGCAGCCACAGAGAGCAGCTCAATGTTATTCGTTATTTATAGCTCAGTCCTGCTGATATCGGTCGGATTTCTCTGCATGGAACAAGTCACTTCATTAAAAGTTGAACTTGAAAGCTTCACGTCAGTGTTAATGGATGATATAATTTATATTTAGACATTTATGAACAAAGAATGAAACCAAAACACTGCACACATTATACCCCTTTGTGTTTAAGTTCTCAGTTAACAGAGAAACCCTCTTTATCACACAGTCGCAGTGAGCTGAAGAACACTTCTGCTTGCATCTGCATCGATCCTCCAACACAAAATGCATTTAGTTATTCTTTTTACTCAAAGAGGAAGAGTTAGGCATCATTTCCTTCCCATGTTAGAGCTCCTGAAAACTCAAAAAGCTCTGATATATTAAATATTCAAGGTTAAATAAGCAGTAATTTAAGTAAAATTATTATTTTATTAATAAAACTCAGCTGACTGGCCTTTTAAAGGACCATGTTAGTGTAGGTTGATAAGATGTTAAGATGTTTAAGCCATAATGAAGCGCAGACTAGCATCAGATTCTTCAATATTGCCCTGATTGGTGCACAGAAAAATGATGTCACATATTTTCCATTTGAGCCCCACCCACTTTAAACCAGCGGGAAAAGCACAAGGCTGGAAAATGTGTTTTTGTGTCCAATTTCATCGTAAATAGTAAAAAACTGATCATGAGAAACACTTAATATGAAACTAATGTTCATTACAAACATGCTTATAATGCATTGCAATGTGCTCATAACTACATGGTTCTATAAACACATTATGGTGGATTATAAATATGTTCATAAAGCCCTTTTACACTGAGGCCTCACAGGAAGTGGCATTAAAATGAATTGTCATGGATTTTAAGTATGAACCTGAATATATTAAATAAATGTTTGATAACATGCAATGACTTTTGATTTCAGTGCTGTCTACTTTGGCTCAAGAGTGGAGTCAAAATCACAGATAGGAAATAGAAAACCCACATATTTCATAAATGCACTTTTTTTCCCTTTGAATTTAAAGTTTGACTTCGTTTCTTACACCGACCGGATCACCGAGGCCATTTTAAAACATGTTAATTCCATTAAGAAGCTTGAGAAATTACAAGGTCTGAGCTCTTGTATGTTTCAGGATTACTACCTGCAGAGAACCAGCGTTGATGGCCTGGTAGATCTGCTCGTCGGTCAGCGGATGAAGCGAGGCCACGGCCACGTTGAGCAGAGGAAGCGCCCGCTCGAACGAGGACTGCGTGGGGAAGCGCATGTTGCACTGCAGCAGGTACACCTCTGCCAGGTTGACTGGAACCACCTGATGAAGAAGAAGAAGAAGAAGAAGAAGAAGAAGAAGAAGAAGAAGAAGAAGAAGGGAGAAATCTGAGTGCTGATTTCTTTCAGATCGGCTCTACAGAACATGAATAATGCATTGTGTTTGTACAGAGCGTCTTCAGCGATTCCACGCCGTCTTCCTCGGAGAGAAGAACGTGAATTTAAAAGTTGTCATTTTTTATGGAGTCTGCAAGCTCTTCTGAATACATGAAATTAAATGAATCCGGGGCTACGAGATAACATATTTCATTATGAAATGCACACTGAAACAATTCCACTGCATTATTTATCAAAACTGGGTTTGACTCCTGTTGTCACAAAGGGGAGATTTTATGAAGCTACTTATACAAAAAGCAGAACGTCAGAATGCAGGTAAATAAAAAACGCCGACCATGTGATGACTTTGCAAAAAAGGAGCATTATATTTAGCTTGAACCAGTGCTTTTTTAAAGTCTGACACTGATGGTCACTGAAACATAACCGAGAAAACCTCCACTGTCTCTTTCTCTTTTTAGGAAGAAACTCTGGGGGTTAAAACTTGAGACTCTTAGCTCATATTTTAGCAACAGGAGCTATTCAAAGTGTGCCGAATTAACTGTTAGCAGTTCCTGTTTGCAATGAATCAATGAATTTATAGACAACTACAAACTAATTACTATGATACTTGAGACAATTTTAAAATCTAAGGCAAGTTCTGATGTTTAAGGGAGCAGTTCCTTTTTTATAATTTCTAAATATGATTAAATATATATTCTAAATATTTCTAAATATTCATTTGAGTCTGTTTATTCAGGATGAACATCAGAGATGCTGATATCTTCAGAGAGTCACAGTTGTGTTGGATCTAAAAAATCATGAATTGCAAGTGTTTTGTTTTTTTCATGACTCTGAGAAGAAGCGCACTCTCTAACCTGAGGGCATCATTATAAAACACCAAACGCTTTTAAGTGCTTTAACTGCCTCCGTGTGTAACTCGTTACCTTATAGCTGGAGCTTTTGAGGACAAGGTAGCCCTTCTCTATGAGGTCAAAGGTGAGCTTGAGGTACAGGTAGGAGCCCTGGCTCAGGGCCTTGAGGTGGGCGCTGAGCTTGCCGAAGGTCGTGTTGTCCATCTTTCCGTTGAGCGAGATGTTGTTCTGGATCTCCGGGCTGCTGTGGATGCGGTGCAGGATGTAGCCCTGCAGGTCCTGGTCTATGGCGTCGTTCTCCTCCAGGCCGTCCAGAGAGATGCGGTGAAACGGCAGCGCGTTGGTGATCTCCTGCACAGTCCCAATCGTTTTCAGTAAGACGGTGCAAAGAAATCTTTTTAAATCTGACAACAACCTACAGGTGAACGTTCTCACTTAAAAATGAAACACATAAAGGTCAAAAGTAAAGTACAACTCTGAATAATCCCTCATGAACGAAAGGAAACGGGAAGAAAAACAACAGAAAACATTTTAAAAAATAATTCTTCTGACATTTTCGGCTTAAAAAAAGGGAAAAATAAAGGTCTGAGACAAAGAGGTTAGAGTTGCATTCAAGACAAATTCAATAGTCAGCTGGTGACCTCCACTCGATGCGAAAACAACCTGCTGATGCTGACGTAAAACCCTCTGAGCTGGCGGAGCAATAAAGCAACACAACAAAGGCACATTTGCAGTTTGAGACTTTCCCTGCTGATTTTTACTGCAAAACATTACGAGTCTGAGTGGAAATGAAACAAACGGAGGCGTTCGGTGTTCAGTGACGCGGTTTCCCTCCTCGTACCTGTAACGTAGTTCTGACTGTGACCACCAGCTTGAGCCACGGAGGGAACTTGTTGATGGTTTTGGTGAGGAAGGACACGATGGTGTCTCCGTAGTCCGGCTTGTGGAACTCCGCCTCATTCAGTCCGTCGATGAGGATGATGAGGTCCTCCTCGGAGCTGATCTTCCTCTCTGAAAAAGAACAGTCAGGATTAATAAAAAAACAGATACTATTTAAGCTTATTTATAGCAGAATGAGGGAGTTTAATAAAATATTAATCTGAGTTTGAAGCTGAAGGTTCGTTTTTGACCTTGAAAACAGCAGAGCACCAACAAAAATCTCAATTAACTTGATGTTTCGAGCGCTTTTATCCAAATTTCATGGCATTTTTAAGCAGAAGCAGAAGCAAGTAAGTTAAACTTTAAGTCTTTTATGGTTCTTGACAAAAAGCTCGAAATTTCTGGCTGAGTCATAAAATGATATTCAACAATGAGTCACCACAGATTTTTGTTTTGTTTCTCTTCAAACTGAAAGCCTGGAACGATGTTACCTGTGAAGGTCGTTTCGGTTGAATAAGTGAGAAGGTTTTAGAAGAAATTCAGTTCAAGTGTTGACATTAAGAAGTTTAATCTTGATAATAGTGACTTTGTTGTGCATAGGATGCATCTGATTTCACACGGCAGGGATTCACGTCAACGAACAAACTGGATACTGACCTTCTGAAGAGGCATCAATATAAATTTGCAAAGAGCACCGAGTTTGAACGAGGCAAATACCTTTAAATGAATACAAATTCTAGTTTATTCTGAGAAATTTAAAGATATTCAGACCAAATGACTCAAGGTTGCACCAACTGAACAAGAGGAAAACGATTCTGAAAGGCCTTTTAATAATTGAGAGCTATGGATTAGTGAATTTTTTAGATTTTTTTGTATTAATACATGAATCACTTTTGTGCAACTCTTTATTTCTGATGCAGATGATGCTGCATATCCGGTCATCCCAGAAGAGACAAATACAATGAATACAATCTTTAATCTCTTAAGAAGGCAAAGTTTTCTTTTAAAACCAGCTCATGAAAAAAGTCTCTGCTGCAAAGTTTGAAAGCAGGACTTTCACTTGTAATGGAGTATTTTGACACTAATATAACACCATTTTAAAATGCGAGTGTATCACCTTTGTAAAGTGCATCCAGGGGCTCCAGGACCCCCCTCCTGAAGGAGGCCAGGGGGTCCTGGACGCAGGAGCGCAGACTCAGGATGCTCTGGAGGTGCGGCTCCCTCAGCAGCTGCTCCCTGTAGGCAACGAGGTGCGGCGAGCGGCACAGCAGAGCCGCCACGTTGTGCACAAACTCCGGCACCAAGCAGGTGTAGGCGTTATCTGCCTGGCAGTAGTGGTACGCCACCACCTGGGGGCGACAGAGAGTTGGGAGAGGATTGCAGCCAGGTCAGCAGGAGAAAAAGAAAGGTGGACACTCCCATCGCCTTAACTTTTAGCAGCAAAAACTGATTAAGGATCAGTGTTAACGAGCACGAGGGCCAGAAAACAGAGACATTTTTAGGGCTCAGCCAGTCTTCTACTACAGCTACAACTCATCTGGGATTGAGTCAACTTCATGGTGGATGATTGCAGTATAATGAAACATAATACTTCTCGTTTCGCTGTATGGTTTCATCTATTAATAATTCATCGCTTCCGGCTGCCAAGAGAGACTGATTCGGAGTTAGCTCATGCATGCTCATGTGCCGGCTGATTGCAGCACGAAAGGAGTCAAGTGTTAAACTGTCATATTTCACAGACACTTTCTTCAAACATGTTTGAACCAATGAATGAATGAATGAATTAAAGAGTCTCTGCTCGTGCGTGTGAGGCTGTTAGGAAACGGTGGAGGGCAGGTGAGTTTTCTGTGAGGTGAGTCAACAAAATAACGGCAGCAGGTGCGACCAGGTGCTTCCAGGGGACGGAGAGATGACAAAGAGTTTGAATTTTCAGAGGCGACGGCGGCGGCGGCGGCGATCAGAGGGCAGCGAGGAAGAGGTGGATGGAAAAAAACAAAACAAAACAGAAAAAACAAAGACTAATCAAAACGGAATGCTAATTTTTGGACACAATGGAATAAAGGGCTTTAAAAGAAACGGGGTGAAAAAGGTACTGAGCTCAATTATTAATGCACAGAGTTAACAAGATCTAATAGCTTGGCTGGGAAATGGCTTTCTGCAGGTATAAATATTTCATAAGGCTCCCTGGCAAAGTTGTTTTTTCATTTTTAAACACATCTGCATAATGCATCAGGCTGGGACTGGGGATGCAGATGGCTAAGCAGCAGGGGAGGGAGGGGGGGGGTATGGAGGTGCAGGAAGAAGATCATCGTGTAGGTTTGAAACACAGACAAGTTAAAGCTAATTTTTAGCAATTATTTTTGTTTTAAAAAGTCTTTATTTCAGACAAAGTTTGCTGCACTAAACTTTTGGTGTCTTTTTTTTAAAAAAAAGCAAAGTCGGCGGCTTATCTCGTCTTGTTTTGAAGTCGTCCACCGCAGGAGCCAAACCCTGTGTGAGTCCATGAGAGCTCGCAGGTGCCGTTAAACTCCGACTTTCCTCAAAAGCTTGAAAGTGAATCATCTCTCACAGAGGCTCGACCGCGTCCGTGCTCGAGTTGTCGAAAGGTAATTTCAAAGGAGCCAATCACTGGCTATCATGCTACCCGTGATGTCACTAATTAAAAGTGGCTGTTTAAAATTACCTGTCTGTTTTTCAATCACAGACGGATTGGAAGTTTTAAACTGAGCCACAACACAACAAAATTTAACCATCATATGATTCATACTATACTATTACAGTGATTCCCCTCTGATTAATGAGTGCAGTGCTGCTGTTAGATGCCAATAAAATGAAAGAAAAGTGAGAATACAGCGGTAAGAAAGAGGCAAAGGTTTGTGCATTTATGTTATTTCAAAAAAGGAAATTAAATGAAGGTGGAAATGACTGAAAAGTGGCTAAAAAAACAGGTAATTTTAATGTTTTTTAAAGACAATGGTAGGAGAAGAAGTCCACCAATAGACTTTAAGTATTTATGTGCTCCACCTACATTTTTAAAAGAAGTCTTGATGTTATTTGTGTCTGTAGATCAGAGGCTGAAGCATAAATGAACATGGTCGCAGGTGTGTGTGGTACCTGAGAGGCCAGCCTCCTCATGGCTTCTTCCTGACGTCGCCTCATCTCAGGGGTCCCGGGACAGCTGCCTCCTCCCAGGGTGCCGTGGGTGGGCTGGGGCTGTGTGAGGGGGAGCCCCTCTCCATCTGGACACAAGGCAGCACGACACACTCAACCTTTACACACTGTTATCCTCACAGCAAAGGCTACAGTTTAAAAATCACTCAGAAATCCGTGGCTGCTTACGTTTGGGCGAGGCCTGAGGGCTGTCGGAGGCGATCTGTCTCATGCGGGTGCCGTGGCAGCTGAGCGCCACCAGACGAGAGATGATGGCCGTCTTGCCGAAGCCGATGTTGCCGACCACTGCCACGCCGCGGTTGGTGCTGGCGTTGGGGCTGTTGAGGTGGGCGTCGATCTCCTGGAAGAGCCACTCGCGGCCCGTGAAGACGGAGTCCATGGTGATGCTGGGCACCTCAAACAGCAGAGGCTTGAGGGCGATGTCTTGAGGCCGATAGGGTGCAAAACGCACTAATAGATCGTGGAAATAAAGAAGTTTTTAAGTTTTTTTGCATTATGTTATTATTTTAACTCTTTTGGAATAAAAATTGTATTTAAAACATTTGAATATTTTTACAGTTATGCATCTAAAAACTGATGTAATGCAGGTTATTGTGAGTAAAAGTCTCTATATCAACATGCTTATAACACTCAGTCCTGCACATACATACTTGTATGATTAACAAATATGTATGTAAACACATAAACACCAACATATCTATGTACAACAAAAACTTCATTGTTTTCCTCATCAACTATATCTATAACTGTACTCAACTACTATACTATGCAACACAAAATATGTTGCATAGTCACATGCTTTCTATTTGACATTGTTTGTATACATATATAAATATATGTATATGACTTCACCACCTTCTTTTCTTACACATTCAACTACAACAAAATGAGCTTGTCAGTCATTTATAAGGTTACAGATAATAAAAAGAACAAACAATGATATTCATGTTATTGAACATTAAAGATTCAAACCACCTAAGAAGCTTATAACCCAATGTGCTCCTTCTTAAATTAAAAATACACTGATGGGTCAATTTTTAATAGGAAAAATTTTTTCTTCTGAAATAATACGCTGAGTTGTTGGGTATAAAATGTTCTATGTAGGTTAAATATGCACAGATTTGGAGAATAAAAAGTATTTACTATGATCTTACTTTAAACTCAAGATGAAACTGGAGTGATATAGTATATTTTATGTATATTTTATGCTTACAGTGAGGAAATGTGTCTTCAGAGTTTAAAGGGAAGGACTGATGTAAGAGTCCAGACTCTTCAGCTTTAAGCGCATTTTGTTGCAAAAGAAAATTGGGAGGAAAAGTGGAGGGAGTGACAGACTGACTGCAGACTGTTGACTTTACACACTAGGGGGAGTCATTAAACTGAAGTCCTCCAGAGGTTGGGCATCTTTTCAGCAGAACATATGGACCATTAAAGACTAATGAGGGTAAAATGGGTCTGGTATGAACTTCTGAAGCCTTGTGATAAATTCAGTGTAAAATTTAGTCGACTCCTTCTGGGTGTCATCTCCTGGGTTCTGTCTTTTAAAACCCGTTTGACCTTTGAGGATTTAAAAAAAACAAAAAAAAACACACTCCCTCTTCTATCAGCTGTGTCATTTCTGTAAATGTTATATCAGCGTTTGCTAATTGCACCAGATTTTTAAATGCGAGTGCTGCGTGAATAATCCAAACACTCTGCTGGCGAGAGTGCGAGGCCACTCGACTGGAGCACTTTGACTTGTAAAGCAGAACCCGAGTGAGCGAGTGAGCGAGCGAGCAGGGCGGCGTGTGAGCAGAACGTGCCGCCGGATGCAACAAATTAAAATTAAAGCAACTTACGTGACTGGGATTGCCAGGCATGGGTGGAATTAGCGGAAGCTGAGACGAACAGCAAGCAAAAGACAGAAAGAAGAAGAGAGAGAGAGAGAAAAAAGTGATGAGAGAGGAAAGCAGTGAGGGCAGGAATGACAACAGAGCACAAGGCAAGGTGCAGCTCAATGAGAACCAAAGGAAAACACAAAGAAAGCAGCTTCAGCATCATGACATCAGAAACACGGGGAACCACCAGACCAGGGTCGATTACTAATTGAAATCCTTTGAATTACATCGAGTGTAACCCCCAGCATGTCGGCGGAGGGGGGGGTTTGCACTTTTGGGAGACGTTAATTGGTTCCATTGCACCGGGCGGGATCAATCAATCAATCCATCCCAATAAAAAATAATTGAATCCAGATCTGGTAGTGAAGTAATTCGACGCTGGGATTGTGGACTCACAACCTCGACTTCACAGGCCGGTCTGTGTGTGTGTGTGTGTGTGTGTGTGTGTGCGTGTGTTTGAGGCGGCTAAAGTTAGCCACATCTTCGCACAAAGTAATCAACCCTGGAGACGAATCCGAAAGTTTGGAGCTCTAACAGAAAAGCCTCTGACCAGCTGTGAAATGGAATTTTTCACCTCAGTCTCTTTTCTTTTTTCTTCTTTTTTTTTTTTTTTGTTATTTCACTGAGGTTGAGTTTGATCAGATTCTTGCCAGTGTTGCGGTGAGAAATGGCTGCTGGTCAGGATGACAGCCAGTGCAGCAGTTCATTTCACACTCTGCAGCATATTAGCAATAAGCACAGGGTGAGTCAGAGCTGGAGAAAACCTGTATCATACATTAGACTGATTGGATAAGATGGTGAGAGCCGATGTGTGTGTGTGTGTGTGTGCAGAAATCTTTGTACTGTGTGCAGGTACAGTGCTGCAAAATGTACCAGGGGGGCAGTGATGGAGGGGGTGGGTGGGAGTGTTGCATTAGAGCTGTATGTCTTCTGTAAATGACTCCAGTGTGCTGATTAGCAGCATTGCTACATAACCTAATGAGCTGATTTGGCTCCTAATGTATTCTTTTACCCCACAGCACTTAAAAGCGCTGTTGCAAGCATGTTTTTTCTTTCTTTCTTTTTTTTTTTTTTTTTACCAGGAATGCTAATTTTAATCGCACAGTGAAAAAAAAAAGAAATGCGATGATCATGCTGGGAATATTCCTACTTATGCAATCAGCAGAAAGTACAAACAGATCTACCTGGATGTGGATGTGGGTGAAAAGACGTCCTCGTTTTATAGCGAGTGCACGACCAGCGCGGCGTTATGCTGCACTAAGCTGCGCGCCGGCTGCAACCCCATGTAATAAAAGACATTTCATCCATATTCCCTGGTCAGATTATTTTGGTGCTAACTCAACAAACAAACACACACACAAACACACAAACACACACAGTTAGAAGGACACAAAGAGAAAGAGAGCGGCTACTCGTTTCTGGCTAAAATTCACAAACTGATGCAATATTCTTCCAGTTTGGTGTCACGTTGTGAAAGAAAGGACCTGATGCAACACTGGTGATGGAGAACGCAAAAAAAAAAAAAAAACCTACCAAAGCTGCCATCTACAATACCATAAGCCACTGAAGTAAGAGGCTAAATACCCGCAGCTACTCTGTTTTAAGTGGCACTAATCCAGTTATCTTGGGGTCGGGGGGGGTGACTGAATGCCAAATGTGCCCGTAAAGCTTCGTCCGTCCCTGTGGAATTACCAAACACACCCTCTCAGTATCAGGGCAACATCCTGCAAACGGCAGGAACGATTACGCGGATTTGTGCTACTGCTCCGCTGCGTCAGGTACTCCAGGAAAAAAGATGGCGGCTGACGAGGGCGCTGTTTCCAGGAGAGTGAAGTGTTTGAGGGATGGATGGATGGATGGATGGATGGATGGATGGATGGATGGATGGATGGATGGATGGAGAGCAGCTGCACACACTCCTGCCCATAACACACCCCCTCAGGCGATGTTGTGCAAGGTATCACTCCGCCTCCCTCCTCCTCCTCCTCCTCCTCCCACCCTCCATCCCTCCATTCCTCCCTCCCTCCATCCACGGCCAGACGGAGTGAGAGTCTCAGACGTTTTAATTATTCACCAGGTGAGGATGACTCACGGTGGCTGAGCGGCCTTGAGAAGGAGGAAGGAGAGGAGGGTAGAGCTGGCACAGAGAGGTGGAGGAGGAGATGAAGTGATGGGAGGAGGAACAGGAAGTGGTTAGGATGATCAGTCTGTTGTGTTGTGTGTGTGTGTGTGGGGGGGGGGGGGGGGGGGGGGGGGTTTGGGGGGGGGGGGTTGTTGTGTTAAAGGTG
>JAQMCX010000033.1:5288924-5333174 GCA_029814765.1 Acanthurus leucopareius
AATTTTATCATTTAAATTAATATAAAATTTTTTTATCTGTTTTTTGGATATATTTTTTTTGTTTTCCATTTTTTAATAACCCTGCTGTTTCAAAAAAAAAAAAAAAAAAAAAAAAAAAAAAAAAGAGCTACTAGTGGCTCAATACAAACAGCTGGGATTAGATGTATAAGCCTCTGAATTGGCCCCGACATTAATGACATTGAAGCCAACAGCACGAGATGGCCGGTGTTTAAATAAACAGAGAGACAGAGACAGCTAGCGGCAGAGCCAGTTTTCTCTTTCTCTCTCTCTCTCTCTCTCCTTTCCTGTCCTCACTCGTTTTCCTGCAGGGCAGGTCAGACCAGACTGACAGGTAGCTTCGCTCAGTCCTGACTGACTGACGACCGTTTCGTCTGTTCGACAGTCCCAGCCACCAACACAAACACCTCTCTAAGAAGATGGACAGCTCGTCTAAAAGCCCGTGGCCTCTCACTCGTCCTTTCGCAGATTTACAGATGGAAAGCTAATCTAAAGCCCGGGTTCCCCCCCCTTCTCCTTTTTTCGCTAATGGATGGACAGGCAGGGCTCTGTCAGGATCCTCATTAGATTGACTCCGAGTGACTCTGAGCGAGCAAGGAAGACGGCCACTTTTCTGACACTGAGAGAGAGAAAAAAAAAAGCGTTTGAAGCTAATGGGGATGACATGTTGCCAAGACTCAATAAAAAACTCACAGCAGCAACCAATAATGAGGTAATCACAACACGCATTAGGGTCTAAAACAGCTAATTACGTATGAGCCTTGATGAGATGGATGCAGCGGCTCGGTAATGAAGCCGGGTTCGCTTTATATGGAGCTGAATTTCGTTTAGAAAGTGGGAGCCCCCACCCCTGCCGCCGCCCCCCTCCAAGGTCAAAGAATCCCCCCGTGCATCCCCTCGAGGAAGAGCGAGCTCTGAACGCAGTGATGGAGAAGATGTAGGTAGATGGAATTAGCGTTACCGCCTCCTCACAGCTGATATCGCAGGGGAACGACCGGGACGTGCAGCCATCGGTGGGAGAAAATCACAAGGAAAGAAAACAAAAGCGAAGCATCTATTCGCCACCCGGTCTGAACCGTGTATATATGTGCTCTTATGTAAGAGTCTGTGTGCCTGTGTGTCTGGACATGGAGGCAGCGAAAGGTTCCCCAGTTGACAGACTGGTAGTAGCAGGCAGTGAATACATTAGCACTGATTAGTCAACCAATCCTGAGGGGGTTTTTCGTGGCCGTGACCGTGATCAAACAGGGGCTCTGACTGTCTCTATCTGCATCTGAGTGAGAGTTCGTCTCCGTCCCTTTCACTCATCTCTTTGTCTGCTTCAGCTCGTACTCCATCTCTTTACTTTCTATCTTTATCTTCCCCACTTTTTTTTTTTATTCTCGATTCTTGCAGCTGCATCTCTGTCGCAGCCAGCTGTTGGACGACTCCCTGCAGAGGCGAGCAGTTTGTCTGTGCTTCTCCTCATGTGGGAGAAAAAAATCTCTAATCTGGATACTGAAGTTCACAGTTACTCCCTTGAGCTAAATTACACAGGAACAGAGGTTTTTCCCTTCACACAGGCTTAAACTCTCACACTTCCAAAGAAAAAAAACCCAAAACACACAAAAAAATACACCACAGTCAAACAGATGGTTCAGACTCAGTGGTTGGGAAAGTTATTATAATGGAGCTGTGAAAAAAAAAAGTTCATATCATGTTGCCTGTTTTCCATCTCCATCATGTTCATGCACACTCCTCTGACTGTGATCAATTAAGAGTGTAAGAAAGTATCAATACGCTTGAGTATTGTGATATTAAGGCTGTCACAACAACAGATTTTCAATACAGGATTAATGTGGGCTAAAGGATTCACAATAACAACATTATCTACTGAAAATATGACATAAAAACAATAATACTATCAGTCATATTAGTTTTTAACTTTGTTTTTGTGTGTTTTGTCTCTTTTTAAGAATAAATTACACTCAAAACATGAGAGTAGGGAAGCTGAAGGATTGTCTGTCACCAAAACTGAACAAGAGCAAAAGAACTATTAGACTTAATGCATGTTTTGCTTTTATAATTTATGGTAATCAGCACCAATGATGCCTCACCCCTCCTCCTCTGAGTAAAAATAGAAAGAAAAGCAGATGATTTAAGCAGCACTGCATTATTCATACATTACTATATTACTATCGTACGAGTACTGTTAACACATTATCAATATTTTAATTTTTAATATCACAATGATTGTTATTACCGGTTATTACAGACACCTAGATGTGATTTTTTTTGCTGTATCAATTATCAAAAACACTTTATAGATTTTTAATGAATAGTTTGCACATAGAGATTCATATGAGTGGTATTTTATGAGCTGACCACTAGAGAGCAGTGTTGTGATCACCTTCAGGTTTTTAACTCAAGAAGTTAGCAGCAGGAAGCGCAAACTGTTAGCATAAACACATACAAAAACTGCATATTTCCTTTCTTACAGTATTGCATTATATTAAAATATATATTTCTATATACTGAATCATAGCCTCTGTGCTGTGATACAAACCATATCTCAAGATTTTTGCCGATGCAGAGCCCCATAAATAATACTAATGAGCTAACATCAAGGGGGAAAATACATTACCATAATGTAAAAGGTTGTTTGCATTAACATCTTTCTATTTATGGCTCTGCTTTCTGTTCCTAAAATACAGATTATGACAATCAAACAGCTCTTACTGAAGCTACTGAAGACAAACATCTCGATCACTTCAAAGCACAAAAAAAAAAAAAAAATGACAGAACTGAGAATAAAAAAAACAAAAAAACAAAACACGTCTCAACAGGAACTTCAGGCGCGTCTCATCACAGTGACACCATGAGATCCTTAATGATACAAATCTGAATATATACGAACACATCTCTTGTTTTTTTTTCCAAATCAACACCCCCACCAACACACACACACACACACACACACATATAAACACACGCACACTCCTCTCCGTTGGATTCCTGAGCTGCAAAGGAGACAGATGGTTGCCATAGCAACTATCTTTGCGAATGCGCAGCTAGGAATGTGTTTCTGTGCGAGCGCATCTGTTTCTCCCCCCTGGTCGTCCACGGATCTGCCCTCACGCACAGAGGGGGGGGGGAATGCATGTGTGATGCAAGCAGAGGGGGGAGGGGGGGGACGCCATCAACAGGCCTTCGGTCACAGGTGAGATAACACACACCATCATGTGGCGGCGCTAATTTTTTTCGACTACACCCGAGCTCTCTTCAACTGTCACATCAGCGGGGCGAGTCCACGGAGAGCGAACACTCTCCGTCACATACAGTAATCTTATAAGTCACCCACACATGTTTTCAGAGGGATTAAGATGCGAGGCTCGGAGCGGAAGAGGAAGGGACTGACGTATTGATTAAAAGGTGAAAATGAATTCTCAGAATAGCTGGCGACAAGTGAAGGAAATGACAAGATATGAGCGGGTATTATCAGAAAAAAAAAACAGGCGCTCGGACGGCTAATCAAGAGATCAGAGGAGTGAATTTCACATTCCTCATGTGCACAGTGGTGATCTTATCTGAGCAACAACATTAGGAGGCTTTTTTAACATGAAAGCACGCTTGGCTCAAGGTCCCAGCTGGGTGGAGCGGGTGATGTGATGATATGCAGCACATGGATGCACCTTGAGGCCTGGTTAGCAATTTTACTTCATTGTTTTTTACAGAAAAACTTTTAAATATCTGGATTTATTTGGCTTTTTTTTCAATAAGCAGAACCGGTTTGTGTTTTTCCTGATATGAGACTGAATTGTCAACTCGTTACACCGTGTTTCCATCTTCATCTTTAATCTAAGCCTTTAATCCGAGCAATATCTGCAGAGGGAAATTGATTTTACACTTGAGATCAACACTCCGAACGCACCCGACATTACAGCTAAAAAGAACAAATAAATATTTTTCTAAAAACATCTGAGGTGAGAAAAAGTCAAAGGAGCAACAGAATCTTAATTTTAAGTTAATCAGCAATACTTAGTTTAGCAGCTTCCTCCTTGTCTTACCGATCAGCTGATTAGCCAATCAGATCAAGGGCACTGGTCCCACCCATGGCCCTGATTGGCTAATTTGTAGTGCATGTTTGTGCTCATTGGATCATCTGCTTCTTCACATGAGAGACTACAGTGATGCCAGACTTTGAAGGATCAGTCAAATGAATTTTGAGTTGGAGGATTAAATTGTATATTTATCTGATTTTAATATAAATGCAGAACATTTCCACACACTTCAACTCTACACTTCTAACACTTTAAATTTTCCTGAAAAATTTTACTTTAATTGTATCATGACTCTTAAACAATAATCTGATTCTGGTTTTATCTATTGGCTCTCTTTTATTTTTTCTTTATAAATTTTTATATCTACTTTATGCTGTTTTAAAATTTTTAAAATGGTTTTTATGGCGATCATTTTATCCTTTTTTTATTTGATCAATTTATGAGTATGCTGTATGAATTATTTCTTACTTTTTAATATAAAAGAATTACAACATGTGCAGGTAAAATATCACTGACTTCATTTTGACTTCAAACAGGGGAGACTTAATGTGATTTGAGTTGGACTCAACTCAAAGCTTTGTTAACTTATCAAAGATATATTGACGATCATACTGTACTTCATGTGGATGATTTCATACACAGCACATACACACACATTGAAGGTAAAGACTGTGAGAAGCTTCAGCTGTATCGTCATTAGAAAAGCTTTCGGTCTGATTTATATAAAGGAGGACGGTGGTAAATTTTACAAGCCATCTCGCAAAAAATTCACAAACCATATTTATGACGCCACAAATTTCTTTGCAGACCATAAAAATCAGCTGAAACCCGACTTCCTCCCCGGCAACAGACAGTGTCAGCAGCAGCAGCAGCAGCAGAAGCCATGTGTGTGTGTGTGTGTGTGTGTGTGTGTGTGTGAGGACTGGCATGCAATCAGATGTTAAAGTCTCTGCCCTGCTGCCTCTCATGCCCTTGTTAAGAGCTCAGATGTCCATCTGTCCACCTGGGAGGTCGAGTCCTCACCTTAAAAAAACCTCATCTCACCGCCCTCCTGGTTCCTCTTCAGCTCAAGAGAATTCCCGTTCGCAATCGACTGTTTTCCTGCCTGAATGGTGTTTTGAGATTATCATTTCAACCCTGAAATGTCACATCTGCCGCAGCTCTCTCTCGGCGGCTGAGAGGTTATTCCACAGTCTGTTTCATCCATGAGATTCAACAGCCAGCCAGGTGCCACAAATAAAAGAGGGGGGTCTACCTGAAGGAGCTACACACTATTCAGAAGTACTATAAAAAAACATATTCTAGCATGTTTCTATAGACGGATCACCTACTTAGAGCTCCCATTGAGCAGAGACTCAGCAGAAGAGGCTGACAGACGGACAAGGCTGGTAGCACTCTGTCGACCATCTTCCTCCTAAGCTACGACAGCTAAGCCCTCAGATCCCCCATCACTGATTTTTTTTCTCTCATGTCTTCATCCGACCCTGGCGTGCTGAGGCATCATTGTCCCGCTCTGCTGAGAAGTCCACACAGCCGCCAGAGGTTGAGCCAACGAGACGGGGTCAGGAAGCTAACGCCGCGCCTCACGGTGGCAACAGGAAGAGGAGCGGCAAGATGAGAAGGCAGATATACCAGAACCAAATCTCGGCGGAGCGCTATCCTCAAGTGACCCGCTTTTTTCCTGTCCTCCCCTGTGTGAGGACGGGAGAGACTGAGGAGGGGGGAAAAAAAAGGAGAGGGGGTTTGGCGGGGATACACAGAGGGAGTGGAGGGAAATCTGGACTGTCAACAGGATTACAGAGCAACCGCCGACTGTGAAGTTAACAGAAAACAGAGGCGGCACCTAAACAAGCTGTGCGTCCGTGAGGCCGAGCAGAGTGAGAAAGCAGCAGCAGCGGCTAGAGAGAGAGGATTAGAGAGACAAAAGAGGGAGGAGGCACCGAGGATGGACTCTGTGGGCACCGGCAAAGCTTTTTCATTAGTGACCCTGAGCAATGTTTTCGTCTCTGCAGCAGCAGCAGCAGCAGCAGCAGCAAGAGCAGAATAACCGGCAAAGCCATCAATTTCTCACTCGGCTCTACCCGAGTCTCTCCACAGACAGGAACTAAGGTGCAAAAAAAAAAGTAACACAAACGAAATGAGGGATTAGCCGGCTAAAAACTTACCAGGGCAGTATGTGTCCAGGTCTGGATTCCTGGCAGTGGTGGAGGTGTGTGTAGGGGAGCCAAGCTCTGATTGTGGAATGCGAGGGCTCTCCACAAACTTTGCTTTCCGCAGAGGGGCTGGGAGCAGAAAGCACACACACACACACAGATACACACACACACATAGAGAGGGAGACAACATGTACACACACACACGCAAACACAGAAACACACACATCAGGGAGATGGAAGAAGACAAGAAAAGAGAGGAGTGACAGAGACAGGAAAGAAGGGAGAAAGACAGAGAGCTCATGAACTTGAAGCAGCACACTGATAAAATGAAAAAACATCATCATGGCTTTTTTCTTAGATGGCCGTGTTATTGGCCTGGAGTCAAATAAAGGTGAGGCATGAGTAAACAGGCCGCACGGGTAGTCAGTTAGCAAAACCAACATGGCCGCAGAACCTCCACCAACCACTGAAATGTTAAAAAAGTCCCCGTGCTTCCTCTGCACGGACCTACGTTTCACTCACGACGCTCACAAAGCATCACACAAGATGGATTTTTTTTTTTTTTTTTTTGGACTCCAAAGATGGAGCGTGATAAATAAGCTTGTTGTGTCTGTTTGTCCAGTGTCATAATCACAAGCAAGAAATGCAAATGAGATCCATTTTTGGAATGTTCTCGCGCCTGACTCAAGCACAAAGTCTGAGACATCAAACGAGTCCCTTCGACGGGAAATTCAGAGACAGTTTGAACGTCGAGAAGCGAGGGGGGGGTGGCGGCTGTGACACGATCTTTTTCTGGGCTCTTTGGACTTGGCAGAGTGATTACAGGCACTGTTACCCACACTAGCATACAGTATCATGTGTGCATAGATTGCAGTAGCTGTATCAGGTCTACATGCAAGAATTAACAATGTAGACAAATAAAACAATCCATTCAGCATCATTCTTTAACAGAGGAAGTTGCTATGAAATCACTTTAATCTCCACAGCAACAATAATGCTACTGTTATGTTTCCACACTCAGTCTGCCTGTTAATGTTCAGCAATAAGCCCAAAACATGCAAAACTAGCTTATTCGTTCTGGATTTACTTCAACATGAGGATCCCCTTTCAATGACAAATAAGTTTTTTTAACCCTGTTACCATGTTAGCAAGTGTTTTTATATGCTAGAAGAAATATTATAAGCTAAAATAACATGGATTCAGACAACTGGGGCTTCACACATAACACATCAAAATAACCAAAGCTGTAACATGTTTGATGGGGCAGCAATGAAATGAAGGGTATCAAGGAAGAATCCAGGCGTAGTTACGTTTCCATATGTGCAAGCAGAGTTTTGCTATTCTCAAAACAACAGTAAAGACATTTTCTGTTTTCAGTTGCAAAGCTGCAAAGGAGAAATAGTGAATCTTTGTTTATTACCAAAGAATCTGAAAACCTGAGAGTCAAACTGTCTCCTGCAGTAAAAGTTATCCTGAATCCTCACAGTGTTCGTACATTTGTCCTGAGGACAAAGCAAAAGTGAGTCAACATGTTGGTCAGCTGGTAAGTTTATCTGTTGTGTTGCTAAAGTTGCAGGATGATTCAGGTCAAATCTCGACAGGACAGTTTGTACGACTCGGGGTGGATGATGAAGAAAATGACAGGAAATGTAACTCAAAAGAGTTTTTCTGAAAGTGAAGCAGCTGATGAGGTTCGTGTGTGAGATGAGCAGAGCTGGAGCTGCAGGTGGATGGATAAAGAGGTGGAGATTACACAGAGCTGAGAGTACTCCATAAAGGAAAAGGTGTAGAGTTACATGGAAACCAATGCAGGACATAATTGAATTCATTTCATGGGAAAAAAAAAACTTCTAACTACTTAATTTCCATTCACAGAGATGAGTTTAATCAATGTCTAGACATGAGCTGTAAATAAATGCAGCAGACAAAGTGATTTTTGTTTCCCATAATTTCATTAAAGCGTGACCTCCAGAGATTCACTCAAGTACATAAATATAAGCACCTTTTCTGACTCTGATAAAAGTCCTGACTGTCCTGAAATGCACGCAGTGATGCAGCTGACACAAAGACATTTCAGCTAATATCAGCTAACTAATGCACACACCTCATTTGTTCAGCCCAATCTTATGGGGAATTTTGTAGTTTAATGGCTTATCTGGTTAGATACAAGGTTAAAATACATTATGTACTGAATGCTGCAACTGTTAATTGTTTTTTTAAAGGGTGAGCATCATGTCCGAAGCTCCAAAACTACCTGACGAAGCAACACAATGCTGAACCAGAGAAGTATGAGCCAGAAATCACAAGCTAAAACACATTATCAAGCAACAATAAGAGGAGAATCACTTTTGTTTGGGCTTCATGTTACAGCTGATGCCAGAATATAGTGTATGTCTGTGTGTGTGTGTGTGTGTGTGTGTGTGTGTGTGTGTAATGGGTGGGTAGCAGACGTTCGTCTATAGACTCTTTGTCTTAGTTTATGTGCAGACAGACAGAAATAGAAAGCAACACAGCAGACCTTCTGTCAATGCAAAATACATGAAAACAAATTTGAAGAGTGTGTTAGAAAACATTTTCACTCCTCAAGGCAACAAGCAGCTCAATCCACTCAACTTGTCGCTCTAAAAATAGATTTTAAAACTTCAGTCTCAAGCCTTTTATGCATAAAAACAGATGCAGAAACTGAGCGCTGCCCTCGAGCTATTTGTCTTCAAAATGTCAACTTTTCAGGAACTAACAAAGCTCCTCTTCATCCTTAGTCGCTGACTTTTTTCTTTAAAATGCTCACAATCTAATGGATTTTAAATGGTTTTATTATGTTCATCAGTGGAAGATTTCTCAAGTCATAAGAGAGCATCTAATGCTTTATTTTATATGAACAAGACTGAGAGTTTACAGCCATGTGGGACTGAACTGAGTACACCGAGCTCAATGCTAACATAGCATGCTAACGTGCTCACACTGACAATGGTGATAAAAGTGATGTTTGTGATATTGTAATATAGTTAAGCATGCTGATATTTGATTATTAAAACTAAACACAACTCTGCCTGTTCTGCAGGTGGCCTGATGATGGCGCTGTATAAAAAGCAACAGCAGTTTATCTTGAGAGTGACAAGAAAATGTGAATAAAATTTAATGGCAAAGCATCCGACGGTTATCAGGACTTTTCACTCAAAATTACAAATGTCAGCCTCATGGTGGCGCTGAAGAAAAAGTCAGAGAATCACCAGGTGCTACAGGATCCATCTTCTGCCTGTATATTTTTCATGTTAATCATTCTGGAAAAAATGATGGACTGCCTGACATTTTGATTCTATGAGGCAGGACATGACTTTAATGACAGATGACCAAACATCAGGTTTTGAAAAGCGATTTTTACCAGAAGTACAAGTGACAAGTTATGAGAAAATAGTTTAAAAAATCGAATATTCTGCCTAAAATTTTATGTTTTCACAGAAGAGGTCTGAAACTTTATGTGAATCTACATCAAAAACTAACCAGGCCTCCTTCTTACTTCTGTCCTGCTGATATCAACACCAGCATCAGAACGGCCTCTGATATCTGCTGACATCCTGTATCAGGTATTAGACATAACAAGAGTCTCTGCACTGATCTGAAACCATGTAATTTATTTATTAGAAACAAGACTCCTGTACACCTGTATGCAAACTAACAGATTTTTACTGCACAAGAAGACTTGTTGACTCGTGAAGCAATTCAAGCAAATCCACAACATAACACAACAAAAATAAATCCATTAATTCTTAAAGACATTATTCGTTTTTGTAGTACGCTCCGATCATAAGCTCAGGTACTGAAGCATCTTCACTTGGAACATATTCTGACTTTCCATCAACTCGCTTCAATCTGCTGTCAAGATTTGAGATGTTCTGCTCGCTAACAATCACACAGTCAAACAAACAAAAAAACAAAATCTCCTTGGCAGAGGAAATAAAGAACTCCTTCAGAGAAACGAGGATGAGTGTGAAGATGCGTTCACTTGCCACACACACACACACACACACACACACACTGCTGCGTTGTTATGGTCTGGAGAGGACTCCGCTCATTGACCACATCTAGGAAGAAAGCCAGCACAGATGCCACAGTGAGAAACTACAACTGACAGCCAGAAGGAAGGAGGAACCAGTTATCCATGACTGGATCAGCCGCCATGCAGCAGGGTTGACGGAGGCATACTTCATGTGTTCTGCCTGACAAACAGGCTTACGGGCGACCAAAAGACGGGGTTTTTTTTAAAAGAAAAAAAGAAAAAAAAATCATAAAATGTGTCAGTAAATAAATAAATAACCACTGAAACACCAGTTCAAACAAAAAAAATCGAAGAATAAGACAATGCACAAGGTAATTTATTGCATTGTGTGTTTTTATGATGCTGATGAATGTTTTAAAGCTTATTTTTCTTATGTGTTTAGTTTCAGTCAGTCATGTTGCTATTAAAAGGGTGTGTGATGTCATGACTGTGATTTAAGTCGGGCAGGTTTATCAGCAGGACCTCGACACCGCGACTCCGTCCTCAAATCACCACAAACTCTGGCTGAATGACGTCACCGGAGCGAGATTTAAACGCCCGTGTCAGAGATATTTTGGCTTCGTTTGAGTACAGTGGGAGGAAGTAAAGAGGCGTCCTGCATCTCTATTTACAGTCTATGGTCTGCACATTTAAGCAGAGCTTTAATCTTTGGTTTAGCATCAGGAATTAAACACGTAGAAAAAGCAGGTGTGTATCAGTCAGTGGAAGTAAATGGGAACCTTTAACCTTCAGAAAAAGAAGTAAAGGTGTTTCAAAAACCTCATTTTTCAACAACAATTCAAATATAGTTAAGTTTTTCACACATATTCTGCCGTGTTTCTATATATTTGCTCTTTTCTGGCAAGTCTTGAAGCTCAAATGTTTAGTTTGCAGGAGAGAGGAGCAACACAGCTGTCTGCAACAGCTGGACTTTCTTTAATGGAAGAAGAACCCAAAGTCAGTCTTCTCCTTTGACCACAGTCCTGACTTCATTTGTTAAGCTCCACCTGCACCTGCAGTGACAAGCTTGCAACAGCTTGTAACAGGCTTCAATCTGAGGGCAACGAACTGAGCTCTTACATGACATTGTGTCTGCAAATCATTTTCATACACATAGGTGGTTTTTACATTTTAAATCTTTCACATTTCCAGTTGCATGTTGCTGAACATCAGCTGAAAATGACTGAGCTCAGAAGCTAAAAAGCATTTCTTATTTTTTCCCCTCCACGGTATCGGTTTGTGGATAAACTCCGGTGAATGGGAGATTACCGCTTCCTTTGGTTTTGTCTCCCTTGTCTCACCTCTTATAAAATGGCAAAGTGCGACTCTGTCTATTGGAGTAAATCCTCTCTATAGCATCGGCTCCAGGAGACTAAATCCCAGGGACTTCTCTCCTGCAGTTCTGTTGTCAGCGCTTGCCAGGCTGGGGATGGGTGACAGTGTGATGGATGGCAGCAGGCAAATCCACTCCTCTAATGAGCTTATGAATAAATATATCTAGTCTGTGTGTGCAGATACACGTGGCCGTGAAATAGATACATGCTCCGGATTCGAGGGTGTGAATATGAATATGCATGTGGCATGTATGCAAGTGTACATATGAGATTAGCGCGAGAAAAAAAAAGAAAAGAAAAGGAGGGGATGCCGAGAGAGATCGCTGACAGTAAATAAGCTAAAAGACAATGTGAAAATGAAAAAAAAAAAAAAAAGCTGATCTCTATTCCCAAGACTGTCAGCACGTACACACACATTTCTTTGGTGAAAACACTGAGAAAGAAGCAAGTCAATATTGTGATTCAAATTCACATATGTGGGGTGTTACGCATAAGAAAGAGAGGAGAGCTTCTTTTCAACCTGACGGTCCCCTCAGACACAACCTGGTTTTTCAACAAATAAAGTGACAAAATATGAATATGAATCGGAAACTCTAATATGCAATTCAACATCCTCGTTTCTCATTTGCTGCAGATTAGAGAGAGAGATAAGCGGAGCGGAGGAGCTTCGTCTGCACCTCTGTCTCCGTTACGTATGACCTGGGGCACACGCTCAGACAAAGACGCGAGCGCCCACACATTAACATACAGAACAATAATGTGGGTGAGGACATACATCGCCCAGCTGTCTGCAACCCGAGCAGAGCCGTGCAGGAAAAAAAAAAAAACCCGAGCATGCGGCCGTGGTCACTATGGCAACAGCAGAGCGCAGGGAAACGGCGAGTCTTGTCCACCTTTCTAAAGGTGTTGGTAACGCAGGCAGAGGGAGGTATTTCAGCGGCACAGACGAGCTTCAAGGTCCCAACACATTCGCTCACATGTGATCAAACGAGCTCTTTGTGCTGACGACTCTCAGGCCCCCCCCCCGGTCACCTTGTTTCAAGGAATGCTGCCGTCCTCTGAAGCTGAAGTGATTTTTTATCAAGTTTTTTATAAATGTGAGGATGTTAAATAGGCTTAAAGGTATGTTTGAGGTCAGGAGTGCTGGGTTATGTGACTAAATCAATATCACATCATTTGTTTTTTAAAGATATTATTTATTTGCTTTGAGGATTTACTTTTGGTGACACATCTTTGTGAATGATACATAATAACACCATAATAATAAATTACAGTTCAATTTAAACTTTAGGGGAAAAAATGAATATTTACGATCTAACTCAGCCATATTTTCATATAAATGTTAAATTAAATTTGAATTATTTACACAGAAACATGTGCAGATCTCTTCTTATGTATCCACAATTTTTTATGTTAGAATGTCAAATTATTTGGCTTTGATGTTAATCTTTCAGACAGCAAAGGTGATTATAAAAGAAGACTTACAAAGGTAAAAGAGATCTAAAATAAAAGGTACAAAATACAACATTTTGTTTGAATGTTATAATATGTTTTTAATTTCACTTTGTCATCTTTGCAGCTTTTTTTAAAAGGGAACCCCACCGAGACTGGCAACTACTAGCTGCTACTTGCATGAGACACTCATTTCTGACCAAACTGACAGCAGTCTAGTTGCATTGTGGGAGATGTAGGCTCAAGAGATTAATGAGGAAAAGGAATACATGGAATAAAAATAACACAACACCCCTGGTTCTGCTGCACTGACTTTTTAAAAATCACCTTCACTCAAAAAATGTGTTTATATTCTTGACTTTACTGTGCAGGTGTTGTCACTTTTCTCTCCCGAAGGGAAAGATGTCTGTGCACTTCACTATAATCTGAAATTCAAACACACTCCAGGCGGCTCGACTCGATGCATCACAAATCCAAAATCCAATCACAGACAAAGAAACCTGAAACCTCCAGCACAGAGCGGACTTGTTAGTGCAGAGAGTGAAAGTTTGCATCAGCACAACCACTAACAGTGTGTCAGCCACTGCTAGTTACAAGCTAACAAGCTAAAAAACAACACCGATGCAAGGCTGCTAGCGACATTTGCCATTCTGAGAGGTCTACTAGTTAATTACAGCAGAGTATTTTTAAATATTTTAAAAGGTGAACTCTAAACTGCCCATTGTGAGTCTGACAATGTTATAAAAGTGCGACACTAAACTGCTGGAGTACTCCTTTCATACATTATACATGAATAGAAACAGAAACTATTGTGGGTTTCATACTGAGGACTTTCAACATGTTGGTCTGTGTCAGCATCACCAGTCTTTATGTTTAACCCGATGGCTTTTTTGCCAGAGTTTGTGTGGGACTCCGACTCAGACATCAGGTTGATTCTTGGACAAAACGACGCAGACCAGATGTCGCTGTGCAACACAGCGAGCTGTGAAGTCACAGCCTTGAAACAGAGGCTGCTGACAGTCAGCAGCAAGTGAAAGTCCATTAGCTTGACTGCCTCTCCCTCTTTTATGTATGTATGTGAGTGTCTGTGTATCTATCATTACAGCCTTGGGAGGATTAGCGGAGCGAGGTGAGGCGCAGGCAGAATTTTAAGAGGGCGGAGGGAGGGGCTGATTTTCTAAGAACACTCATTAGCCGAGCTCTCTCTCGTCCAAAAAGCTGTTAATTCAACATTTCACATAACCTCATTGGGCTTGGATTAGAGCACAAAGTGATATCAAAGCTGCATCAACAAATTAGTAAATGAATCTCAAGGACCTAAAGCTAAAGCAAAAGAAGATTTGGGGATAGATACTCCAAACTGTTTATCCACCAAAGTGCCCAAAATCATGAACTGATCGTCACACAGCGATCATCTTTATGCCACAGTTCACCCTGAGAACAAGAACAAGAACAGTGACCTGATGTTTCCATTTGGAAGATTTTTGAAAACAACTTGACAGATGAGCACAGCTAGTAATCCTCACAAAAAGGCCTTTGAGGTTGATCTCAAGTTAAGACCGAACTCCGCTGATCAAACATGAAGGGGCTTTTCCCCATCCGAACATACAGCACCAGGCATCATCCTGCATTAACAAGCCAGCTAGAAACTCAGAACAGTCTTTCTTAAAAGCACATTTTAGAGCAGCTTTCTCTGTAATGTATTTACCAGCTTCATTTTCTATTGACCTTCCGGCTCTGCTGTTATCAGGGTTTTCAACTGAACTGAAAGGCACTTTATGAAAAGTCTTTATGAAGCTATTTATCAAGCGTGCTATTTATAATTGTTGCTTGAACAGAACCCTCAAGCTTGACACTATTTCAGGGAGATTAATGGGGTGTTTTTTTGTAAGATTTTTTTTTTTCCACATCGGATTGTTTATTTCCTCTATTTTTATCCTTCAATCTCTGATCTCAGTCTCTGTTGTGAACATCTTCCTTATGTCCATTCTGCAGGCTTTCGGGGCAGCTGTCTGCTCTCATGAAATAACCCTTCTTTCCTGAAGGACTCTGCCCTCATGACTCAGCTGTAGAAGCACAGCGCCCATTGTTAACACTGAGCGGTTCAGACACTGCTAACTTTCTTCTTTCATGGTCTCGCTCCTTCGGTGGCGGGGTGACACAGAGGGGTGACCGTGAACTTTTCACTCACCCGTCCTCGGCAGGGCACATGGGAGCCCTGTGCTCCTGAGGCCTGAGGATAACAGCAAGCTGTTAAGTTAAATACGAAACCACTTTAAGAAAGTGAGAGAAGCATAATTGCCAAGGACACCACATGATACGGTGGTCTAATAATAGCTTGGCTGCCTCAACCTCTATCCCAGCGTGAGTTCAGCCCCTAGTGGGAATATTTATAACCTCCAGGCTACGCTCGACTTGAGGACCACGCCCTCGTCATCACTGAGAAAATCAGCACGAGCTGGATGTTTGTCTACAGTTATTCAATTAAGGAATTAAATCAAGTGCTCAAGCTAGATAATAAACAAGGAAAAGCATTACATGACTGGTTTCTAGGCTTCCGATTAAGATGTCTGATAATCTGGCGCCACCTTTAGCTGACAAAAAAAGTACATCAAAGCCCCTCCTCCTCCAAAAATTCTTTCATGTCTGACAAAAGCTGCAATCAATTGTTGCTCTTATGTAATCCTGTAGACATAGTTAGCAGACTGATTGCAGCCACACAAAGTCAGAGCTGTGATCCAGAAAAATGCCTCATAGCGGTTCAGCACCCTGAAATGACTGAGCAAATAAGTTAACAGCAGGCAGACAAGTGGTGAATGTTAATACCGAGGCTGGTGTCATTGTGCAGTCCTGTGCAGTCGCCTGTAAGGCGTTGGATATGCATGGACACACATACACAATAACACACTTCTTTAGGCCTGTGTGTATATCTCACAGAGAAATGTTTGCTCAGCTCTCCACCATCAGCATTCGCAGAAAGCAGTGAGGTGGTGTATGTAACCCACTGCTCTGTTTTGTAAGCAAATCATTATCATCGCTATTAATAGCACACTGCGGGTTTCTCTTTTCGACTCTACAGCTTTTATTCCAGAAGGTACAGCAAAATATCCAGAGAGAACCGAATGAAAGCACCAACCACACAAAGGAATACTGAGACAGAGACACTAACTTCATTTGTAAGTTTTATGTTAACAGAAATATAATTAACTCCAGCATATAATAAGGAGAACTAACAAGCGGAAAACAATGCATAAATATAAAGGACCAAGCTGCCAACAGTTTGCAAGTAATACATAAAATGTGTGTTCTCAAAAAGTAAAAAAAAAAATTGTGAAAAATGCTTGCCACAAACTTCCAGAGTGAAGTCCTTGAATTGCTTTTTTATGCCCAACTTAAAGTCCAACACTCAAAGATTCTTTATTTACTTGCAAAAATGACAAAGAAAAGCATTAAATCCTTACATTTAATAACTAAAACAAGTAATTACTGATACAAAATGGCATTTTGGCTTGAAAAATAACTTTATCAATTAATTGTTTATCAAAATAGTTGGAAATTTTTCCCTGGATCAATTAGTTGGTTATTTAAGATTTTGTATAAAATCTTGTTGAATTCTAGATATTTCTTAATCTGTTAGGCCAAACAGCCAATGTTAACTTACATTTATGTTACTGCACTGAGTTGAATTGAAAACACTTTTCAAGTGTTTTGTTTCAGTTTTTTTTCTTTACATACAGCGATTTGCTTAAAGCATCAGAATTGTCCCATAAAACTAAAATGTAAAATTGTGTATCATCTGCATAACGGGGTTAACGGTTTTGTTACAATCTAACCAAGTAATGTCAGTGTTATATCAATATGTGATATTAGAATAGTCAGAATACTACTAAAATAGTACTGTTATACAGCATAAATATAATCTTTTTCTGGTTTTCAAATGCTGCATTATAATCAAGTCGTGTTATTTTCTGAATCTATTGGACTGTTCTAGCTGTTCTTGTGTTTGCTTCTTCTCACTTTGTCATTTCGTCCAAATTACTGATTATTATTTAATAATAATCTCATTCTGTTAATATTTTATCAAAGCACTAATAGTCCTCCCTACAATCTAATTTATGTGTTTGGCCAAAAATATTGTGGTATTTGTACTTGTTTGTACTTCTGAGCCTCAAGGTCAATTTATCAGAAAGTATGTTTTGTATTAAGGAGACCAGACAAGTGCAGGACGACCCAGGACACACACCCATTTCCCAATATTGTCAATTACTGTGTGAAGGACAGCCGCTCTGTTGGCTTCGACAGCCATTCTGCATTACTTTTCTGAGGGCTGTTTCAGTTTTGTGGTCGGCCTGTTAATCAGTCTGAAAGTACTGATGGGCCTGTAATGGCAAGGGTTGGCACTCTCTGGGTTGCATTTCTTTGGCAAATGGTACATGGTCGTTGTTTTGAAAGCTTTGGGGAAGAATTGCTGATTGTTACCTGGCATTGATTGAAAGCTGCCTTTAAAGAGCATGGTCAGAGGGGAATCAAGGACACGAGAAGATAACTAATGTCAGCAAAAACCATGTCTTCTCTTATCATAATAAAAGTATATAATTCTAGATTAGGAGAGGTGTTACAGATAGCAATACTATTCAAAGTCCACACATTTGAAAGGCGCTGCTTGACTACAAAGGAAAATGGTCATTTTTATAATAAGCTGGGGGTGAGAGTTATATGGCCGACAATAAGAAGAACATGACACCTTCCAACTACTACTTCAACAGCTCCAGTGTAAAGATCATAACAGTGAAGGATTTTAAAGGACAGTGGAGTTGGCAATGGTTGTTTTACAGCCAGAGTGTCATGCATAGTATAGACCGCATCCACCCATCAATAAAGTCACTCAGCAGGCTGCTTTTGTACTCAGAATTGAGTGGTGAAACAGGGCCTGCAGCTCCTTTACAAACCTAGATGCCACACTGTCACTAAATGCTGCATGTAGCCTGTAATCCATCGGCTAGCACATTAACATCACAGTAATTTGCAGAGGCGTTGAAGTTTAGCTAAAGCTACATTGTGATGCCTAAAAACTGACCAAAGGAGGTTGGATTTTAGACAGTCTGTCATTTTTATTACACAACTTAGGGCTTTCAAGCCGTTTGTCCGACAGGCTCAAGAGATTGCAAGGGAGGGAAACAGAGCAATTATATAAATCAATATCACTCTGAACCACTGCAGAGGGTATATGAGGTTTTATTTGGCCGATTTTCAGGTAAGTGGGCCTCATCAATTGCACACAATTCAAAAAGCCAGGCTTAACTGACTTGTCTTATGAATAAATATGAGACTACTGTAGACTACAAGACACTTGAAAAGCTCATGAGGAAATAGAGAAGAGAATAACCTTGAGAAAAGAAAAATAACACTGTCAGCCACATCATCTCCTGTACTGTATCACATATTTTCACTGGGTTTTCTCAGGTAGCGCTGGCTATGTTTTCTATTACAAGCTCTCTAACTGACTCCAACAAGACTTGAAGTATCTATATTCCTCTGTGCCGGTTGAATTGCTTTCTTTGGATTCTTGCCACACAATCATTACTCAGCTAAAAAGTCCACAGAGGGGGAGGAATAATTAAAAAAATCCTTGTGCCATAACCATGGAGGGATGCTGTACATCACCTTGGATGAGACCTCATTCACTCCGCTCCATTGGATTCAAGTTACCCCCACGAGGGATCCCAAATTCTTCCACCTTGGACACGATCGACATAGCCACCCTTGTAATCTAAGTACTTAGTGCCATTGCATGATGCATCCTGAATGACAGCTGACAAAGTAAGCTCATCAAAGCGCTCTCCAGGTGGCGATGCTAAGTGGTGTGAAAACTGGCTGTGGGCGCCTCATCAAAAACCATTCACCTGAGACTGGCAATAGCAGCTGCTGATGAGGTGCTTGTGTTTTGCTGGCAGACAGTGTTATTGAGACATTTTGTTCTGTTCACACAACCAGCTAGTAGTCCCCTGGGATGAAGGAGGCAGCCTGCAGCACTGGAACTGAAAGAAGGAACCATATCCCAGCACATGACAGGTCGATTCTGGTACACAACAACAAGCTGCCGCCGCCGCCGCTGCTGCTGCTTCACTGCTGCTTCTGCTGCAGGCAACTGCAAGGAGTAGGGGGGAAGAAAAAAAAAAAACTATTCCCCACCAATTTCAACCCATTTACGCAACCATATGCTACATGTGACGCTGTGCTCTGGAAGGAAAAGTGAGACACACACAACAACAAGAACAAGCACCATTAGCCGCCCACAGCTTGTGCTTAGACACACACACGCACACACGCACACACACACACTCAAAGACAATTGAATGCTCACCCACGCTGACGCATGAAACAGAGCAGCTCGCCACGTAAAAACACTTACATTATAGCACTCTGGTTGATTCACAGGTCCTCGAGCCTACATTGTCATTAGAGTGCAGCCCTTTGACAAATGCATCATTTTCAGGGAGAGAAATTTACTTTCCTGTGCTCCTCCCATCAGCACCATGTCTGCCTCAAACGTCATTCGAACCAGTGGCCGACACAGCCGCTACAGCTGCGAGATCAGAGGGAGCAGACAGACCTGAAGGAGGCTCTCTGGATGAGCAAAAAGGCGGAGCGGCAGGTGAAAAAAAGGGGGAGGGAGAGACATGGTTTTGCAGGCACAGATGGAGGAATGAAACAAGCAAAAGAGGGTGTGGCAGGGCTCACCATTCTCAAACCAGATCTCGCATTCCTGAAGGCTGGAGTACGACACCAGCTCCCCTCCTTCCCCCTCCAGCGACACAAGCAGTCCTTCCTCCCTGAGCGATGACCAGTTCATCAAAAATAAGAGAAAAACAAGAGAGGAAGAAAGAAAAACAGGAGGAGAACAACACCTGCAGCCGAGCAGGGGAGGGTAAGTGCGGAGAAACTGAAGCTTTCTCTCTCTCTCTCTCTCTTTTTCCCTCCCTCTTGTTTCTTTTCTGTAGAAATCTCCACAGGTTTCAGTGCTGATGCTGCTCGCTCAATACAGTCGCAGTAAATGATACAGACTCAGGCAGATATGGCAGTGACGGGAGGAGCGAGAGGAGGAGGAGAGAGGGAGGGAAAAAAAAAGGGAAGGAGGAAGGAAGAACGCAGCAGTCACTGTGTCACTGGGGGACACAGAGGTGACACCCCTGCGATGGCGGCAGCGGCGGCGGCGGCGCCGAGGGGCCGACAGGTGACCGAAACCTTTCGCCACAACGAAATAAAACGGGAGAAGAAAACAAGAAAATAAACAAAAAACAACAAACAGCACAGAGAGTTTCTCTTTCTTCCCGTGAGGAGCTCAGGAGCACAGAGAGGATCCGAGGCTCCTCATCCCTCCTCCGTGACTGCATTAGCGCCTAGCGTGTTATGTATAGATGTGAGAGGCGCGCGCTCCCTCTCCACAGGAACAGGAGCCCAGGTCTCCAACAGATGAATGGTGCAGTGCTGCTGTTGTCATGGCAACCGCAGAGCGAAAAAGGAGGGGGAGGAGAAGGGTGGGTATTGAGGGAGGAAAGAAAATGGCATAAAAAAAAAAAGGGAAGGAAGGAGGGAGGGTTATTATTAAAGGGACACAGTTTTGTGGACGGAGCTTTGGGGACACACGAGATCACATGTGTGTGTGGGGGGGGGGGACAGAGGAGCGGTGTTATTTGATAGGGAGAAGGGTTTCAATAAAAAACTTACTCCATTTTCCTCTTGGGCTCAGACGTCCCTGTCTGTCCTTGTTTTACCCTTGAAACTGTATTTGTACAGCTGCAGTCATGTTTTACGGTTATTTAGGGGTTCAAACCCGCCGGGGTTTTTAGGGTTTTTATTGTGTACTGCCTTCGCTTTTGTCGGGGTTCGTATCCATCAGGCTGTAAGCTCACTGCTGTTTTTTTATTAATCTCCTCCAGTCACACTTATTTCCCCAGAGTGACATCTGCAAACATCATGTGCAGCGTGTTACCAACAAGCTTTAAAGATGTGCTACAGTCACAGGTCAAAGTTTTGACTGCTGTGTTATGTCCTGCCCCAGTGCTTTACATCATAAAAACCTGGCTATAAATCTGTGCTTGTCATTTTTTTAAGAGAAAACACGACCAGACACAGCACATCCTTGGTAATAACAATCCCCACACTCATAATTGAATTAAATATAAGACGTGATTGATAAGTTCATGGCTCAAAGCAGAAGGAGTCAATTTTAAAAGACCTAGCATGCTAATTTTTGAACATAGTCTCCTCCCAAGTCTACACACTTAGCCCAGCAGTCATGTAGCATCCTGTCTTTGTAGAAACCCACATCTCAGACCTCCAGAAGCTGCTCCAAGCAGCAACAATGTCTATAATGAAATGGCTACCAGTGAGTTCCTATGGATAAGATAAAAGTCTTACAGTTGCAAAATCAGGAAAATGATGGTGTCGGATGAGTTAAAAGCTTCAATCCTGACGTCTGAAGCCTCACCTCAGTTACTTAAAGTCACCAAACTTGATCTCTACACCATGTTTGTGGTGCCTTTGTCTTTTCGAGGATGATTCCTGCAGATATTGAACAAATAATAAGGTTTGCTGTGCTGGTAATTGTACTAACCGATCGTCCAATCAGAAGCTTATGGTTGACACTGTTTATGTTCTGCCATTGAGACTCTATTATCATTAAATTAAGTACAGACTCAAGCATCGGGAAACCTGTTTTAACCTGGACTTTTTCCTTTTGTAAATAAAAAAAAATCTTTTGCAATCATCCAGAGAGAGATCGATGCAGTCCTGAGTTTTTCACTTTTTTTAAATTACGCTTTTAAAGCAGAATACATCTCTTGCAAATGTGTGCTGTATTCAATCATCTTCAAACAGCCTCGTGCAGCTCCTGACAGCTTAAAGCTCAGGACATAAACCATGATTTTTATTCTTTCATGAAACACTCTGTTGATATTATGGGGGGTTTTATCTCTCTTAACATGCCTGCTTATCTTTTCTTTACTTTTCTTCCACATTTATCTGACAGACTATCTATAAAACCTTAACATGTGCCTGGTACAATAAGCAACACGCGTCAATCTTTATATCAACAGATGTAAGAACTCATGAATCATCTGTTTCTACATGATTAAAGAAAAAAATGATCTAATCTAATTAATAATTAGAAGTAATTTCTTAAACTTTTTTTGCTGTCATTTCTGTAAACTTAACTGTAAATACTTAACTGAGAGTTTAAAAGTATTACTTTGGAGCTTTTCTAATTTCACAATCACTGATTTCTTTACCTGTTCTAGTTTTAATTCATATTACTATTATTTAATAGTAATTTTTCTTTGCAATTTTACTCAATAAGTTCTTTTATGATATCTTTGGCTTCACCAAAGCGGTTTTAAAATGTTTTTTTTCTATCTAAACCGCGTAATGTACAATAATAAAGGACAAACCCTCAATAAATTAACAGTAATGTTAAACTTTGCCGACCACATGCTGCTTCCTGCTGTCTAATCTGCAATAATACCACATGTCATTAAACTGTTGCATTCCTGTGATCACAAAGGCATAATTAAGGAACTTAAAGTTAAACCCTGTGTATTGTTAGCATGACATATAATTTTTGGGGAAATACACCTTTTCTTCTTCTTTTTCTGGTAGGAAGTTAACAGAGAGGACTGATACTGTTCTCTTCTATCTGCCAGTTCAACATCAGGATACAATTAGCAAACACTTAGCTTAACACTAGAAACCTGGAAACTGCAAGCAGCAAATAAAATCAACCCCTGGGAGTCTCTGAAGCTCAATAATTAAAATATTATGTATTTTTTGGTTCATCTACACAATTAACAAAGTATAAAAACAGTTTAAACAATGAAATTGTGTCAGTTAATAAACTTTAGAGGCAGATTTTTCTAGCATCAGACAGAGAATGGCTATTCTCCTTTTCTACTCGTGCTAAGCTAAGCTAAGATAAGCTAACTGGCTACTGGCCATAGCTTCATATTTATCATACAGATAGGACGGAGTATTATCAACCCTTTTTTTATTAATCAAAAGGCTAAAATGTTATCTGGCTTTGACGATTCTGCACAATCTTTTACGACTCGAGTCAGCAGAGCTTAAACTGCAACTAATGGCAGATACAGATTTGTTTTAATTTCCTCAAGGAGATTTTTACTGACACACTGTCTCACACACACACACACACTGTAGAAGAAATGATGTTTGCACTTTATGAAGAAAAGGCAGATCTGTGATGATATTTCACCACTAAAACCTTCAGACTGTTTGTCTAAAATATGACGAGAATTTCTGTCACAGCACTTAATCTAACTGGTTCTTCAGTGCTCCTCCTGAGGGCATCATACTTCCTTTACAATTACTTCTTTCTACACTTAACCTTCACTCTTTATTTGTCGTCTGTGACAGGGGAGCTGAAAATGTCACATTTCCTTTCAGCGGAAAAAAATGATTTGGAGGGTCTGTGGCGGCTGGGACGGCTGAAGCGAGGAAATAATGACAATAATTGAAGAACGATTTTCTCAAGGTGCAACGTTGGGTAAGGAGGCGTGGAGACCGAGACGTCCCGAATGTCAGTGTTCATTTCCAGAAGCCACAGAGGACACCGGCTGCCGTTTAAAATACGTAGCAGGTTAAGGAGAGAGAGAGGGAGAGAGGGAGGGAGATTGAGATGTGGCAAATGTCAGCCGTCATTTCTAAAAAAACACCGAGGGGACAGAGTATCATAAAATGTTCCAGGCAAAGTTGCTGCAGGTTTGTGCTGGATGACTTACTGGAAACATCCCGATGACGCATTGTTGTGTCCTGACAACAGGCCAAAGAAGAAAAAAAAAGAAAGAGAGACGGAAATAAGAAAAATAAAAACGTATCTGTTGGTTTGAGCTTTGATATAAGTTCATTTGCTGCCAGAGTTTTTAAGTCTAAAGTAATGACTCTCTTACTTTTTATCATTTCTGTTTATTTACTTTGAATTTGTATTGTTTTATTCTTGTAATTTTTTAAGGCTTTTTAAATAATAATATACGTATTGATATCGTATATTTAGTTTTTACCTTTTTTCTGTCATTTTGTAATCTTGCCCTGTGATGAACTTTTGCTTGTGGGGTGATTGATAAGTTCATGGCTCAAGATAAAAGGATTTATTTTTTAAAATCCTCACATAGCTAACTTTTAACATAATCCCTAAACACATTTACACACTTTGTCCAGCAGTCTCTGAGCATAATTATCCCTAATTTGTGGAGGGTGGCATATTGGAAAAGTGTCTGCAGCCACAATGACGCCATCAACGCTACAAAAACTGTGAACAATAAGCTCTTTCTTCACCTTCTTCATCTAAAAGAAGAGGTAGCAATTACTCAAAAAGAAATACTATTAGTCACTAACCTGAAACTTTCTGAATGATCACTCAAAGAGTTGAAGTGAAGGTTGATGCAATGACAGCTGATAACTCATCTCTTTCTACCATAGGCCAAAAACTTTTCAATCATCTCTTGAGAGAAAGGTGCTACGAGTGGTGATTGAAAAGTTGGTGTATTAAGAAACACTGTATACGTGAAGTTGAGCTCAGAGCTGATGGGAAATCTGTAATTGATCAATTAGCAACCAAACTGTTTGTTAATTAGACGTTTGTGATCAAATAAAAATTCTGTAGGTGCCTTTTTAGGATAAAACAAAAATTCCTCAACGCTTTTTTGGGGTAACTTTTTCACAAATTGCCTCATCTTCTTCATCTAGTAATGATACCCCATGCTTTTTGAAAAATCCCCGAAATAATGTGCCTGAACACGAGTTTCAGCTGTGGGGTTTAAGCCGCAATAAAATCTTATTATAGTCCAAAGTATCTGTGCGAGACGTATCCCGACAAGTGATCCTGTCATCTCCATTAAGACACTTACAGAGCAAACAATGAAAACAGGCCCAGAACTGCAGCATTCATCACGAGCGGCTAATTTAACAGAGCGCAACTGTTTTTAATGCGGATCCTTTAAGACCGCCCACACAATGAGCTGTAAAACCTGACTAAGCAGTTGTGCACAATGGGCCTCGTTAATCCTGACCATCCACACCGCCGCCGAGCATTTTTATGCCGAGCATCGTGTGAACAATTAGAAGTTAGCTTACTGTAGTACACTGCTACTTACTCACATATCACTCTATTACTGTAAGCACCACAGAGACAATTGATTTTAGATATACTCATATTATTGCGATAATTGCAGCAAGAGTGGGAGAAAAATTAGGAGGTATAATTAAATCAAGCCCATTTTCAGGTTTTAAGGCCAAATGCAATTTTCCACCTTTATGTGGCGATCCATGGGGAGGCAGTAATTGTATTGATTGCTGCCATTAATTAGGGGAAAGCAGTGTAATCTGGTGAGAGGTGTTGAAATAATTCCCTTCGCATGTTTCCGAGTGGATCAGGGCCAATCAATCGAGTGGGGCAACGTCTCTGGCGAGCCTGACACTCGAGTCGGGTGTTTATTAAGGAACAAATAAGCAATCAGTGATTACAACTCGCAACAAAGAGACACTGAGATATCAGTGTTAGAAGGAGCTATGATTGCCACTCGTCGTCTCAGACAACGGCGGACTAAAAATAGCCAATGTAAACACGGTGATCTGCGGATCTGTAAAACATGTCTGAGGATGAAGGAATGCTGGAACGAACCCGCCTGGCGAGAACATATGTTTGCATTAGTCATCATGAGTTGATCTAAAAATGCATTGCAAAGTGAAGATTTTCCTTGAGAAAGTGCGACGGCCTGTAATTACATCAAAACAAGTCTGTTATCCCTTTGTTACTGTTGAGATGCAGTAGGCAGGAGAGAGCTCGGGTCAAGGAGAATAACAGGAGAATTAACCCTGAAAAAATCATGTTTTTGTTGGTAATAAAAACCCAGAACAAACACTGGAGGAGCATGAAAACTCCAGACACTGGAAGGTCCTGCCCTGACATGAAATCCACCCCCAGGATTCCTCATGTGAGGCGACAATACAAACCAGCGAGCCTCCGCGCCGCCGTGCAACAGTCAGCGACATGCGTTTTCAGAGCAAACAATCCGGTGTCACGCCCAGTGTTGGCAAACATTTGGTTAAAGTGCACTCAGACACAGAAACACTCCCCCCCCGATCAGGCGGCCTGACCTTTGTAGGAGGCAGTGGGATTAAAAAAAACACTCTCCCTTGGAGGTTTAATAAGCTATAAAAATATTATTGTTAGTTCAGTTGGATTAAACGGGATGGAGACTTCCAGTTTTTTATGAGTTCTTGTTGAGTAGCAGAGCTTCACAATCGGATACTGGGCTGTAACAGATCCTGGGACATTTGAGTAAAAAGTAGTAGAAGCACTCGATTTAAATACTAATAATAAAGTTTTACATTATAATAATTAAGTAGAGCAACTAATATACAGAGCAAAATTAAAGCATCAAGATAAAAGTGCTCATCAGGTGGCAGAATGACCCCAATATACAAAATTACTGTAATTGTTTGTTTTGTTTTGAAATGATTTATACTTGAATGACATTTACTGATTTAAATTTAATGTCGTCTTACATTTCTTTGATAATAAAGAATATTTTTTAACTTTATAGCATTTATTCAGCTGTGTCTCTATCAGAAAGGATGTGTTGTTTCCTGACTCTTTGCTACTCTGAAGTATCCAGAAGTATCACTTGTTTAATTTTAGACAAATATAGTAAAACAGTGTTAGTGTGTTTTACGTAATTTGGTCTCCATGAAAAATCAGGAGTTTGCACCTTGTGATCCCACCAACAACAAAACCACCTCTAATCCATTCAGAGTCCTCTGCGACGGCGTGGTGCTGCATGACTCCCGCCCTCCTCACCGCACTGTTTCACAAGTTGACCCCTCGAGCATCTGACGGCCCCCTCGAGAGTCTTCAGGCAGGCAGAGGGGATTAAATCAGAAACTCAATGATTCTCTAAAAAGGTCAGCGCTTTCATAGCGTTTTCATTCTATCAGAGCCTTGAGGTTGAATAACTCGAGTCCTCGCCGGCACCACCACTCTGCCTCCCCAAGGCCAATCAGGGGCGACACAGGAGGGCAAAAGAGAGGCTACGGTTGGTGGGAGCCACCGGGGGGAGATCAAAGTGCTGCAGCCTTTGGACCTGCTGCTGTTTGCTCTCTAATGTGCTCTTCTGCCACCACTTTTCTTCCCACCTCTGCCATCTCTGGCATGGGAGGGGTTCTGGCCTTTGACGCCAACACACAAACACACACAAACACACACAAACACACACACAGGCTCGGTACTGTCAAGCTGTGCAGGAAGTGGTGCTGAGTTGAATTAATTAAAAGGGTGAGAAAGCCGGGGTGGTTGAGACCTGGTGCAATCTGGTGCTCGACGCCACTCGAGAGCAGAACGCAGGTCTTTGAGGCCTCCAACGACAGGTGGGACTTCAGGACGCCTCGGGGCTTTTTGTGCATGTTGTCGCAGAGTCAGACGCGCTGATGCAAGAGCCCGTTTAAGCTCGTATAAGTTGCGTAAAGTCGTACAAACATGCGATCTAAAGGTCAAGCCTTTATGTGAAGGTTTCTCACACACACAGTGGAGCCAAATGGCTTTTTATGATGTACTGATGTCAGCTCTCTGAGGCCACATCTGCCACCAGAGATGTAAAAAAATCATACTTTTATGGGGTCTTTGTCAGTGACTAAATTATTACAACAGACGGCAATACAGCACACAATAGGTGGCGTGACAGAGACATAAATCTGGAGGGATTAACACAGTGAAGGCTTATCCTGCCAAAATGATATCTCTCACTGGTGCACACATAGAAGCACATGAACACTTAAGATGATGAGTGTAAGCGGAAAAAATTATGCAAAAGTAAAACAAATCAGATGCAGCAAGTGCACACCTGAGACATACAGGATATTAAAAATGAGAAAACCTTAATTCCCAAGTCAAAATCCATAAGCAGCCCTCGACCGGCATAATATAACGAGCTAAATGATGACATGTGCAACAAACTGCAAGGGATTTACGATATATATCAGGCCAATAAAGGGAAATTTACATTATTAATAGCACAAGGCCAAATATCTTTCACTGACTTAACAAGCTCAGTATTAACACACTCTAATACAGTTTAAATAAGGTTTGTAATCCAACAAAAAGCATAGAGGAGGAGATTCCCAGCATGCTGCTGCCGCTCTCATATCAAAGAGCCATGCAGGACAGACTGAAGCCAAACATGTCAGAAAAGCTCTGAGAGGAGGAAACAGTAGAAATAATAGTTAAACTTGGTTTGGTCAAAACTTTAGATATTAAATCATCCATCTTTGTTTCTTCAAATCAGCTTCTTTTTAAAAAACAATGTGAAATTATTGTTTTTTTATTAGTATTGACTGAAAAACTCCTTTCTGTGAATCCCTTAAAGCTATTCGTTAACAACAACCTTCAACAACGTCCATCAACTTATCAACTTATCAACAGCACACTAATGCAACTTTACAAATTCACACACACACAAGCTAAATAATTCACTTTCAGTCTCACTGTAGACGTCAAATAAAGCTCAACCTGCCATCGAACATAAAGACAAAAAAAAAGGAGAAATGCAGTAAATATGGCTCCTCACACAGCAGAGAGAAGCACGGAGAGAGAAAAATAAATCTGATCAAGCTGGTTTGCTCTGAAATCTAATTCTCAGGTCTCGTTCCCCTAAAAGCCGCCTCTGCTGGATGCTGTCACCCACACAGCGCCCTCCACAGCGCCGCGGCACACCCAGTTAAAATGGAAGAAAATCACTTTTGGCGTGTTTCCTCTTTAAAAACCCACACTTTGGATGACCCGCGAGAGAGCATAAATCATTCTGTGTGATGTAAAAAAAAAAAATCATGGTCCCCCCTCCACTTCCCCAGCAGCAGCAGCAGCATATCAGAAACAGTTAATGATCCAAAGGTAGCTGAGAGGCTGGTGCACCCTAGTGGTGACTACTGAATCAAGCTTCAAAAGTCCTTCACACCCACTCTGCTTCTGTGTGGAGGCTGCACAGATATTGGGTGAAGCTGTAATGTCAATATTTCATTTTTTGCAAACTGAAAAACACATCCAGTGCTGCAGTGAGCCTCCCATGTCCACGCCGACCACAGCTCTGCTTATAATAATGATAATAATAATAATAATAATAATAATAATGACACAAGACTTATAATCCATTTAATGGGGCGACGGGGGTTTTCCACATCCTCTGAGTGAATGTCAGAGGATGGAAGGAAGCGATTAGTGGTGGGAGATATGGAGCGACACGGGAGGGCCGAGTCGACCGCAGCTCACAGTCCATCAGCCGTTCTTGGCACGGTCAGTGAGGTAAGACTTTTGGTGATTACAAGAATTGGAAATTGCAGCGTTTGCCGCAGGCCCCAGAGCTTTATGTCTCTGCTCGCAATTAGCGGGTAAGTAAAAAAAACTGCAAAGTGATTACTGCTTATCGACAACCATCAGGGTGAGAAGCCATCACCCCCTCCTTTCCTCTTCACTCTGTGTCATAAAAATCTGCTTTAATTTTCACTGTGCGTGACTCTCTGATTAGGCAGGCTGCCTACAGTGGTACAGTGAAGGGTTAAGGGAGGCTGTGTTAGTACAAAGCATCTATGGGGGAGGACAGCTACAGGCAAGGATGTGCGTACAAGACAAATTTGAACCACATTCAGCCCACATCTCTGTTGGCTGTGTGTGTTGTTTTTTTTTTGTTTGAAAGTGTGACAGCACTGCCTGACTAATTCAAATCTTGATTCAAATCTTGCACTTTTTTTTTTTTTTGGCTTTTCTCTTTTTCCTGAATCTCACGTCAGTGCAGCGTCTTTTACCTGTGAGCTTCTTCACAGGCTGCAGCCGGACGCTGATGGTCTGGTGGCTGAGCAGCGGCGAGGAGGGCAGCGAGCGCGACACGCCCTCCATTATGCGAATGTGCTGCATGCCCTCGGTCATGGAGAGCGGGGGCACGGCGTAGTCTCCTTCAAAGGCACAGTCGCTGTCTATGCTGCCACCTGCAGGATGGGAGGGGGAGAAGAAAACAGCATGTGAGGCTTTTTTTCTGCTTTCAACAGTGAGTTTAGTCTAACACTGCATGAAGACTGCATGTAGCATTTAAATATGTGTAAAACTGTTATAATATCATAAAGTTCAATGTTTTTTAATGAAGTTCTAACATGAAATGAAATAACATGACAAAGATTTAAAGACATAATTAAACACAATTAAGATTAGGCTTTTAAACTCTTTAAAGTTCCCCTCCGACAGTCTTAAACAGCATTTAAGGCTTCAGTAAATGTCATTTTTTGACATTCAAAGCCTCTGTTGAGGTTTTTAAACAAGCTTTGGATTGTGTAAGTTTGACTCGAGCATCATTTGAAGGTTGAAGTGAAGATAAATCCTCCTTTAATCCCAAAAGTTTAAAAAATAAACTCTGAGCTCCTCTCCTGCTGGTAAACGTGTCCAGATCAGGGCGGAGTCATGTGACTTCAGGTGTTTATTCCTACAAAAGCTCCACTTTGACTTTTTAATCAGTGCATTTATCATCATCATCAGCTGTCTGCAGTGTCAGTCCCACAACAATACTAGGATTGCCTTTGCAATTGAATGTTATTTTGGATTTGAATTTCATTTACTATAATCTTTTAATCATCAGTAAAGCTCCATATTATATATTTTTCAATGTTTAGTATTCAAGATATGAGGGAATTAATTCAGAAACGGCCATCACAGTGTCCCTGAGCTTGAGGTTGTGTTTTCAGCAGCTAATATAAAACAGAGAGCAAATTCTCAGGTTTAACAAGCTGGAAGCAGCAAATGTTTGGCAGTTTTGTTTAATAAAATACAAGCAAACCGATAATCAAAACCCAACAAATCGTTTCAGCGCTCAGACTGTTTATTGGAGGGCTGCAGTTTTGGATCGAACCGAAACCTACTGTGTGTTTTTATTTGTTTACCCCTTTAGAAAGTTTATGACAGACACATGTGAGTCCGTCAGCCTGGATCCTGGATCCTGACAGCAGTGTAACACCAGTATTGAGTGCAACATGATTGGCCTGACCCAGAAGAGGGAACAGCCCTGAAGGCAACACGTGCCGTTTACTTTCACTGTTTTAAACCGCAGCCTGGCAGACCTCTGCGAGCCCCGCGGTAACACAATACCCCACAATTTGAATATAATAAAGGAGGATTTTCTAACCATTTCAAATGTGTTTAAACAATCCTAAAGGAGCAGAGTCATGACCATGAGAGAGCATTTTATTTACAGGAGAAAAAAAAAAAGCCTTTCACAATGAGAGGTAATTACAGACAGAGCATAAACAACCGCTCTCCATCACTCACCCAACCCTTTTCCCTCCTGCTTCAAAACCACAAATCATGACAACTTAGGGCTTTTTTCAACCCAAAAAAAAAAAAACTTTCCCCACACATTCCCCAGCGAACAGAATCAGCCAGCTGTCTGCAAACACAACATCCATTTTGTGAATCACACACTGCCCATTTCCCTGCAGACGGAGCTGTAAAAGCAAACTGGTCAAGCAGCCGTCTCGCATCAGATAGCAGCCGCCACAGTGAGACATGAAGCCATTATCAGACACCGGCCTGTGACAAGTCCCAGAGGGGGCCCCGTGTGACCGCCGGGGACGGGGTCAAACCGGTGGGGTTTTTTTAATGCAAACACACTGGTAATAGAAACACATGTGCAAGAAATAACAAGAAACACATCCACACTTCACTGTGTGGCTCCAGCAGTGCTGGAGTCAGTCCATCCATCCATCCATCCATTCATCACTCCATCCATCCATCCATCCATCCATCCATCCATCCATCCATCCATCCATCCATCCATCCATCCACTCATTCACTGGGGAAAGTCACTGCAAAAGCAAAAAAGCAGCAGCCAGAGCGGCGGTTACATCCCGAAGCGAGCACATTCACCTCCTGTATGCAGCGCCTGGTGTGCATACCAAAGGGGAATTAGCTTTTCTGGTAGCAATTATAAGTACTCAAGATCCAACTTAATTTGAATGCATATCAATATCAGATGAAAAACACATAATTAAAGCACTATTAACCAATTAGGCAACCAAAATAAATGGCAAATTAAGCACTTTTTGTCCCACAATCTCGACACTTAGTGGATTTCTTGTCTGAATGGCTTCATAAAAAACAGACATAAACTGTGATATGTTGAAGTAGAAATCAAGAGGTGTGATTTAGGGCAAAGATGGCGGGTGGAGAGGGAGGAAAAGCCGCACTTCAGCGGTGAGATTCAGGGAACAAAAAAGCGTCAAGGGGGAAATGATGGTGTTTTATTTTGGACTGGGATGAGAGACGTGTTCAAGGGCCACTCCACGCCTCGAAATAAACACAAACACCTACTCGTCGAGGGGTTCGGCTCAAAACATGCAAAAAAAAAAAAAAGGCAGCATGAATATTATAATTGCCCAGAACACTTCCTGCCAAGCACCGACAGTCCTGATGATAAACATCTTCATGTTCGGCTGTGTGCAGCCTCTTTTCCCACTGAAGTGACTCAGATTTACAGGAAAAATTGCAAGAATATAAAATTCATACAGTCCTCTTCCTGTAAATATAAATTCATTTCCAGCAGTCATAAAGTTTTCTGCCATAAAGTCCAATAAAATACAGCCTGGTAAACAAGGCCTCCATGGGTTTCTACTGGGGGAAAGAATTATGGGAGAAGTAATGGAGTCTGGAAAGAGACCACCAGGAGAGAAGAGGTGCAGGAAATGAGAAGGTGAAGGTGGAGGTGGAAGCATGCATCATGTTTTTTAGCAACTTCTCACATGTTATACAAGCTGAGTACACTTCGGATAAATTATTGCTGTGGAGCTCAGAAATGTTCCAACAGGTGGGACTGAGGTCAGGACTCAAACTTCTTTTTCCTTTCTGACGTTTGATGTTTATTAAGAAAAACATGTAGGAAAGTTTTTTCTTACCTTGGCCAACGATGCTCAGGTGAGGGTCTAGACCGGGCGAGCGGGGGTCTGCCAAGTCCTCGCTCCCGCCATCTGCAGAGGAGGAGCAGAGAGAGAAAGATAAGGAGTGAGCTCTGTGATGCTGGTAGCGAGGCAGGGAGGTGCGGGCCAGCAGCAGGGCCACGTTCTCCTCTCCGATCAGCCAGGTGTGGGAGCGGAGGACGCCCAGCAGGCTGCTCACGCACAGACCCTCCACACCCTTCCCCCTGGGGCCCAGGCGGCCCCTAATTGTGGCGAAGGGGGACCGAACCGCCAGGCTCCACTTTCTCCGCCTCCCCATGGTTAGACTAAACAGCCAGCGAGCCTCCTGTCTTCAGGGCCGGGCCGTGCAGATAACACAACAGTTTACATTGCAGCCGGCGTTGCATGCACAGAGTCCCGTGTCAGCGCCACGATCACAGAGTTCGCTGGGCTCTGTGATGTGGTTCAATGAGCGAGGGCGAGCGGTAAAACAGTGGGCGTTTCCCAGGATAGATCCACATACGGTTAATGATATGAGGATCAATTACGCCCAAGGGAGCAGGCAGGGAGAATTAGCCACAGTGGATGGAGCTGAGAAAAGGGGGGAGTTTGGGGTTGGGAGGGGGGCGAGGGGGGGGGAGTATCACCGGGCAGCACAGTCAGTGTCACAGGGGGATTGTCTCATAATCCTGTTCAAGTGCAGATGGATCTACTATAAAGCACGATGGCCAGCAGAGGAGGAACAAATGATTTATGCTGAGAATAAACACACCCCGCTGGAATTAAGGGAGCTATTAATAAAACCTAAACTATGATGATGTATGAGAAACCAGACTAAGCCCATGGATTTTCCACGTGTAGATAGATCAAACACTGTTGCATTAAGTAGAGAGACAAGAAAGCCTGTTATCTCAAAAAAAAAAAAAAAAAAAAAGGATTGTATATTCTAGCAAAGACCCGCCTTGCGTTTCAATCACAGAGCTCACCATCGGCCCAGGGAGCTCAAACAAGTACTCGAGTATTATCTCCTCCATCGCAGATTCACACACTGTGCGCCAGTAGCCACACAGCAGGCCAGATTGGCTCGCTGGTGGAAAGATCAAGCTTGTCGATGGACAGATAGAATAAGCCGTGAGGCATGACAGTGTGAGAACTGGGCCAGCCTGAGACTGACACCGGCTGTGCAGAGGGAGTCCTCTGCACAGGCTCTTTCAGCGCTGACCTGAGCCTCCATGTCAGGATGTGTCAGCGTTACAGGTAAAACAACAAAATGTGAAATGTTATGCAACCAAAACATATAATTAGGGAGCAATTATGAGAAATGTCAGCAATACAGTCTGTTTTTTCTCTCGGCGCTAACAGTCAGAACCGTAGATCCCGCTGCTAACTCCTTCACTCTGACACTTCCTTTTCCTGCATGTTCAACACTGACAAAGCCACCAAAAATAGCTCCTCACCTCGTATACCTGATGAGCCATGTCTTCTAGTAAAATCAATGTTGTGAGAATCAATACGGGCTTTGAAAACGATGGGGCTTTAGCTACAAGCATCACCTGCACGGCGAGCCATGAAAACACACACACATAGCATATATAGAGAGTGTGGCGTTGTGAGCGCAAAGCTCAGTGATGTACAGTAATGGATCTTGCACACCTGCTATGCTTCTGCGGCGTATCCGATTAGCATCTTAGGTGACGTTTGGAGCAGCTTGCCTCTCATCAGAAGAGTTCAGTAACTCGAAATGTCATCTCTGAGGCGTTAATAATTTAAATGAACGAAGGGTAAGAAGGTGTAGATTTCGTTACAATAGATCAGAAAGTTCTTGCACCTCATCTTCTTCAGATTTGTGGTGATAGTTTAAGTTTAAAACTGAAACAGAGCTCCGGATTGTGACATATAGTTAAAAAACTGCAGGTTTTAATGGGAAGCGAGGAGGTTTAATTAGATTCCAACCGTTTCACACATTTGTATATTAACTTTTTATTTAAATTACTTGGTTATGGAGGTTTTGTGGAAAAACTTCCACACAGCACAAATCTGGCTCTACCTCTTTACTGCAGCCTCCTTTTCTCTCCGCTGTTTTTTCAGGCTTAGGAAACATCTTTGTACCTCTTTTATTCAAAAGAGAACGGCCCTATTCTTCTGTGCAGATTGCTCTCTTGTTACCAGCGATCACAGCACAATGTCCTGCCACACAGATCAATGGCCTATTAAGCAGGGAACACGAAAGGGGAGGACTTATGCGTGACAGACGACGGACAAACAGTGGACATCATTCCAGTTCTTTACAGAACATCTGTCAACCACTTGTGTCACCATCAGCATGAGAATACAACCGAACACACAGACGTTCTGCAGCAGAACCAACGTCCCGTTCGACTGTAAAATCAAAGCTTTACCGTCTCTGAACGTAAAAGACCATCTTAACTGAGGGAATAATGGTGCACTCGCTCTGTCGGCTGTTCGAGGCTGCGATGCCACAGAGCTGTGTTAGGGTGTCAAAGGTGCGAGCCAATTTCGCACTCGGACAAAGAGTCATTATGGGAGAAGTCAGCGTGACACCCGATAGCGATCCCATGGAGCATGGCGGAGAACTCGGCTATCATTATCGCTCAGACTGACTGTGATGAACCCTCCTGTGCTCACTGTGTTCAATGTGACCTCTGCTTCGGAGTGGGGCTCCTTTCCCAGCCACTGTCTGAAGACGATTACTATAAATTGTTGTCTTTTGTGAGATCACCTTTGGTGTAAAAAAAAAAAAAGGAAAAGCTCACAAGATGGGAGTGTTTGACAGGAAGTTCAGTCATCACCGGCTCCTCATCGAGGCTGTGAAGCTTTATGCTGAACGTCCACAAAACTCTGAGCAGCTAATCTGGAGGAGAGTTTGTGGGACAAATTACGATTCGAACTGGATTCAGGTCTTCTTCTGTGTGTGATTGATCACATCACACACTACAAGGAACCAATAGATTCCCCTCCCTCCCAAAAAAGTGCAATCGATGCCCATCTTTTACTTGCGGGACTCTCGAGGGACGGAGAAAAAGGGTGCAGCTGAGCCATGAAACTGAGACACATCCTGGATATTAGCAGCCCAAAGAATTACATCCTTCAGCTCAATGACTCCACCCGCTGACAGCGCAGTGATTCAGCCTTCGCTTCACTTCCTGTCTGCCTGCTTTCTTACCTGTGCTGATTGCCTCCATGGGGCCCTAATGCTTCGATGCCAACTTGTTGTCAATCCCCAAGTCTCTCACCGGGAAGCAAACTAGGACCCTCAATTAAACACCCATATTCTCCCCGTTACTCTGCACGTCGCAGCTAATTTTTCTCACCATTCATCACAATAAGTGGGTGAGAGGGGGGGCCAGGAAATCTGTCAATGAGTTGATCCAGAGATTCTTCATTCTGTTTACTTATTACACCAGGCACAGAGACTCTTTCTGCACTTTGCATACCTCAGAGGCATAACATCTGCAAAGACGGTGCCATAAATAATTGTGTAAGTTCGGTGCAGAAAGTGATACAATTATAATTTACTGAATGCAGAATCTTATTATCTTATTATACACTTTTTATCGGCAAAGCTAACTGTTAAACTATCCAAAATTCCTTTAAATTTATAGAAGAAATTAAGGAATCATGTGCAAGCTGTAACGATAAAACATGCTGACATTTATCCAGCACACTGTGGCTCACACACACATATGGACGAAAGTGTGTACTGTTTATCACACGGAGCTGTCGAGTGTGAGCAGATTGACTTAGATTGAGATTGATTTAAAGAGTGTTAAAAAGAAAAGTTTGAAAACTGGAAAAGGTAAATGCCAAACAGTGAATAAGTGATGTGTGCTCTTGTAGAGAGCAACAATAAGTGCTGCCAAGTTTTAATATATGATATCATCAGAGAGGAGGCCGGGAGATGAGTGTTTATATGAGTGAACGTCACCTCAGATTCACCTCAATGAGCCAAAATTTGAAAGATGCAAACATTTATCTGTGCATCAGAGTTACAGCTTCTGACTTTTTGTTAAAGTAGTCATAATTACTAACATCTAGGAAGAAGAACTTATGTCACAGGCTGCAAAAGTGTGATTTCTATCAACAGACGTGTTAAAAATACCAAAATCATCACACTGTTCCTGCTACTGATCAACTAATCAATTAATCGTCGAACCACTTCAACGTTAAAATGAACAGGTTTTGCAGTTGAGCCTTTGAGTTTATTGTCAAAGAGACACTCTTCTTCTTCCCTGATTAGCATTTAAGTTGTGTTTAAAATAAATTCACGACAAAATGGAGAAACTTAATGAATCACAACAACACAGCGAGTCGCACGGAGCCGTAAGACAACACAGACATCTGCTCAGCTGTAAAACATCAGCCAACATAAAACTGCATGCACACTCCAGAGGACACACACACACACACACACACACACACACACACACACACACACACACACGCGCACGTCGTCTGATTGAGTGCCTGTCAAGTATTTTCTCACTTCTTGCTCGACCGCAGGACGTTCAGCGTTCTGACGTCCTGCCAGTGTGAAACAAAGGGACCGTTTCCATCCAAACCACAGATTTACTGTTCTGTATATACATACACATGTAGCCACATGTACACTGCAGGAGGAGGGACCGAAAATAATCTTTGCAGGGTATACTTGTGTCAAAAATAAACATGATTTCAACAGAGAGTCAATGTAGGCTATGTTTAACATAAGAAAAAAAAAGTGAAAAAAGGTGGATGAACGAGTTAGACGTTTTGCAGCACGAGGGAAAGAGTTGGAAAATGTTTTTTGTCTCAAAGAGGGCTAATACAAGCTAAAGCTACAAGCTAACACTGACAAGTAGATATCAATAGTTAGGTAGCACCTCTAAGTCAACTTAAACTCAAGTTGGTGACATCAAGATTACCGGTATGTCTGTAAACGCCTCACACTACAGGACCATTTGTGCAGAAAATCTGCTTGAACAGTCCTGAGTCGGAAATGTCAGGAGTGTCAGCAGGAGCAAATTCAACCCAAAAAACTTCCCAATTTTCCTCTAATTCTCAGCCTGTTTTGTTTAAAATAGGTGTTTCTTAATGACTTTAAAAACTGATGAATGTACAGTGATTACAAGAGCTAAGCTGTGTCACTCAGCTAAATAATCGGAGCTGCAAAACTTAACTTAACGTCTTCAGACATTTTTTAAGAAGAAAAAAAACACACTTTCTCTGCTTTCAGCTTATAAAATGTGAGGATCTGCTGCTTTTCCTGTTATGTGTCATTTTTAGGTTTAGGTTGAACAAACCAAGACATTTAAGGGCCTGACCTACAATGTATCACTGGGGGAAACCTTCAGCTGTGAGCCAGCGAGGAAGCTGACAGGAGTATTAACCTGTATGTTCATGTTTTTGATGGGAGGGGGGGGACCTAAGCACCGGTGGGAAAAACCCCAGCAGGCGGAGGGCAGAGCAGAACCTTTTCACTGTGAGGTGACGGTCCTCCTGCAACCAACCGAGCCACCACGCTGCCCGTCTGATGGATGTAAACAACATGGAGCCCCGCGCTGCTCGCTGTTTCATCCCTGTAACGATTTTACAGCAAGACAAAAAGGTGTGTGAGGCTGAGAGCGAGCCTCGTCCAACTGTTTGTCACTTTCTGTTTTATCTGCTCTGACAGGCCAAAGGACAATCCTGTCAACCCTTAAGCACTATTACTTTGGGGGAGGACAAACTGCACCAGTTATGAGGACCCCCAGTAGAGGGAGGACGCTGTTATGGACCCCTGGTTGTTGTGAGCCTCCTGCAGGTGTTTTTGAGCAGAATAGTGGGAAGAAAACTGAGCCGAGCCTGCAGTTTCACAGGCTGTTAACTGTGTTTAGGACAGTGCTCATATCAGCTTTGATTTAATGCTTGTGTTCTACTCTTTCAACAGCAAGAAAGCCAGAAAAAAAACAGCCAGCCAACACGAGAGCAAAGAAACTGATGTACTGTGTGGGAAGCAGACACTTCTGAACGTTCTGATGCCTACTGCCTGATGAGCAGTCACATTATATGCAGAAAAGAACTGATTTTGTATTAGCACACACTGATTTTACTGTTTTTTAAGCATTTATTCATGAGTCTGTTTATTAAAGTAATGTGTGCTCTTCAAATTAGTTATAGTTTAGTATTCAAGAGGTCAGATTTAGCTGATATTTTCTCCCAAAAGGCCCTGAGATTCACTGCAAACACAACTACAATGCATCATATTTAGCACTCTTCATTTGTTTTCTGCTCAAAAATGGTGTTAACAAAATAAAATGACAATATTTCTTCATATGGGATTCAAAATATAAAAGCTAAACAGTCAACACACACAGCCACGTGGTGTAAGCTATGCATTTTAGCTTATTACATGTGTCCTCAATGTAAATCTAAGCTGAGTCAGTACACGCTTAACATCGAATACCCCCTTTAAAAAGCCAAGTCTCTGCACAAACAGAGAGTATTTAATTTCCAAGATAACAGCACTGCAAATAACAACTGAATAACTGAATCTGTGTTGTTGTATTTTTGGCTCATTTGTTCTCTCTGCATATTGCTTTACATGCCGAGAGCAAACTGTAAATCAGCGGCATCTTCCAATTTGCCAGGCGACGACGGATGTGATAAAAGACGAAATATTCCTGCATCCCAGTCATGCCCGAAGCACTACAGGAGTGTCTCTATTTGTCCTGTTGTTACATAACTGTTGATTATCCGCTGGCTACGACAAATCACATGCAGTTCTTTTTTTAGCTCAAACTGCTGCTATAACTGTTCCTTTTTCATTTTATCTCATGACCTGTATCACCCAGCAGATATGGAAGTGTCTACATATTGTTCTTTAAAGACAGCTAACATGGTAAGCCAACATGTATTACAAAAAGAGAGGATCAGTTCTAAAACTTAAACTAAAAGAAAAGAAAACAACTTAAAATTGCTTTGACTGACATTTTTTGGCCACTTGGGGGCAGCAGAAACAAGTTAGGAACACAACAGTTACCTATCATCACCTTTTTAAGAGGTATATTTAGCAAACAATGGCTTATTTACATATCCTTTTACATATCTTTATGGCATATTTACACATCTGGCAGCTGCGGAGCAACAAAATCATAAAATTGCAGTCGTGTTTCACTGTTTATTCACCTTTTTTTTAGCTCTGTTTGGGGGGTTTATCAACTTCTGAGGGAAATATCTAGCTAAATGCTAGGCTAATATCCGCAAGTTAAGGATTAATTGCATAAAGTTGGACCAAAAAGTCTCCAACGTCATGTGGCCCACTGAGTGACATGAGCTGTGCAGTTTCCAGATGTGCATGTTAGCTGATTTACTCTTTGCTTCAAAAGCAGGCTGAGAATAAAAACATAAGCGATCAGAGTTTATTATTCAACTGCAAAACTCCTCACTTGATAACAAATTTGAGGGATTTACTCACAAATGTTTGATCAGATTTCATTATCCTAAAGTAAAACTGTTGCTATCTTTAAATATTAGCATTGGTGAGGCCTTAAAAGCTCATATCTCTCATGTTTTAACTGATGTATCTCTAACATACACTTTTATGACGTGGTGGTGCCCCAAGTTTGACCTGTGAGTCTCTTCTACAAATGAAAGAAAAAAAAGAAAAAAAGGAAAAAAAGACAGTATTTCCTTGGCTTTAAATAACACCTAACATCTCCTCCCACCCTCCAGAAAAGCCCAGAGCTGTGACCCTGGCCACCGAGGTATACGTGGAGGACAGCGAACAGCACGGTGGCGGCGCTGGGCCAGAGAGGTGACGCATATGTGAGTGGGAGAGTGCGTCAGGCTCTGGCTGACAGCACCACCACTCAGCAGTGTCCTGGATGGATGGAGGTGTTATGATGGAGGAAGCAGGGAGAAACAGAGAATGTGTGTGCAGATAGAGAAAGAGAGAAAGAGAGAGAGAGAGAGAGGGAAAAATGAGAGAATGAAAGAGTGATATGCCCTGACTCCTACACCGCCATGCGATGCTGAGAAAAGCTGTGTCGCAGCACTGAGTGGGTGGGCTACGATTATAAATAAAATACAAATAAAAGCTAGAGAAGAGTCTGGAAACACAAAGAAAAAATAAAAAAGAGAGAGAGAGAGAGAGGCTGCATCAAGCATCTCCTACCTTCAGTCTGACACACCACTGGGGTTACATCACAGAGCGGAGAGAAGTGAAAAGCATGCAGCAAAAAATAACCAAACGGAAATGGAAGTGTTACAGGGATTTTTTTTTTGCTTTTTTTTGCTTTGGCTGCTTTGAGATTCAGAGGGAGAAAGAGGACGAACAGAGAAATGAAAAAATAAAAAAAATAAAAAGCCGGTTTGGCTCCTGGTCTGCCTCTGGGCGTTTCAGAGAAGAATGATGCCTTTTGTTTCGGTCCATTTTTAATCCGTGACAGTCGCACAGAGAGGAACGGCAGGAATGTGAAGAGCTGACATCCCACCTGTGCCACCTCCCTCCTTACTTCATCCTCTGATGTGGTCTCTTAAACACTAATAGGCTACAAGCATCTCCATCATTTTCATTTGGAGTTCAGCTTACCTTCTTCTGTAAATAATTTTCTGATATAATTATCATTAAATGTCAATTTCAAAGATTTGTTCAATTCCAAACCCAAAGATATTCAACTTACAGAAATTTAAGCTAATAAAAACACAAAATCCTTAAAGTGGAGATTAATTTTTGATTCATAAATGACTTTATCATCAGTTATTGATCCTTTAAACCCTCCTTCTGAAGACAAAGTGTCCAACCGCAGCTTTAAAATGAATACAGTAGACATTTCAGGCTTGTCAGGCTTTGAATTTCTGCACATGCTGAAGCAGTGACTGAGTTCTGCTGCAAAAATGACTCAGCGTGCAAAGATTTTCAAAGGAGGCATCTTTTCTTCAAGCCTTTTTGAAATCAGAAGTGTAAGAAAGGGATTTAACAGTGTGTATCATGGGCCAAGCTGCAAGTGTTAGCATGTCCAGCTAACTAGAATCAGAGCTGCTCCAAACACAAACACATGTCATTGACTAACAATACTAGTTCGTCAGGTCACAAGTCCTGATTTTAAAAAGGTTGGGAGGCTGTGTAAACATTATAAACACAGAATAATTATAAAAAATAATGTTAGCATGAATGATAGCATAGTGATGTTGATGTATTTCCATGTAGTGAGTCACAAAGACTTACAGTTCAGTTCTACACGGATGGCCTGAGTATGTACATATGTATGTAGCATTAGCTGCAATCATTAAGCACAGTATAACGAATGTATATTTAAGACTCCTTTACGACTCCTTTAAAACAAGTTAGAGGGAAATGTTTTATGATTCTGTGTTTTCAAACACAATCAGTGCCAAAAAAAAGCGGCTCCATCTGCAGAAAAGTTAGCTACAGCTGCTAACACCTGCTAGTGACGGTTTGTTAAGGCAGCAAAAGTTAAAGCTGTCGGCTGCAGAAGAAAAGTCAGATTTTTTCTCTTTTAGCTGAAGTAAATCAAAGACTCATTGGCTCAAATCTACCGTCTCCATCGCTGTAAACGGCATGGATGCGGTGCGTAAACAGAGAGCTGGACAGGCTTATTAGCATCAGCTGAGTCTAACTAAGTGCGATGGGGCTTGGCGTACAGTTAATTTACTCTACTTATTAATGAATTACTCATTAATCATTTCAAGACTGGTTGGAGGTTTAAAAAAAAAAGGAAATGGGAGTAAACAGTTTTTTTTGTTTTAGTCAACGTTTGGAGGCCAAACTGCGTCTGCTGTGGAGGGAAAACCTGATTTGTGTTGGTTCTGCTGCTTCGTTTCACCTCATCGACACGTGTCGGTTTGTGGCGCCACCTTCGGTTCCCTTTGACCTCTGGCTGTCCACGGCGAGAGGAGAGGCGTCTGCGACTCCCGCTAAGGTTGCAGATGCTTCGCTCTGCACCGGTGAAGAGTGTTTAATGAGAAAAGGGATTGGGATCCTGATAAACTCACGCGGGGAAGCTGAGGGAAGAAAGGAGCTCCTGCTGCAGTCAGGGCTTGTTTATTATGAGGGAAGATTTTTTTTTTTTTTCCTGCCTTTCAAATTACTGCCTCAGTGAATGACAGACTGAGCCATTATCATACAACGGCTTAAAGAGGAATATTGCTAAATTTGATCCTAATTCATGCTGCTTATCGGAGGGGGGGGGGCTCACTCTGTGCTGTGGGGATTTGTAAGCTTCACAACAAACCCAGAAAATGTGGAAGGAGAAGTTTGCACCACACCCTAATCGCACCTTAGCCAGCTCCACCGAGGATGAACAAACTCTAAGAAGATCATTCAAGGGATTTTCAAGGAATTCAAAAGTGTTTTCTTCAGAATCGACGAGAAAATGCCAAGATTCGTTTATAGACTCACAGCTCACAGCAAACACTGGCAGCAGGAATTATTCCAATCTCTGTCTTTCTGCGAGAAAATGAGATTTTAACAGCCTGACACTTGCAGAAAAAAAGATATCTGGAATAAAAAAACAGGGTCTTTTAGAAAACCAGACATCATGCTAAAATGCAAAGTTGACTCGAGGTAAATTTAAGAGCTCCACTTAGGAAATGAGATGCAGGAAAAAAAACGACCCAAAAGGGCAGCACAGTGTTTCAGTGTCAGAGACAAAGCTCCAGGCTGCAGATTAGTATACGGCGCCACATTTTTGAGTCAAAAAATCTCTCTCACAGGTTCATACAGAAGTTAATTTAACTTTTCCACGGACTGTCTGCAGGCTGTGTGACTAATGTAAATCATTCCAATGAGCCGCCATTTGACGATATTCGTTTTAAAGAGCGACTACTCCGAAATTAGTTATATTTTCATGGAAATTTAATTAACTGAGAGGTACTGCCGCGCTAGAAAAGCAGAGCAACAGATGCATAACATAATACCCGAAAGCAACTCCGAACACCAGAGCACAATCACCAGTTTATCTATTTATATAATGATTTAATGCTCAGCAGCCTTTTATTTGGGCCACAGCGGCAGAGTGCACCTCTCCTCGCAGAACACCAGCTAAATGCCAAGCAAACAACAGATTAAAAGCCCAGAGTACAGTGTCTCCAAAATAGCCGAGAGCACCAAAACACAAACCGTAAAAAAAAAAAAAAAAAAAAAAAAAAAAAATGGGGGGGGTGTTTGATGTCGGTTAGAAAAAAAAGGCCGGCGGCGCAGACGGGCTGAGTGTCATTTTGTT
>JAQMCX010000033.1:5333532-5414401 GCA_029814765.1 Acanthurus leucopareius
CCCCCCCCCCCCCCCCCCCCCCCCCCCCCCCCCCCCCCCCCCCCCCCCCCCCCCCCCCCCCCCCCCCCCCCCAACAATTATGGAAGAGAAGGAGAAAGGGAGGAGAAACCGAAAGAGAGAGGAGTCCATTGACTGTGCCCATAGTAACAGAGAGAGGGAGGACAGAGGAGGGAGGGAGGGAGGTGAGAGAAAGAAAGAGACGATGGAGGCCGTCCTTGCCAACGCGCCCTCTTTCATTGCAGCCTGTTATTCTTAAACTATGATTGCCCACAGCGTTGCAATAATTCATTCTGTTCTCAGTGTCATTGTGACGATAAAGGAGGGAAGAAGAAAAACTACACATACACACACACACACACACACATAGTAGACCCACACACACAGTCTCAATTGCAATGAAGAAGAGTCTACAACAGCAAACAAGCAGGCCTGAATAATGAAATACACATTAAATATAAAAGAGACTGGGGGATTGTGGAGCCTGCAGTGCCACAGCAGACACCAACACTTATACATGTGAGGAGAAAGTAGGCTAATGCATGTAGCTGGATATCTTATCATTAACATGACAGCTACACACTTATAGTACAGTATGTGTATGTGTGTGAGTGTGTGTATGGAAGGTAAAACGTTCACACGTGTCCTGACCTGAACTGTTGCTGCTGCAGTTTTCTTACAGCTTTCCCATCAGAAAAAACAACTCCAATTTCATATTGCAGACGACGTATTTGTCAAGATGGATGGAGGGAAGCAGAGAAATTGTATAGAATTTAAATTCACTGTCAGAGCAGCTTTGGTTCAAAAAGCAAAGTGCTGTCAAAGTTCATATAGAGAGATTTTTAATGCATCAGAAAGTGTTTGCTGAGCACAAAGAATTCAACAATGGGCGAAAAAACAATATCACAAACTCCAGGATATGGGTCAATGTGTGTGTGTGTGTGTGTGTGTGTGTGTGTGTGTGTGTGTGTGTGAGGGAGAGAAGAGTATTGTTTTTCACAGACCCAGCATGTTGATCTGACATCAATTTTTCATGTGCAGTTTTCAGCCGGGCGTCTCTTTCTGTTTGCCTGTAAGTCTCATTGTTTGGGTCGTTTCTATAGACATTTTTTGAGATTTTAGAAAGATTAAATTTTGCTTTTGAGCTGCTGTTTTGGTTGTTATAAGCTTAGTTAGTGAGAATTTAAGGCTGGAACTGATGATTTTATTTTTTACTATCAATACATTAACTATTTTTCTCCGTTATTTGTTTGACTGTTTGTCCAAAAATCTGAAGACATAATTAAAAAATCACAAGTTGATGTCAGCACATTTTGTTTTATCCAGTCAAGAGTCAAAAACTCAAAGATATTCAACCTCTAATAAAATAAAACAAGGAAACTTAGGAAATCCTCATATTTAACAAGCTCGAACCTCATTTAAATGATGCATTTGGACTGAAACAATAAAAAGATGTTCAAAATAGTTGCTGATTAAGTTTCCATCCATTAAAGAGTCCAATGACTTTCAAAGTAGGAGCCCTTGGCCTTTTAAGAGCAACCAGGCGGCCTCAGTAAATTAGAATAAAACTGACTTATGATTGTTGTCATTATTATCATTATTCCAAAATGTCATAACAAATATAAATCTTGTGTCTCTATTAAAACACCTTGTGCTAGCTAGTTAGCTTGCTGCAAACTGTTTTCTAGCATTTGCCATAGTTTTGTCAATGTGTTGACATCAAAATCAGGGGCCATAACTACAAGCTAATAATATTTGGGGGCTTTTTCATGGGAAAGTCTGAGAACCCCTGGATCAGTCAATTTAAATGACAGGCTGTATGCAAACTTCTGCACATTGTTCAGTCTTTTAAATATATACTGTATATACAGACTATAAATATACAGTCTGTTTTTATTTGACATTTCTTTCTAACAAAGATAACATGGTCCGTTCGAGCAGTGACAGTTTTTTGACAAATAAAGTTTAGACCCAGACAGCAGGCCGCCTCTGCCCCGTCCTCTGTCTGTCTCTGGATGCTTTACAGGGCGGGGTTAGCTGGAGAAACGGGGCTGTAACTTATGATTATGTTCATTATCGTGTAGCTTGCTGTTTAGTTTAGTCTAAAAATGTGTAAAGAAATGTGAAAAATGCTCATTACAAGTTCCCAGACACAATGGTTACGTCTTTCAGTCGTTTGTTTTCTTTCTTCCCAACAGTCTGAAACCCAAAGACATTCCTTTTCTAATTAAATCAAACCGATTAAAGCAACAAAATCTCTCATTTTAGAAGCTGGAACCGGTGAATTTTGAGCATTTTTGTCGAATAAACCACTGAATAATTGATTATTATTGTTGTACGGGATACATTTTCCGTCTGCCCGGGTTGGGATGCACCTGTTCCAGTACATGTGTCTGCATAAGTGTGACACAATCATCAGACCTGTCAAAACAGATAAATTCAACCAGAGGCTGCAGAAATCCAGCCCTTCCAGCGAGTGTCAGCAGGAGTTACAGTAATTGAGTGTGGCAAACATGGCCGCCACAGACTGGAGAGGAGGTGGAGGAGGAGGAGGAGGAGGAGGAGGGGGGACAGCAGACAGTCAGACAGACAAGTACAGACACAGACAGACGGGCAGACGCACTGGGACACACGGCTGGCGTGGGTTTAGTCCACGCCTTGTTGATGTGGTGCTTGATGTGCAGCTCCCGTGAAGTCAACCGACGTCGCCGCCTCACTTATGCAATGTTGTGTTTTGCAGCATTTTTTTCATGCGGTGCAGAACGAGACAATATCCCTCAGTTTGCCCCGGCTAGCGAGTGCACTTCCTGCTATTCAAAGGCACACGGCGTTGAGCGGCAATAATGAGCCCATCCACATCAAGAGGCACAATGAAAGCCCAGTTTCCGCGACTGGCAGAAACAACAGGATGCCGCTGCAGAAGGGGGGGCGTGGGGGGGCTGATAAAGTCCTGGATGGCATCAAAAATTTAAATGGGCCACCAACATTTTAATTCATATTTCTCACGGTCAAACATGCCGTCTGGCTGGCTGTTTATGGAGGATTTTGGATCTTTATGATGTGTCAGTGTTTGGTTTGCTAAGAGAAGAAAGGATGAGAAAATCATGAAAAGAAAAGGTGATAAAATAAAGAGTTTAGAAAAGGAAAGAGAAGATGAAGGATGGCAAATGGCTAGCATGTGTGATAATGAGATTGAGAATGTTAGTAAGTCCAGACAAATAAGGGAAAGAACTGAAGAAGGGATGAAAAGAAAGGAGCGACAGATGTGAAAAGAAGCTGTGATGATGTGTCGGAGCGTTTGGATTGACAAAGAGATGAGAAGCAGCAGCGATGAATGGAGACAAAGATGAAGAAGAAGGAAACGGCTGGTGGACACGTTTGTTCGGGAGATGATGTGGATAAATGGACGGAAACGGACTTTAGAGAGAAAAGGAGGAGGATGGGAGGAGGAAGAGGAGGGGATGGAGCTGGTGAAGACTCATTAGCCTACGCAGGGCCGGTACACCGAGCCTTCCCCGCTCCACCGTTTCATCTCCCTCTCCTCTCTCTCCTTTTGTTCTCCAGAAATATCTGAGTGGGTGGGAGAGAGAGTAACGGAGCGAGCGAGAACGAAGGAGAAAGTTACAGTAAGTGAAGTGATGACAGAGTGAGGGGGAGAGAGGGAGCGACACAGGAAGTAAAGATGCCGAGAGAGCGAGAGAGTGAGCGAGCAGGCCTGGAAAAGAGGTGTAAACAATACAAATGAGACACCAGATCTTCCAACATCAAAACGGGCCTCTAATGTTATCAGACCGTAAAAAAAAAAACAGCAACAACTAAAGACACAGTGTGTGACATTTACGGATTACTCTGCAGGGTTTCCCGCAGGGTTGCAATGAGGAACAACTCCGCTAACGTGAGAAGGAGTGATCAGATTTTTTTCGTGAAAGCAGCTAAATCACACAGCAAAGGGCAAGTATTTCATGAGTGAGGCGATGGTTCAAACCGTGAGCAGTAACAGTGAACGGAGAAACTATTACCGTCCGTGTTGATATTTCATTCATGCTTTGAGACATTTTTCCAGCAAAGAATGTCAAGGATGCCCCGGTTCTACACGCACCATTTGAAAACAGCTGGGACGCCGTGAAACGTAAATAAAAACTGACAGAGAAAATAACCACCGGGATTTTCAGCAGTGAAGCTAATCTGAAGCTAAATCCTGACAATACCACACAGCGTTTAGTCCAACTTTAGCAAAACATTGGTGTTGTATCTTATTTTCAGCTTTATGTGCTAAGTAAGTAGGAAATCCTCACATTTTTTTGTAGTTTCGATAAAATTTTTGATTTTTTTACTGCCTGTCTGATTAGCTTACAGTTTATTTAGATTCCCTGTCTGATTTATTTCACCAATTTTAATACTACAATGCCCCCTTATCTCACCAATGAACTATTTGAGTATAATATTAACAGATATAAACTACAATCAAAACTTTAAAATAAGGTTCCACTTTGTAACAAACCTGCGATATTATTGAAATTATTATATATATCTTATTATATGATTATATGACTAAGAAAGCAAGATTATGAATGTGTCAGAAAGTATTTGGCACCAACTTTACGAACCTGTTATTTAAAAAAAAATTGATGTTCAATTAACAGTCAGAGGAAACAAAAAAAACATTTCAAGTTTTTACAGGATGAGAAGAAAGAGAGAGGTATAGTTAGGAATTGTTAAACATTTTTGACTCAATATCTGATACAATAGCACAAAATATTTTACAAATGGAGCCAAAGTTCTCACATTTTAAAGCCAAGAGTCTAAAAGTGTCAAAATTTTTGTGTTTTAAAGAATAACAAGATTTTATGTCCAACATTCGGGGAGAGGGAGGTGGAGAGATGACATAATTTTGTAGAGACCAATCAGCGACAGCAGGCACAGATGCCGGTACTTTGGGTATTTGATGTTTTTTAGTGAACTTTAAGACATAAAGAGCGACAGACATTTCACGAAGAACACGGTGAATCACTGTTAAGGAGGCATTTGATCCTTCACTCCTGTCTCTCACGCAATTTTCTCTACTGATGCCCATCTGTCAGACACTATGGCTTCTCCAGTGCTCTCACTCTGTTATTTATTTTCAGTATCTATCTATAGAAACACACACACACACACACACACACACACACACACACACACACACACACTCACTCACACCCATGCTTAAGGTGTGGCACGATGCCGCCAAGACGCTGACTGCTGTGTGAGCCCTCTACCTGGGTCAAGGTGACACCGAGCGCAGCAGCCACAACAAAACCAGATGAAGAGAAGGGTTTGACACCAGAAACAAAACCGACACTCAACACTGCTCTTAAATCACACACATGAACCCTCCAGCCTCAAAAACACACACTTAGACGCCGGCGTGGTGCCTTTATGGACTCAAGAGCAGCTCAGACAAACAACCAAAAAATCCTGAGGAACAATTATCGACTGAGCCGTGATGGATAACATCTCTTTTAAAAGGCAGTTTCTACCACTCCCCACAGTCATAACTGAATCCTACATCCATGTAAATCACCCATCCATCCATTCATCCATCCTTCCATCCATCCATCCATCCATCCATCCATCCATCCATCCATCCATCCTCCAACCCCGATTCATCCCTCTCACCTTCGTCAGTCGAGCGCCTCGTCTGCCCAGGCAACAGAAATCCTGCACCATAGTAAAGGAGATCCTAAACAAAAGGAGGAGATTGTAGAGGCACGAAGAGGAAAGAAAACAACGAGGAGGGAGGACAAAAAAAAAAAAGGCAGAGAGAAGAAGAAGACAAAAGATAGAGGGAGGGAATAGAAGGGAAAAAAGAGGGAAAGAGAGAAAGAGGTAAAAAAGAACGGCCCAGACAGGCAGAGAGGCTCTCCAAAATGTGAGCAGCGAGGGAGGGCGAGCGCCAGGTGTCAGCACGCATACACTCGCTCAGCCGCGCATGCACACACACACACACACATGCTCACACACACACATTCACACACATTCACACACAAACACAGGCAGACAGGCAACTCTCTCTCTCTCACTCTCTCTCTCTCTCTCTCTCTCCTCCTCCTCCTCCTCTTCCTCCTCCTCCTCCTCCTCCACTCGCTCTCTGGCAGCATTAACCCTCCCTTATTCTCTCTCTCTCTCTCTCTCTCTCTCTTTTTCTCTCTCTATCTCCTTTCAACCAGGGCAGAATTCCTTAACTCTTTAAAAGCCAGTGATCTTCATGACCGATTGATCTTTCTACCCTCCATTGTGCTCAAATATCAAGGGTCTTTCTTGCATTTTCAAAGAGGAAAATCATTCACTAACAATGTCTTTTTTTTGGCCACTTCTAGGTTTCAGAATCAAGATAAAAACATGTAAACACAAAGTTTTCAGGGTGACAAAGCATATAGGAAGCAATAAGAGCTCAATGAGAGCTGGACTCGTGTTTCTGGCCTTATATTTAAGTCCAACATTGGCTTTGACAAATTCCTTAGAAAAATCTCTGGCTTTTATTTGCCAAATTTTTGTGGCTGACCAATCAGAGTTGATGGCAAACGCAGCCACTGAAGTAGTAAATTCCTCAGTGTTATTCTGACACCGAAAGCTGAGTTCTCCTGATGCTAAATCTGTTCTTCATTGGTGTTCAGGAGGAGCTACATGCTATTTCAGCTTAGGTAGCCATGTGATGTGATGCCTCTCAAATCCAAAAACTCTTTGCTGTTGCTTTGCTCAGTGGGCGTGGCCATCCAAGGCTCACATGCAATGCATCCTGGTACATGTAGGTGCTGCCGGCACGGTTTCATGAGCAGAACTTAATTTTCTCAGTCAATACAGAACAAATGGAAGAATTTAATGCTTCAATTGACTGAATCTACCATTGACATTGACGTCAGACATTGAAATTAATTATTCTGCAGCTTGTTGCTAACTGTGTTAGCGTGTTTGGTGCTGTAAAAGTACAGTGCTGTAAATTATTTGCATTTTTTGCTGAAAAACTGGATGCAAAATTGATGAAAATGATCAAAGTGAACCAAAAAAAGAAAGGTGCAAGCCATAAAAAACAAAAAAATGAGCCAAAAGATGCTAAAATGTTCCAAAGATCTGAGTGGATATGCTAAGTTCAGCTTTATATCACCCAACATCAGTGCATCCATTGTTCACACAGTAATATTATTCACAGTAGTTTTGATTATAATTGACATATTAACTGTATCAACAAGCTGTTGGAGATGAATGCTTTAGTTGAAAACAACTGATTTCTTTGTGATAAACCTTTATCAACTACTTTCCGCTGCTATTGATCACAAAATGACCTGCCAGTTTAGTTCCTCATAAAAACAGATCATTAGAGTTGGACATGAACACTTAAAAAGCAACAGGTGAGACTTTGTATTAATGCATAACCAAATCTGAATCATTAAAACCAGATATTTTTATCACAGTTTTTACTCAAAATGCAGCAAAAACATACATTAATGTCCTCGCCAGCGTTTACGTGTTTAAGGCCTATCACTTTCCACAACCGTATAATACTGCCAACACTATCCTCGCTCAGCCGCCACCGAAGACAGGAATCCATATCTGGGTCACAGTAACGCCAACTGCTAAATATCAGTCACACTTCAGCCGTGAACACCCTTTAATCAAGCTGTCAACATTAGCATGGAGTAGAGAGTTGACACAGTTCCAGCGTAAAGTATCAGATTGAAGGATGCAACAAACACACTGACGTTGCAATCAAAGTCCAGTTTTTTTTTACACAACTTCCTGCACGGAGCAAATCTAGTGTGAAAGACTCTGTAAGGAGATGAAATGAGAGGAAAAAGGCCTTAGAGGGACGGCAGGAAAATGAGTCCGAGTGAGAGGTAAAGGAAGGGAAAAGGACACATCGAGACGGAGTGAGACTTCCCACTATTGACGTTGTGATCAGAGAGTGGAGGAGAGGTTAGACCAACGCTTCTTCGCCCACGCATCGAGCTGCCCACTCCCTACTGCTAGAAACTGAAATGCACGGCTCCTTTATTACAAAAGAGCCTCAGCAGCAGGGACACATCCACCGACTCTCCATTTAAAAATGTCACTACTTCCACACATAGCCAGTGAAATTACCGGGGACGTTGTGAGAACAGCCGTCAAAACCACCGGTAAATGTCGGTGTCAGGGAGACATTGGAGACCCCTCTGTGGGCAGTCTGAACGGCTGATGGGGTGAAGTCTACATGTACGAGTGCTGGTTTTAGACATGCATCAGGCCCTTTTAGCAGAGATTTACGATGGCAGTCGAAGCAGAACTGCTGAATACGGGAGGCAGACCGGTGGCTCTGCAAACTGAGACATGATTCACGCCATCTTCACACATTAGTGTCCTATGGCAAAAAAAAAAAAAAAAAAAACTGAAAAAAGCATGAGAGGATGTGCTTCACTGTGATTATGGCACGACGGCGATACAAAAAAGAACAATGTACGGCTGAGTACCATTGGCGGCGGTGAGCACCAGCTATTACAGAAAAGAATGCACTTGACAGAATTGAGTATTTTTATTCAGCAGCTGAAATAACTGTACACTGTCTTTAGAGCTTCCTTCAAAGTGCTGCATGTACTGTACAGAGAGGTGATATAACGAAGGAAAAACCTAAAGGTACAGGCCTTTTTCACAGCAGATATTCGGACTTCTTGTTGCAGGAGAAGCACAGGTGTTGCTAATTAGAGTAACGATGGCTGGTGTCCCAGTAAGCAATGACAGAGAGCCAGGACGTGAAACAGCAGGAAACTGAAGCGGCTGAAGCTTTTTTTCCACCGAACACCTTCAGTAGAGCTCTTAACAACCTGCACATGCATGAAAAATAACCGAATATGATCCTCAAAATTACTTTTCTGCAGATCAAATGATCAAATAAATGTACATTATGTCATTTTTCTGCAACCAGGGGTCTTTCAATCGAAACACGACAGAGTTTGATGAAGTCCTGAAGTAGCGTGGCATCATGGGAGTTGTTGTTTTCAAGGTTAAACAACCACCATTGCAGATGAAAAATGAATAATTAAGCTCTATCATGACTAGAAAAACATAGTGGTGTTAACTTCCTGAAGAATCATCTGGTGTGAACATTGCTGTTATTTTTGGAAAAAGCCAAAGAATTGCCATTGCAATGAAAACTACAGACACAAGGAAAGATTGAAATTGTAATAAAAGTACTGTAGTGTAATTCAAAGTTACTCAATAAAAACATGATACTAATTTTATTCTCCCATAACCATGACTCTCAGAGAAGATCCTAAAAGAGGCTGCAGGCCGTCTCGTTCTCGAGCCTGAAGGACTTAAAGGAGGTAATCCAGCAGAGGCCCGTGGGTGACCGTGATGAGGGCGGTATGTGCATCGAGTGGTGCCACTGAGCCACACTGATGGGCCCATAAGTGCCTTCCGCTCTCCACCAGATAGGGAAGTGCCTCTGCTGACACTTCGGGGCCCGTCGCCTCTCGGCCCTCAGCCCTCTCGACAGTCCGTCTGAGTTATCTTTGACCTTCAGCGTGCTTCGGTTCTTGCTGTGGCTTTGTTACCACGGTTGCCGGTTGACGAGGCCACAGGTGCCTGCTGATGAGGTTGGCAGCTTCAGGTCTCGTTGCTCACCTGGTAGAAACTGGTTTTATGATCTGTGACCCTGTTTGAGGAGAAACCACTCTGGTTCTTTGTTGTTTGGGGGGAAAAAAAAAAGGCTGATGAGGTCAAAAGCAGTGAAGTGATGAGGTCTTTCTCCTGATGGCTCTTGTGAAACCATGAAAACAACCAAGACAATCCAACTGAAGAGACAAAAACAAACACTTCTGGACATTTTATCCTTCATGCTTTGATGAAGCAAACGAACGGGTGACACCAATGCATGAGCAGCCTCCACACAAGGGGATCGTGATGCAGTAACTTCACTCTGGCAGACACGATCCGGTGCTGCACAGTTGCTCAGTCACGTCTGCGGCAAAAAAAAAGCACTTCAGAAATAAATGTCAACAGCCGAAGGAAAGCAGTAAATGACATGTTGCCGTGAAGGTTTGCGGAGGAGGCTGCAGACATCAAGCTGTTGTCCTTTGGAACCAAAGGTCACAGCTCCTCCAGACGGCCGTCCACCATATTGATTCATGGATCCATTGTCTGCTTTGCTGACCACAGTCTGTGTTTACAGCATCGGGAGGGAATTTTTAATGCGCATTGAGAGCTAAATGGGTGTTTACAGATGAATCTGTGCTTAACAATAGCTGAGCAGAAATAATATTAACAAACCTGAGCTGAGTGCAAATCAAGCAAAGCTGGAATGAATGGTCGGTCTGCGGGAAAAGTGTCTGCAACTAATTTGATAATTTATGAATCATTTAAGTCTTTTTTTAAAAAAACATTTGCTGCTGCCAGAATTTCCAATGTGAGGGTTTGCTGCTTTTGTCTGTTTAATATTTTTGCAAATTGTTAGTTTTGAGTCACACAAAAGGCATTTGAGGACATTATCGAACTCCAGGAAACTTTATCATTTATTTTCACATTTTTCTGACAGTTTATGGACCAAATAATCTAATCAATTATCGCAAAATTGATACGTAATAACATTTTTTTTTTGTAGCCTTAACGCAGAGCATACATCATCTTTAACAGTGTCCAAATTAAACGCAGTGTGTAATCTCTGCCACTAGGGGTCTCTCAATCAAAACAGTGAAATTTAGATATAGTTCGATGACGCTGTGAAGCAGCAAGGAATCATGGGATTTGTTTATTTCACTGTTAAACAGCCTCCATAGCAGATAAAAATCTATCTGACAGATTTCAGGCTGGAATCTTCAATAACAGGGTGATATGATGAAGTTTTTATTCATTTTATGATTAATCACGGTTGCCAGCATCCCTCCTCTCTGACTCGTTTTACCTTTTTATTTATAAAATATGCAACATTTTAGCATTAAAGTGCCTAAAATTTTGCTGAGTTGTGCACTTACATTATCTCAAATGCTTTCAAAAGCAAGAGAAACCTGTACTTCCATTCATGGAAATGGTGCGTTTCATTTAGTCACCTGACGTTAAATTAAATTTATTTCTGAAAAGTTCTATCTGTGTCTTTGATCACATGTAATCTGTGGTGAACGGGGCAGCAAATGAAGGGCTAAATATGCTTTGTCCCTGCAGGAGTGCAGCGCTCCTGCATGATATCAAAACCTGGTCTCCTGAAATCCCTCCATTCATGTTTTTTTTTCTCCCTGGATTCATTAATACAGGAAGGAAGGGGACATTCTGTGGAGCAGAGGGTGCCAATCTGTCGCTCCGTGGAGATCAGCCAGACTTAGTTCATGTTAAGCTGCCGCTGCTGCTCCTCCTGCAGCCTCTTACATCCATCTGATAGGTGAAATGATTAATGTCTGCACAGAAAATGCAGTCACTAATGTCACTCCATATCGCATAGCTTGCTTGGAATGTAAGCGGCAATATATATGTAAATGTACGACATCTGCATATACATGTTTTGCATTGCATGTATTAGATTTTAACGTGTTCTGACTACAGACAAGATCAAATTATTGATATATACATCAGCAAATAAAAATATAAGTGCAGGGTTCAAGTGTAGTGCCCAAATAATCTATAAACCAGATCTGAATATAACATTTTCCTAAATTTGTTCAACTTTTATTTAAATTTTAGCAAATCAATGGGCCATTTAAGGTACTCATGTCATAATCTATACACAAAAATCTTGATGTTACACTTGATTTTTTCATTTTCTTTGTATGAAACGAGGTGTGGGAGGAAGAATCTGATCCAAAAATGACAACAAGGCAAAAATAAAAAAAAGTCACCCTGCAAATGCTGCAGTCTCTGTCATAGAATACCTAAAAGTAAACTCAGCACATCATTAAATCACAAATTTTGTCATTATTAGACAGCAGCAGGGAAGCTTACACTCACACTAAAGCGTGAACGTGAAGAAAAGCATACTGATCCAGTCTGCTTATAAAAAAAAAATCTAATTTTAAATCTACTTCCACTGAGTGTCTGAAGGTCTCAGTTAGGTTTCACTCTGCACTCGGCCTGGCTTGTTGTGTCACTCCTGCTGCCTTGGAGCTCCAAGCATGTTTGCTGATCTGATGATCTGTAATTAGATTTCTCCACCACTGTGGAAAATGAGCCATCAATTAGAGTGCTGTGATTAGGAGGACCGATTTGATTCCTGTCAAGCACCTGCTGCCTTCAGACTCGTCGGGTTACTGGAACGTTCCACGTCAGACTGAAGGGAGGGACGCGACTGCCTCTCCGCCTCATAATAAGACCGTGATCAGTAATTTTTCATGACCTCTGCGGACGCGACAGACGATAAATAAAACATAAAGACGCAGTAAAAGGCACCTGACTGTCACTCTCTGCGTTTTTATTTGCCCACATGTGTCCATTAAAGCTAAATCCCATTAATACGGATGAATTTAACTCCCGGTGTGAGCGTGCACGAGCGTGCATGAGCCACATTTGGTCTGCTTAAAAACTGCAACGCTCAAGCTCAACTCTCTCACTGCTTATTAGTCATGCAACAGCCCCCCCTTTCCCTGTCCAGACACCCCAACCTTTCAACCCCATTTCTCATTTTCCAATCAGCCAGTGCCATAAACTGTAATTGCAATGTCAGGCGGTTGATTCTGTTTCAAGTCTGGATGCACTGATGGGAGCGAGGAGGAGAATTTTACCCATAAAAACCACAAAAATGAAACAAATGCCTCCTCACTCCTCCAAATTTGAGCGAGAAAGTCGAAGGCATAATGTAATATTTGAGACCATGATGGGACATTTTCTCTTCTCATTCACATTTTGGCGTCGCAGACGGGGTGCAGTTGCACATGAAATCTGCCTGCAGGCAACAAGTAACAGTGGGCTGCTCCGTCTCAAAGAAAGCACACACGCACACACACACACGCACACACAAACACACACGCACGCACACACACGCTGGTTGAAGTCTGATCTGTATCTTAACGAAGACGACTCAGAGTATCTGGTATCTAAACACTGCTGCTGTTGTAACTGCGAGACATTTGTCCTTTTTTGTTTAAACAGACTGAATCTCAGGGTGTGAGATTACACACACACACACACACATTACACACACACATTACAGTGAACATTCGCCGCAGATCTTACAAGGCGTCTGATTGGTCTCACAGTGGTTGGACTGAGAAGAACAGCAGCAAGTTGCAGACTGACTCGACTATTAATGACAGTGTCTGAGAGCAAAGACGCCATGTAGTTTCCTGAGATAAATGAAAAATATGGCCTGGTTAAATGCACATGACTTGCACTCTCTCTCTCTCTCTGAAATTTGATTTTCCCCCACGTGGGTCCACGAACGATGGTGATGCAGGACGACAGTCACTAAAAACTGTCCTATGAATGAGCTGTCAAGTCCGTGTGACGTCAAGCTCGCAGCTTATGGCTCATTTGTTTAATGTCACAGTGAAAAGGAACCGAACGAGAGCTGGAAGGAAACAATGGGTCTTATTTGTGCTTGAATGAGACTCAAAGGTGTGAAAATGTGACTCATGAGACCAAACAGTGAAGTATTGTCTTAGCAGCCTATTAAATTAGCTTATTATTGTAGAACTTAGAAAATAACAGTCTGAGGAGGAAACGGGCTGCACAATGTAGTTTCCTGAAATAAAGCGTCCTTTTCCCTGAGCGACACAGATTTATGCACTTCAGCATCGTCACAATTAGAGCAGCTAGCCTGGTTATTCAATTTAAAAAATGATGCCATTCGCCAGCTTAATAACTTGGTTGCTCACACAATCTCTCCGGCACAGATCAAGGGACGACTGGCTCATCTGCTGTCTGCAGATTAGCCGGTTTATTCTCCCATCAGAGTTCCTTTTATTCCTGCAGCCAGCGGCTCGCTTGAAACTGCATCAAACGCCCGACGACAATCGTCTCTTATCTCGAAAAACATCACACTTGAACTGCAGACCCATTTCGGCAGCCAGGGCGTCCACACAGAGGGTGACAAGTCCTCTCTTTGGGTGCCTCCCTCAGCTGCAGGAGTGTGTCTCTAGCACTCCCTGTCTGCGGTGAGTGGACGAGCCCTCCAGATGTCCTTGGAAGGTTTGGAGAGCATCACATATCTGTGTGAATGCAGCATTTGCGCCGCTTCAAACACTGCGTGTTGGGTTTGTCTGCATTAAAGTTAATGTAATGTAGCTTTTGTTTAAACAAAGTGCCTCATAAATAAGGCTTCGCTTACAGCATTTCAAGGTCTCGCCCTCTGTGTAAACTGTGCATCAAACACAGGACTTGACTGATAAGTTCATAACCAACAATAAGAGGTTGTGACTCTCTTTACACGCACATGCAGGTCGACTTTTTCAGTAATTATGTGGAAAGTGTGTAGTAATTGCAAGTCAGCACTGTCTTAGAAAATGGATAATATCCTTCTTTGTGCAGTCGACTGCTCCCTCCACCTCAAAGGCTCACACAGAGAGGGCCAATGAGGACATGTAAGGTAGACGAGAGGAGGTTATCCTTTCTTAAAGCGTGGTGAAGAAGTGGGATGTTGAATTCACCTGGGAGAGAGAGATAACTGCACAAAGGCCGATGTTGTCCATTTTCTCAGACAGCGCCGGGATTGGAAAAAGTACAGTTTGTCCTGCAAACTGTGGGAAAACTGCGCGATACAGATGTTTCAGTGAAGGTGCTGGATTGTAAGATAAACACTCGTCCGTCGGGGGGTGGGGGTGGAGGGTTGGGGGGAGTAAATTCCCTGCAAAGTGACTCCAACAGATCAAAACACTGGAGGGGACTCCAGTCACACACTGCTGCTCGGTCTCCTCTCAATTTCACACACACACAGACACGCTGGAGGCAGAGTGGAGGTGTGTCCTCGCAACTTCCCTTCAGCCTTGAAGCCTCGCAGTAAAAGGACATCACAATGCACGCAGGTGAATCAAAAGATTCAGTGTTTTAAAGCTGGAACGAATAGATGAAGCTTTGCTCATAACGCTGACATTTAAATTTCTCTTTGTTGCTTCTTGTAAAGGAAACGTTCTTTACTTCAAAGCAGCAGAGAGCAAGAAAAGACTGAAAATATTTGGAGAACTGGAGTTTGGTGAGTGCTGAGTTCAGTCAGAGGCTGCAAATGGCTGCAAACGCTCACTGGTTTCCAGCTAATACATGTATTAGAGGGAGTTAATTACATCAAATAGTCACAGATACAGCGACTGGCATTCAGAAGCTTGATTTGAAAACCCCAGAAGAAGGCTTAAATGTAAAGAAAATGACATTTGGTACAACTTTGCACTGTATATTTGGTCTAAGTGTATGAATAACTTAAAAAACAAGGATCTCAAAGAGTTTAAGTTTGAATAAAATGAATGATTTTGGATCAACTTGCTTGAGAAATTGCTATGGGATCTTATCTCTTCTAGTCATATTTTGCCCAAATGTCAATAAAACACAAGTCAACGATGAGAAAAACTGGATTTCATTGATGATTACAACATTCAACACGTTGTTACTGTACTAACAGAACAAATCATCTCCAAAAGCTTCAGATCTGCAAGATCACTGCAGATGATCTGTGCTCCAAGACGAGGAAAAAGGGGGTTTAAATAAAGTCGATCGTCCTGGTTGTTCTTAAGGTTTCATGCAGCTTCCTGAAGTCTACAGAGAATAAATAGGATAACTATCAAAAACATAAATATTGGGAAAAGTGCAGCTATTAAATGTCTCTAACTCGACACCATAAAGTTGCCACAGAACTTTTTAAAATCAAGATATGACGCCCGAGTAAAAGGCCACGGACTGTATTTCTACATTCATTTGGCTGTAAGTTTTATGCTCTGGTTTTTATTGAACACATTCACAGAAGCAGTAGAAGTGAGGAAAGAAGAAGATGGTGACACAATATACCGTGAAATATTTCAAGCTTTACGTGATTAATTCATCTGTGCAAATCAAGTTTTTGGCCTCGACGAAAAGCCTCTTAGACGGCACATTTTCACACCATAATAAAGACCTTATCCTGAGGAGACAGTTAAGAGAGAGGAGGCTGTTACGTCGGCTTTGCAATAACCCGAAACTTATTAGATTCAATAAGAGCGACTGTGCTGTTGCGAAATGAACAAACTCTCCCAAGTGTTGCTTTTGGCTGAGATTATCAGGCACATCAAAGGCCGTGATCCTCCGAGCAGGAGCTTTATGAGGGCTGAGTGACAGGAAAGCATGCGAGCGAACAAAAGGTTTTCATGCGGCTCGCTAACGTGGTTACAGGTTTTTTTTTAAAAAGATATTTCACCTGACTGAGGAGGAAAAGGGACGGCAGGTATGTGAGGTTTTGATCCAGTTGTTAATGTGAAGCTGTGAATGCTGGGAAAAGAGATAATAAGACCTGCAGTCATTAATTTAGTGCATTAATTTATTGATTTATGGCAAATATCCGTCAGCAATTCGCAGCAGTATTTAAAAATTGTTTTAAAATGATATAATCAATTAAATAATGTGACTTGAATCCAAAATAAATTGGAGAAACGAACCTTTTATTGAAAGTGACTGTGGTCCTTTATGACTCAGCAGCCTCGGACGCTGTTACAAGAAATACAGTTTTAGTGGATAGAAACTAATTATTCTGCAAAGAGTCGTCGATTGATCAATTAATTTATCCTGAGTAAGTGGCTGCCAACTATTTTGATACTCTATTAATCGTTTGAGTAATTTTTCAAGCAAAAATGTCGAACATTTGCTAATTACAGCTTCTTAAATCTGAGAGTTTGCTGTTTCTTTTTGTTTTTTATGACGGAAAAAAACAAACAAATGAAGCTAACTGAAGGTAAGTAATGATGAGAATTTTTTTACATTTTTTAAACACTTAATAGACTGGTGGATTAATCAATCTATTGTCAAAATATCAGCAGATTAATTGATAATAAAAAGAACTGTTTATTGTAGCACTAATGACTAACGTCTCCTGACAGCAGGCAATCAGACAGAAAAACATCCACAGCAGGTGAAAACAAAAGTATTCAATTAATTTAATTTAATTTAAGACTTTAATAACTCGAAAGGCTTTTTAAAGGCATTTTTGAGACTTTTTAGAGCCTTCAGTTAAACCGTGCATGAGGCCAAATACCTTAATTAATCCACATGATAAAAACATGATAAAATACAACAGTGGTTGTGTGGCTCCACCTTAAAACCGATCTTTTCTCCAGAAAGTGTCTCTTTGTCAAGAATATTAACTATGAAACAACTGCAGCTGCTGTTGAGTTTGCTTTCCACGTAGATTAACTCTGTTTTTATTACAGCAGAGGAGCTCGATCATTAAACAGTGAAGTTTAAAACTCAAAACCTCCAGCAACAAAACAACCATGAAACCAACACGAAGCAGCTGCAAAAGAGCTACTGAGCTGATGTAAAGAGAGTTTGGTTGAGCTGCGAACTGTTGCATCGAGAAACAGCTCAGAAATCAAGTGCTGCGGATGTAAAACCTGCACAGTTCGGCGTGACAAAGCACAAACAAAGCGTGTTTTAAGTGCCGGTGGAAAAAAAAACAGGTGTGAGACGCACAGCAGGAGGTAAAACCGTTCAAGCAGCAGATCTGACGAGCTCGTTTGGATCTATTCTGAGCAGGAAAACAGGTTCAAAGGGGTCTGCAGAGGTAACAGATTACTCTTTGAGAACAAAAAATACATTTCTTCTTCTGAGCTGCATGATCCTGCTTCCTAAAAATACCCTCCCCCCCACCTCCTGCAGAAGGAGTGACCACCTTCTGCGCGCTGACAGGCAGATGCGTCATTGTTTGTGGCTGGCATCAGAAAACAGACTCACCACTGCTGCGACTCTTGCGGTTGGCCTTCCCCCCCGTCAGCAACATCTTCAAGCTGTTCCTAAACATGACTGCAGCAGATGCCCTGGACTCGACTACAGAAAAACCTGTTGGGGAGAGAATAAAGAGAATAATATTAATATTTTCAGGGAGCACTTGAAGTCTGACCAACTGTCTGCTGTGAGCTTTAAGCGACGCCGTTAAATAAACTCAGGAATTAAAGGAATAATTAGAGATATCAGAGAAACACGACTCAACTGTATTTGTTTAACAAATAAGACAAAAAAACACACAGTTATTCTTAGTTTCAGTTAATTATACACTGATGAAAACTATTTTAATATCTGACGATATCCCTGTTAATCCCGCACAGACTTTTAAACAAATAACTCTTTACTTCTGCTGAAGCTACAGGACGTTTTTCTGCATGAAAATAATCACAAAAGTCTGAGTTTTCGTTGCCACACAGACCCACACACACATGCATGCTAGTTAGCCAACAGTAATACCTGCAAAAACACTCAAACGCTGCAGATAAAGTGCAACATCTGCTTCACCTTCAGAGGGTCAAGGCCGTGTTAAAAACGCTGCATGTAGAACAGAAGTTTGGCTCAGATGATAAAAACATTGCACAGCGCAGCGTCGTAAATCTACAGACGCTGGAGTCTGAACTCTCACTGCAAAAAAAAAAAAAAAAAAAAGGGAGTTACAGCCTGCAGATTACAACCTCAGATTGTCTTCACTTCTGGCTTCAGCCCCCCTGCATCCGTCCCCTCTGTCTGCACAGCCTCCGACCCCCCCCCCACATATCTCTGCTGTGAGGAGTAAAAAACATGGCAGCAGATGTTCTCCATTAGGTGGGAGTGACTCAGCAGAGCCTCACAGATGAGCTCCGGCCGAGGAGCCAGCTTTGGGTCCAAATAATGAAAAAAAAAAAAACCTCAAAGAAGAAAAAGTCGCCTCCATCTCTCCAATCATGCTAAAATAATGTTTTCATAACCCCCCCACCCCGTGACCTCGACGGGGGTCTGAGAGGTTTTACAGGATCACAGACGATGAGCTTAAACATGATGTTATAGTCAGGTGGGATGAAACTGAGCCTTAAAACATAAAACTTCGGCTCAGCAGAGATTTTATTAAATGTTAAGAGTGTTTTTATAACAATTATTAGTCATTTTTAATGATAAAATCCATAATGGCGTCTCCAGGTGAGCAGGGGCAGGTTTCAGACGCCTGACTGGGATTCAGAGGCAGATTCTCTTAAATTCAAACGATGTTTAATCTTTAAAAGTTCAGCTTTCGACAACGTTTTTTTAAAAAACACAGGTCTGATGTTATCAGGCTGCGTCTGTCTGGCGTCTGCAGACGGTCTCGAGACTGAAAACTGAGCTCAGACCAGCCAGCTGCCAATTTAAGGTTCAGCTCAAGTGTGGAGAAAAAGAGAAAGAGAGAAAGAAAAGTCAATTTCAGCAACAGAAAATATATATACTGGAGAAAAACTGCTGTAAATGAGAGCAGACCCCGGCCCTCGCATCATCTCTGATGCTTTTCTCCAGCTGGGTTTCTTCTTTTTTTAAAAAAAAGATGCTCAGTGATGCTCAAACCTTTTTCCAACAGTGATTATGTAGTTTTTATCTACATGCTTGAGTGTTTTTATTTCAATTTAAAGACAGAAAGAATCTCTTGTTGAGTTTTTTCTCACTTTTCTGAGACCAAGAGTTGACTTTCTGATCGTTATGTTCCACTGGTTTTTTACAGGAGTCATGAATTCCCACCGTGAACAAGATGAACTGAACCTCATTCGGGTTTTTAAAGTAGGTGAGAGGAGAAGAAATATGTGTCCCAGATGCTGCGTGGACGTCCTCCATCATGACAAACCACACCTTCATTCCACCAGATGCTCATTTGTTGTGAATGTTTTCTTTTCTCAGCTCTTTCTTGTAAAAATTGATCTTAATCTCAAGTGGCTCTGATTAAAAAAAAGATCAAATAAATCAACAAATAGAAAAAAAAATAGTTTAAAACAAATCCAGTAAAACAGCACGATCATGACAGTTGCATCTGCACCACAGACGGCAGCAAAAACTACAGCAGCATGAAGCTCAGGGGGCTTTTTGATTCACTGTATCACATATCTATTATTCAATACTGGTAAACATACACTAAAAGGCCTCTTATATGTGTAATTTAATATTTATTTTAACCACATAAATGCTGGGAAACTACTCACAGAAAATGATACGACTAATGTGATTGTGGCTTTCTTGCAGGATTTAAGTTTCATCCCACAGTAACTTGTTTTAATGTTGCTGCATAGTTGAACAAAAAAGACATATTTTGATAAAATACTTGATATAATGCTGATTTTTCTTGAGTGGGTTACATTTTTATTAACAGCCTCATGTTGTGATGTCTAATTCTGGCACTAACTCCTCTAAACACAACTTAAAATCAAATCAATTAACCATTTTTTGGACGATTTAAAGTGTACAAAAGGACATGCAGCATTTTAAATATGATCTGTACACTTTCTGTCCAATGTTACCAACTTTTAGCAATAAATAAATGTCTTAATTGTTGGCAGGAGGAGTAGCTTCTGTATATCAGAGGATCCTGATGTCTGATTGTGCATCTAATAACACTTGTGACTGCAGTAACCGTTTCTCTCCCCCAGTCAATAAAAGTGCCAGCAAATGTCCCCTTCAGGGCCGATGCAGATGAGGGTTATAGCATTTTCTATGCTTTATCTTCTGACGTGGACTCGGTTTGCACCATAGGGGGCTTATAATTCCAGCGCTCATAAAAAAAAACACTGCAGAGATCACTGACAATACGTGTGAATACTTTGTGACCTCATTGGCCATGCAGCGCGGTGTCATCCAGCCTCTCTGACATGTTCCCCTAAATAAGAAATGAGCCCTGATGTGAACCAGTGGGTCCGTGAGGAAAAGCTGACATTTTTCTCTGTAATGTTTGGCCCAGATCCTGATCCGACTATCCTCTGGTGGAGCAAAAAGAGCCCTGACAGTATCTGAAAATGTATGAGGAGTCTCCTACAGGGGCCGTCTATTATAAAAATGTTATCAGCACCTGATACGATTGTCTTTGCAAATGAGCTGAAGCAGCGAGTTAACTGACGCTAACGGCGTTAAAAAAAAAAAAAAACCCAACAAAAGACGTGGCACTTGTGTAATTTGGGGTTTTATTTTGCCGTTTTTTTCTAAATTACACCGGTCACAAAGGGCAGAAAATGCACCGCGGTGTTTTATAATCACAGAACAAAGCGGCAACATGGCCTGCTGGTCTTTTTTTAACAAAGGTTTGCTGATGAATTATGATCTCAGCCACATTCCCATGTTACATCCTCAGCTGTCACCGCTACACAGGACTATTTTTTCTCCGATGTGTTAAAACTTTTCCCCAATGCAATGATCCCATCCATCCCACCTCACGGCTGCCATCCTGAAGACCCTCACCAAGAGGATGCAGCTTCATCAGACCAGCTTTTACTCAGCGTAGCTTTGGTTTAATGAGTGTAAAACTGCTGTATAGATTAGACTTTTTGTTTCAAAGTCAAACCGAGGCTCTCTGGAGACTGGGCAAGGTTCAGTTTTTCAGTGAAAGAACACACACACACACATAAACACACACACACACACTGAGAAATCCTATGTTTAGAAGCACTAAAAGCAGGGCTGCTGCAGCTTCAAATGGCTGTTGGACGTGTAAGAGCAGGCCGGGTCACAGAGTTCTTTATTTATTTTTGTTTCTTTTCTCAGAGTCTCAGAGTTAAGACTCTTCTCTTTGGGTTGTATTTGTTTACTGGATTTCAGGAGCAAATTCAAGCCCTTTATCCTGTAAATTTCACATTTTTTTCCTTGTTTTTTTAAAAATCCAGGTTCGTTCTGACCAATTCATGCAATATTCAAGTTTTTATAGCAAATTCATGTGGTTTTCTGTCGCTTTCTTTGCCTCCTAAGCTTCAGTTCTGGGTCGTTAGTCCGGCTGGATCGACTCGTGGCCCCTCAGCTGTGGCGAAGAACTAGTTAAAGCCGGTTTAATCACAGCCGTCATCACAGCAGCCTCATGATACAGTGACACGAGTGATCCCTACACCTACCGGAGGGACAGATGAAAAGCATGAGTCACATCAAAAGCAGCAGTCAAGGTAGCTGAGCAGTGACACACACACACACACACACGCCATCAATGGCTGCATCGTGATGTGGGCTGACGGGGGGAGTGCAGATTTTTTTTTTTTCCTACAAATTCACACTGTTAATTACCATCAACAAAGAATGAAGTGTGTGTGCATCACAATGACGGGTTTTTATTCTGATTCTCCGGATTAAACAAACACTGGTTTTATGATGTGCGACCCTGGTTTTTATAAAACCGGGACGATGTCACCCGTGACACACTCAAAGCCGTGTGAAATGCACAATGGCTTTTGCAATTAAATGTTGAATTGGCAATAAAAAGGTCAATGACATGAATGATGCTTTGATCTATTCAATACTTACATGATTCTTACTCAAATAAAATGAGAACAAAGACATGCTTTCCACATTAACACCAATGATTTCTTTGCAAATATGCAACTTCTATCATTCACATGCAAGGACGGGGAAACTTTACCGCTTTATTAAACACATGGTTATATAAAGGAAATTACTACATGAGCAGTCAGTTAACACAGTTTGTCTGCAAAATAACTGCATTCAGTTTTATTTTGCAATGTCTTAACTTTTTAGGAATCTCTGCAGCAAAGCCGTGCAAAACTTTCCCTTTGTTTGAAATCCATTCATTGGTATGAATCATGTGCCTTCCCATGACAAGATGTAGACGATGGTAAAAGAGTGTGAGGTGGCACTGGGTCAGATCTATTTGCATGCATGCTCGTCTCCAGAGATACCGCCACGGCTGCGCAGGGGCCGCCGCCGCCGACGACGCCAAGCATCCACGCAACTCTCTGCAACCTCACCTCAGCATAAAATATGAGCTGGGAGCAGCTTATTATGTCTAGTCTGGTTAGCCGAGAGGCCAGGAGGCATTCTGTGATTATTATACTAAATCAAAATCTTAAAAAGCCATGACTCAGTAAGTACAAATTGTAGCTTCAGCTCTCTCATGGTGTAACTGAAAGGACTGAGGGATGAAATACAGACGACTTCACGGTCTCGCCCGATAAATCTGCTTCCATATGTGCAGCAGTGAGCTAACCGGGCACGGCTACAGCAGTTTGCCGGAGCAGAAAATAGGTAAAGATCTTCGCTGTCCGTTTTCTAGAGGAGGCAGATCAATGTATGAAATCTTAGAGGAGAGGATACTGAGTAGGCAAGCGAGCACGCACACACTCATGCAGACTCGCAGGGTCGCCATAGAGAGACGGCCACGCACACACACACAAACACACACACACAGAGAAATGTACCCGTATGCACAGCTACAGCAGTGTTTCATCTGAGGGTGTAAGCATACACATCTCTCTCTCGTTCCCACTCTCTCTGACCCTGTGTACCGGCCTTTGTGAAGGCAAGCCAAGAAGCAGCATGCTCTCGCAGATAATGTGCGTAAGCGGATGCAGCCCATCTCGGGCTCTTCCACACGGCTCGGCCACAATGCTGCTCCAGTGTGTTGTTGGAAGAAAAAAAAAAAAAAAAAAAAAGCACTTAAAGGCACATTCGACGGCGCTGCGTGACGAGACACTTTCATCTGGTCACCTGAAAGCAGCACACGTGTTTGTTCCAATGAACAAATAAAAACACAGACACACAGCTTTGTTCATTTGTAAAGCAAGTCTCAAAAAGACTTAAATATGCTTTTAGAGATGAAAAGATACCTGTGTGAGACGCTTTAAACTTGCATTGTAACTGCATTATCAGCTTTAGTCGCTAAAATACGTCGGTTTAGCTCTAAACCTTCCTTAAAGAACTGCTTCATCGTGGCATATGTGAAGAATAAAGGGGAATAAGCTTCTGTCTCTTCACACAGCAACTCCAGAAAGAATTACATCTTTAATCACAAGGCTCCATCTAAATTTTTAAACATAAGAAGAAGTGCAGCTTGCAGCAGGTGCAGATGTCCCTCTCTGTTCCCGAGACCCTCCATTAATTACTGAGCTTATTTACAATCAATAAAGTGTCCTTTAATGGGGCCGGCCGTGGCAAAGGCCAGCGTTGCAGGGGCATCCAACAGGATTTATCTCATGTTACCTCTGGCCTCTAAATTAAAACTCATCTGAGAGGAAACCATGCAGACACACTCAAAGAATTAGAGAGGACACACACATTTCCCGTGGGAGCGCTCTCACTGTGATTACCCATAACGCAACAGAAGTTACGGCAGCTGAAGAGCAGAGAGAGGTTTTTAATTTGAGATGGAGGGAAGTTCTGCCTTAAAACAGGGCAATGTGCTCACAGATAAAATTACAGTTTTTTTTCAGAGATGTAAATGACTGGGGACATTTCAAGGTAAAAATCTAATTTGTCCTTAAATATATAATAAGAGTCTTTAAGTGGGGGAAATTAGCAGCCACACATGAAAGAAATACAGCTCAATACTGTCACTGCCAGAGTGAAAATCCCTCGGCAGCCGAAGCACAATGAAGCATCGACAGTTTGAGAATGACAAATTGACTTTGCCCTGAGGGACACGCGTTTCTCCGAGCAATTACAGTAGAATTGTGCGGTCTGAGTGGAGAACATTAAAGTCAGATGTTAATCAAATAAAAACAGTCGCAGGGAACGAAATTGTTTCGGAATATTTATCTTGAACCAGCCGCATAATTGAAGCTGAGTCATCCGCAATCCATTGATTCCCCTTCACTTTCTTTTTTCTATACACGTCTTGCTCTTCAGAGTTCAGGGGAGAAAAGAGTGACGTGACCACGGCGGCAGACGGACCTGTTCATTAAAACAAAACCCTGCAGCAGAGGTGCATCTCCTCGCACAGCACAGGCACATATTCTCACTCAAAAAGGCACAAACAGGAATCAGGCTGGAGGCTTGTTCAGTCACAGCCTCCTCCCTCATTTTTTTTTTTTTTTGCCGGCAGCAGACACCCTGCAGCATCAGACGGGGATAAATCACACGCCCATCTCCAGTTCGAGGATGGCCGAGGGAGCACAGTTCCATAAATCACACTGATATCAATAAGGGGAAGTGTCAGGCCGCGGCTCACGAGGTGAGAGCTGCACAGGGCGGTGCAGAAACCACTTAAGGTTGTTGGTAAAAAAGTTTCACTCCTGCCCCGAGGTAGATTATTTATTAATCTAGATTAATGCCCACTGCACTCATTGCTTTGCAGGGTATGCTGGAGATATCTGTATTCCGATGCTACATATCAAGGAATGATCAGTTACAGATGAGGTAGTTTTGGATTCAAAAAGGGGCGAGATTGTCGTCTAAAAGCTCCTCACCTTTGAATTTAAAGTTCTACAAGGAGCATATACTATAGTGTCACATATCCAAGTAAAAGTGCTTTATTTTTCTAAGATTTGGAAAGTATCTTAACTAAAACAGTCTAATAGATGATATCAAAAAGTGTCAAATGAGACCAGAAAACCAGCTGATATAAGACATGAAGCTGCTCTAAGGATTGTTTTTAAGAGATTCTCAATATTCCTCAAAATTCAAATGCAAGAGCCTCTTAGGTATTTGAATGATAAGTTTATATTTTGACTCTGAATACTACAATACCCATGAGCATTAGCCAACTTTCCTTTGGACAAAGAGCCAGTCTGAGCACAAATCAGAGCTGTATTGAGTCTCTAAATTGGATCAAAACATCAAGCAGTTACTGAATTTGTACAAAATTTATCAAGACTCTGAAAAATAACCGATTTAAACTCATTCTAACCAAAGTGCACCATGGGAACTGTAGTCGATTTCTCTTTTCATGTTTTTATGCACAAAGACTTCAGACTTGATTCAGCCAGAAGATCTTAATGTCCATCTAAACCTCCAGACTCTGTGCAGAAAACAAATCAGACTTCTGCCTATAAACCAGCTCCTGTTTTCTTCTCTGCAGTGATGTATGTGGCTCAGACTGTGCTGTCACAAACTGGGAACCAGTTCTACTCTCCAGTGACACATGAGCTGTAACACAGACGTGATGTCAGCACACCATCTGCGACCTCGGGGCTCGAGAGTTCAATGCTAAAGAGCGAAGACGACATTTGGTGCAGGTCTCGGGTTCCCACGGTGACACGTATCTCCATCTCGTCGCCGTAAACTTGTCAAACGCTGTTCGTCTCACGTTACAGGACGAGGGCCAACAGGTTGTCGATCTGAACTGACATGTTCTCCTTGATGGTCATTTGTTAGAGTCCATGATGCTTGGACTTCATGCGTTTCTGCTCCAGCTCACATATAACCATGTGAATTATTCTGTGCCTCGGTTGTGTCAAATGGAGGTTCTTCTGGCGCACAGTTTCATTACCAAATCCGTGCCCGGTTTAAACCAGTTTAGCCCCGCCTGGTTCAAATCTGTTCAAAAGCAGCATTTGAAACAGTATGTCCACCTTCATCAGAGTCAAAGGGAGACAAATGAAGGAGGACATAATTCATTGCCTTTTATTTCCCCCTGTTTGTTTTAGTGGATGTCTGGCCAGGACCAAATAATGGAATGAAATACTGCGAGCCATGTAGGCAGGTGTAGAAAATTCCCCAAGCCGGGCGGAGGAGGAAAATAAATCATCTAAATGCACAAAAACTTAAGTCTCTTGGAGCTGCATGGCCGCTGTGTTTTAAAGTTCAGTTACATGTCTTCTTCTGCTACTTTTTCTTCAATGGCAGCCAGTGAAAAAGCATTTCTGCAAGCATTTTTTTTTTCCTGCAGACATCAAAATAACAAAAAAGGCAGCCGAGCTCTGACTTTAATATGTTATGAATGTGCTACTTTAACGCTCCCTCGCTCCTGTTCGGTCGCTGCTGTGAACAATAACACAAAACTGTGCAGATTAGCATCAGTGAATATAAAAGCTGTGCAGAAAGAAAGAGCGATGGAGATATTGGAGATATTGGAGGAGGAAGGAGCTGCTCAGAACATTTCTAATTGTGATGTTTGAGGGCAGCTGATATGGCTTTACCCTTAATAAATCCTACAAGGTTCACATTTAAGGAAACATTCTTAAAACTTGAAATAAAGAGAGATAATGATGTTTTAAAGAGGGAGGGATGGTGAAATGAGACAGTTCAATCAATCCCACCGACTGTAGCTTCAAGTCCTCCCTCCACCTCCCCTCTCCATCCGGCCTCTACATTCAGAGACCTCACTGCTACACCTGCTGGCCATTTGGAAGTGCTGCTTCACCATTTGCATTGACACACTGAGCAGATGTGGCAGGAGTTTTTATCCACGAGATGATAAATCTAAAGCCTAATCTAAATAATAGTCTTTCGTCTCTGCTGCTGACATACGACACCGATGTGCCCGTCATCCAGTCAGCAGAATACACAGAACATTTCTGTTTTGCATAAAAATCCTCTCAAAACGGTTTTCATTTGTATCCCACCGGCTCCCTGATCCTGTTCAAACAAATAGACCCGAGCTTCAGGAGGAAGAATGGTTTTATGTTTGACAGGCAGCTTTAAGGGGCAAATAGAGTCGTGGCATGAGGAGGGAAGGTCATTCTGCAGAAGGCCACTCAAGTGCACATTTGCATCGAGATGGAGGCATTTAAAATCATCCTGTGTCTCGGGTCCGGGCAGACCCTGAGATTAAATTCTGAATTAAACAGGCTGAGGTCTTGTAGCAGCTCCTTGTCGCCTCCTCACAAGGATCATCTTGTGTATTTCAAGTGGCGTTTAACAGCTGCAATCTCAGATTTGAATCGCTGCAGTCATGCAACGCCAGTTACAGGGCAAATAAATAAATAATGATGTCTAGAAAGTTAAGTTTCTTGGAAAGTAAACTTGGGAAAAAAAATGGGAAAACAAATCTTTAAAGACATCAAACACTCTGTTTACATCGGCATCAAATAATCCTAACTGCATCCAACGTGATTCAGCGCCGCGAGAGAGTCAAAAAGGTGCGAATCATTTTTCTTACAAACCCTTTTAAATTAAAGCATAAGAGTGGCTTTGATGATGACTTCTCGAAACACCATCACACATCTTGTCCTGGCACAGCTGTCGCATGGATGCGGTGCCAGCCCGAAGCCGGTTTCACGCAGAATCGTAGCAGCCTCTCGTTCCCTCTGCGCTGTCACTTCTGTCTGTTTCTGACATAACCCAAATGAGTCCATCCAGCCACTTCAAGGGAGGCTCTAAACAACCGGCTCGCACTGGCTCCACTTGGTCTAATTTAATACGGATGTGTGTATCCCAGTCAGATTCATTTTCTTAAAATGCCCGACCACATGCCGCTAAGCCAGAGGCCTGTTGAGGGCTTGTAGTAACTTTGTATCTCTGAGCAGCAGAGCCTGATAGAGCGCTGGACTTCCTTGCTCGGGGCTGTTGTTGTGCATCAAGAGCAGCTGAGTGGTTGATAGGCTTAGCGTAGCTTCTGAGTGGAGTAAAGCCACAGGGGGTCGGTTTCCTTCGTAAACTGGCAGAGTTACAAAAGTCTTCATCTGAAATGAACTTCAACCAACTTAAAAGGGAGTTGTAGTAGAGACACTGCAGCCGTGTGGAATAATATCCAACCCTTCGTACAGACGTTTGCAGCTCAAAGTCAATTCAAATAAAATTCCAAAGCTCAGATGCTTCAACTTGCATTTCTGTCTGCAGCGGACAGGAAAACAGAAATATGTCATATTCTATTCTCTTATGTTGCTTTGCAGTGATGTGACTTGCCTTTCAGTGACGGCTGCAAAGGGTTCAGGTTCAACAAAAAGGTAAGAAAAACTGCAGGTAAGTGTTGCTGGTCACCATGTAGAGCATTTGGGATGAGACCAAATATTTACAAGTAGATCTATCTGCACACATACACATAACTACTGCTAATATACACTTGAAATTGTTGTATTTAGGCACCAAGATTCATCGTTTGGGGTTATGAAAACTTAAGGGGTTTGTTGTGTAATGCAGGAGTTATGGTTGGGGTTGGACCCTCCAAAGATTCACTGCAACCTGGACATAAATTCATAATCTGGATATTGTACAAATCTATAAAACCTAATTATAAACTTAACATAATTACAAATATTTACATGAAAAGATGACATTTTTGAAAGTCTTTTTATCTTCATCATCTTGTGATAACATATTGTTATAGTGAGACACAGAAAATATCTTCCTCTCCTGGTTTTTAGAGCTGCATTACAATAAACTTACAATAAATCATCAGACCGTTGTAGCTGTTCTAATATTTGTCTTTACTCATGTACTCATATATATCCACATTACTGATAATAATTAATTTAAAATACATTACATTTTGGCACCATCCTAACAAATAGCTGTTTACAGTATATTATTTTTTATTTTTATGTACATGTTTCAAAACTGTATTTCTTCTACAGGAAAGGAAACACTGTCTTTGCCTTTTATTTTGATCGCAGTGTGTTTTAATAAAAATTGCTTCTGACATCTCAAATGTGGTTTTGACTCACGACTGAACATTCATGAAAGTATGGTTAAGGTTTGGTGAAGATCATGGTTATGAGGCAAATTAACTATGGTAAATGTAGAGTTAGCACTGGCAACTCAAACAACTGGCTCCGATCAGAGAAAGACTGAGGTTGTGGTTCATAAAAATGTCAAAGTTAGTTGCAGATCTGGATTCTGACATATTTACATGCTGCCTCTTTATTCTCAGTAGGTCCATCGTGTTTTCTGTTGGCTGCTGAGCAACAGAGACAGAAATAGTTGTCTCTGTCAGTCAGGTAAAGGTGAAAGAAACATGAGGATGAGGGTCTCATTTCCTCTCAAAAAAAAGGGTTTGTGTTGAATCTTTCTATTTCTGACATCACAGATAGCACCGGTGGCGTCAAGGAAACCCACAAGGAGTCAGTGAACCTCAGTGTATCCCGCAGGTTTGAGTCTTTTCAGTCTTTCGACATTCAGAGGGTGGGTTTGGTTTCGAGAAAACCACAGGACAAGAACAGAACAGATCGATAAAAAATTGTCATCCATCCAAACAGGCGGAGAGAGGAGATGGAGTGGCTTACCCCATAATGACATTTGGAGCTGACCGAATGAGTTTCTGCCCTCGGCTTGGCCTGCCCACTCATAAATAAGACGGAAAAACAGGTCCAATTGTCAAAAATGACTGTTGACGGCCTCCTCGGTTTTGCTCATGAGTGTGTGTGTGTTGGGGGGGGGGGCAAGTCTGTGAATCACGCAGGACATGAACGTGGTTTCAGTGAAGCAGACGCACACTGAGATGGGAGTTTAATCTGCTTCCTGATGAATTATGCATCGTCCTATATTACCGGGAACATCACCCTCGTGTTTCGCCTTCACTCTGTGAGGAACTTCATTGTCCGCTGTGAATTAGCAGCACCTCTCTTATTTCTTTTCATCTCACCCACAGACAGTTTCTGCAGGTGATGTGTTTGCCTTTAGGCTGCAAATGACTCCAGAATAAAATAAAAAAAAAGAAAAGAGGCGCTGGCAGGATCCAGGAATGTATTGTACTACTGTTATTTTCTTATATAATCAGTCTTGTTGCTAGAAAACCAAAAAAAAGGATTTAGGTCTACAACCAACTCCAGCCTTGTCATTACAAATGGGATGCGTGCCTTAAATTCTTGTTTCTGACTTGTGTTAAGCTTTCCAAATGCACTTTTTTTTCTTCTTTTTTTGATCTAGACTCGTTGTTAAATCCAAAGCCGACCGATACAAAAAGAAAAAAAAAAACACACAGAAAAGAACACATTAGTGTGTCTCACAGGGGCAATGATACCTTCAGGGTTGCTATTTGTGGCCATGAATCTGGATCTGAGGACGGTATAAAGGATGGAAAGGGAGCGTGGGCGGCAGAGAAAACATCTTAAATTACTTGCTCTTCCAGTTCAGCCCACCACCAGACTGCTGTCAGGCCGGACTGACGTTTGATTGAAAGCGCAGACGAGGCCGCGGAAAAGCAGAGACCCAATTAGCGTGTTAGCTGGCCGCTGACCTCTGATGGCAATTTGATGACCACCAATAAAAGCCTCGAACATTTTCAGCCGCCATCGCACCATGTGTCAATCACGTGGCACCGACACGAAGCGATGGAGCTGCAGTTTCCTCCCATACTCGCACCGCCGAGTCCATGAGCTCGGCCTATTAGACATTCGGAAATAAAGCACGGTTGACAGCCGGAGGATGACATTAAGTCTCTCGTACAGATGTTGGCAGTCATCCATGCTGTTTTCACTTTCGCAGCAAAGCGTTTTAGTGGCTTTTAATTGAAAGATACTTATCATAAGTCAATTTCAATTAAATGACTTTGATTGTTTTCATGCCACGTTGCAGTTATTTGTCTTCTGTTGTTATGAGTAATCCAGGGGTGTTGGGTTGGTGAGGCCGTGTTGAGAAAATTAACGAGCTACACATGAAAGAAAGGGCATCTTCATTCAGTCTAGTCCTTATTGGTTTAATTTAAACAAGGCAGTGTTTTCTGAAAGCAACATTATCCAACTATTTTACCTAAAAATAACAGCTTTTAAGTCATTCTGACACAGTGTACAGTGTTTTTGTACCATGTGACTTGGGTTTAGCAGGCACAATTTCCCACAGCAAGTGCATAAAAGTTGAAGATACTACGTCATATATTATCACTATTTTGGTGAAATTGGATTATATCTAATGAAGGAAATGTGTTCTGGTTTTTATTCTGATATCTTCTGGCTGCTGATGGAGTTTTTTGATGGACAAATAGCTTTACTTGTTGCTAGCTTAAAGCTATCTACTGCTAACTGCACTGCTGTTAGCCAGTTAGCTCAGTTAGCTAACAGCAGGCTGCTAACTTTGCTTGACCTGGATTGGAAGCTTGGAGGGGAGTGTGATAACACTGCTAACAAAGAAGCCTTTGATCACCAGGAGTAAGAGGTGTTCAGGTCCACGATGGAAGAAGGTAACTCACTAACTAAGGCACTAGATTGCACTAAACACCCTTTCTCGCATAATGTTGCTTCAACGGGAATACCCCATCCTCTGCATCTGCATTACTTCTAAAGAGAACACATGGCTTTATACGCGTACATGTGTCCTTATACATAACATGAAGACATGAAAACCTGTCAGTCAGATAAAAGGGGGTTTAATAGCAAATAACAAGTCAGTTCTCTGCCTTGTTCAATAAAAGAGCCCATCAGCTGAGGGTGAAGAGATATTATGTAGATGCAAACATGCGGCATCACCTCCAGTCCTTCCCCTTTTGCTGAAGGTCACAAGCCGACAGATGAGCCTGTCTTTCGTCGGGCCTTATCCCACGCACATTAGCAGGCTGAGCCAGGCCTTGCCAACATCAGCAAAAGAAAAAGGCTAAGTGCTACTGCCCTCTTGAGATAGTGTGTGTAAGGCTGACACATCCTATCTACACTGAGTGTAAATATTGCAAAATCAGTGAGACAGTGGGGAGGGATTGTAGAGATAGGATGGAATGAGAAAAGAGAAAAAAAGCCTGTCAATGATGCTGCCGGATCAAACTACCAGCACACAAGCATGCATATTTAATTAACTAGCACAGAAGAAAGAAAAGAAGCCATTGGAGTTTATATCGCAAGTCAATTGCAGGTGATTTAAAATGAGCATCACCATCTGTTTTGGATCTACTGATCAGCAGGAGTCTAAATCCATAATCATGAATAAATTTCACATCACAAGAGCACAGTGACATTGAAAAACTTACATGCACAGTCTTTAACTATCAGCAGCCACCACATGTATGTCTGCTGTGCATGAGGGTGTTTTCATACTTCACATGTGTCACTGATGTGATAAAAATCACAAAAAGTCTGCGTGTCTCTTGCATCTTGTCTCAAATCAATCTTATTTGAAACTCTCCCACATTCTCGTTGGATCAAAGAGGATTGACCTGAAATAAATCAAACTAAAAGGTCAATATAAACCTTGTGATCCCGACTAAAGCTTAAGTGATAGCTATTTATCAATTAGTTGAATGACAGAAAATCAATCACTGAATGTTTTAAATAACTGAACAACAGTCTGAGTTACTTTTCAAGCAAAAAGTGTCAAATATGATCCAGTTGCAGCATCTCACGGTTAAAGATTTGTGGCTTTTCTTTGTCTTGTTTTAGTTTATTAAACATTATAGTGTATTGGAAGATAAGTCTGGCAAAACAAGCTATTTCAATAAGTCACATTCAGCTTTGGGGAAATTGCAATTGGCATTTTTGACTTTTTCAAACACTTTTAGAAACAAAACAATTAGTCTAGAAACAAATTGGCAGATCAATCAATCTGAAAACACAACTAACATAACAGGGACCACCCACAAATTCACCGTGGACTTATAAAACAATTTGCTCTCTTCCGCTGGCACGCTGGCTGGCTGGCAACTCTTTTTGTTTTTTAACGTATTAGACTTTTCGGGGGAGGGGAAGCAGCTGTTTGCTGAGCCCAGCTGTCAATGACGGCTGGCAGAGACGAGAGGGGAGGAGCTGATTTTGAACAAACCTGTGCATACAAGGTCCCAAAGGAGCCTCACTTTAAAAAGAATTCCCTGAAAAGCCCAGATGATGGCTGGATGTCTGTTTACCTCTGCGTCTGCGGCATATTTGTGTTCCCATGCTCATATTAATTATGCTAAATACTGTGATGGAGATGAAGGAACCATGGTTGACTTGGCAGAATGAGGCTCGGCGTGAAATGTCTTAATAGTTTCCGATTCAGCGTTGATGCTCATGAAACATTTTCTTTAGACTCGGGTCCCTCTGTGAAACCTTAACAAGTCCATTAACGCCCACAAGCTGTTGTGTTCTTGCCGCATTAAATTCAAATACAATCCAACAAATGGCATCGGATAAATTGAGGCGAGTTTCGGCCGGGGATTGAATAGATTATGATTTACAGGCCAAAAACTGCATCCCTGAACTTAATTCAACCGGGTTTTTTTGAGAGAAGTGATGGAAGGAAAAAAAAAGTCCCAACTTTGACGGAATAAAAAATTAATTCACAACAGTTTTTGCAGTTTTTGCTGTGTCATATCTTCTGCCCCCTCCCCTTTCACACACTATTATTATGCATGAAGTGAAACGGGAGAAAAATGTGAAGGCAGCTGTGGTACGGCTCAGTCTAGACTATAATGCAGATTCGCTTCTCATGCTGTCCACGCAGTGTTATTTCTCAAACCATACATTAGCACAGACTGATTTCTATGCCCTTCATTTCCTGTGCTGGAGCCCGGCTGGCACACTGTGGACTTTGCAAACCATTACAGAGACCACTGGAAGTCATTATGCTTAATAAAAACAGCTTTGAGGTGGACAATTGAAGTCTGTTGTTAAACTGAAGGCTTTTAGATCTACAAGCCTGGACTTTTCTTTTTTTTTTAAGGAAAAATTACTTTTTGAAAATACACTCGCGTTCATTAGCATAACAGCCTTTTGCACATCACAGCTTGAGCCATTTGCACTCTGGCGGAAATTATATAATGCATATGCACTTCTCCACTGACAAGACAAACAGAATTCCTTATATGACAAATGGCATAAAAAGCCTCTTGAAGCCCTTTCATGTACAACTTCCAATATTTCCCCCCTGAGAGACAGATCCTCAGCTCAAAGCTCGTGCAGCTGCCTCCCATCTCAAGCCACCGAGTCCAGAGCTAACCAACATGTCCAGCTTCAAAGCCACCAGCCGGGAAAGCTTTAATGAGCTGCATGACAATTAGACTAGCTTGTAGCTATAAGCATGCGGGCTAAAAAGACACTTTGGAGCGTTTATTCCATGTTTCCATGTTTGAGATGTGACAGACAAAACAGTGGGTCAACAGTTGGTTGTTTGTCTTTCAGATAAATATGATACTGTCAAAAGCCAGGTGGAGGTTTATCCGGGGAGGTTTATGTTATTCATCCTTGATCCCAGCCCTCTGCATTCAGACGGGAGTAACTGGTGCATGGACCAGAACACAATCCTGGAATGCATGACTAAGCCAGAGGTAGCCCTACCAGGAATTGAGGCCAGGTCTCTGCGGGTGAGAGTTTTGCCAATGTGTCACCGGTGTGTCCGGCAAAATGTCTGTCTGAGTGTGTAACATTAGCTGCACGCCACTCCTCAGTTTTTATCCATCTATCTTGAAAACAAAGGGGGAGATTTTGCATGTTTAAGACGAAGTAACAACGTGTTTTCTACCTGCATCATGTTCCTGCACATTCCTGCTACTTGAAAATAATAAGCTCTTGTTTCATCTGGGCTGAATCTTTGGCAGGTTTTTTAAAGTACAAGTCCCAACAGAGCCCATAGAGACACCAACCGACCCACCACCACCACCACCACCACCACCACAACACACAGATGACAAAAAAAAAAAAAAGAAACTAAAGCAACAAGATCAAGCCAGGGAGGACAGCTCCTCCAAGATTCAAACAGTATTTATCTTGCCTGCAAATTGGTTTTTCGTCACAACTGGCTGTCTGTGTTGGCGTTTGTGGGTTTCGGTGTGTCAGATTTGACACAGCTCCCCTTCAGTAGCTGCGGGCTACAGCTAACCACCCACACAGTCCCACTGGGGAGCAACCGTCTCCTTCAGATCCCCTTCAACAACTTGACAACGCTGATCACTCTCATCATCGTCCCCTCCAGCACACAGTGGGGATTTACAGCCAGAAGCATCCGATTGGTCAAAGTATGACTAATACTACCAGAAGAAAGTCTATCAACGCGCTCGCCTCACTACGGCTGGCACCAGAGGCATGTAGAAATTAGTAACTGCAGCTTCTCCGCATTTAAAAAATATACAGCAAACCACCATCATCAACAAAATTTCCAAAAGGCAACGCGTCACATTTGATGTCATGCACAATTGGAGGACTAGAATTCAGGAGTTTTCGCCCCGAGACGCTGCCACATTTCTGCATCTCTGCACCAGTGACAAACACGGGAGCCGAGCCCCGTCAATCACAAGCTGACACATCAAGGCTTCACGCCAAAAGGGACGAGGCAGCTGCTCTCTCCGGCCCCCCTGACACATGTGCATTTTCAGGATTTGTGCATCTTTGAATAGACGTCGAAGAACAAACCGAACATGTGACGCTGTTTTAACAAGAGAGAGCTTTGACAGTGAGGCGAAATTAATTTGAAAATTGAAAGGTTTTACGCGTGTAAACCCAATTAAAGGCTCAAACAAAGCAAATTCCTTCCGCTCACTCTAAAAATGTGAGTAATTCAGACCCTTTTGCGCCACTTCACGGGATGATAATAATTTATGCCACCTCTTTAGCGACGCTCGCGGACTGTGTCTCTTTTGTGTGGCCTCGGCTTCACGGCGGTGGAATCTCAGAGGAAGAAAAGAGCCAGTGTCATGCGGTCAGAAGGCATTTCAGTCAGACAAAAAAAAAAAAAAAAAAGAAAAATTGTGTCAGCACTTTCTGTCAGGGAGCAAGAGGGCAGCATTCAGAGCTGTTAGCCTCTTTCTCAAAGGAGAGCCAGAGTTTAATGGGACTACTCTTCCACTCCATTTGCTGGCCGCGCATCTTGCAAGCCGCCGCAGCTGCATGCATGCGAGCCAGCGACTGTCACTCTGCATACCTCTCTGCAGCCTGCGAGCTGCACACTCCCTTTAACAGCTGACAGAAGTTGTTCGTCTTCAGACACGCACTTGGAAAACGAAACGGGCTGCAGACGTTACATATGTGCGGATGACACAATGTTAAAACCCTCGTAATGAGACTGCAGAGGTCACTAGTTGATGCCCTTGGGACCTTTGCACCGTTTTCGCCGGTCGAACCAATCGTCTCTCCACCTCCTGGTGCTGCCAGAGTCATATTCATTCTGATTACAGCAGAAACCAGGAGGCCTTACTCTGAAAAACTTCTTATAAAAATGACTTTGGATCTATTTCAGGAGCCAAACAACAATTTCATGGCTGGCCAGTCACGGAGTAATTACACACGGCCGCTAGCTGAAACATCGATCAGTACTCGGGACACTTCTTTAAAAAAAAATAAGTGTTTTTTTCTGACAGACAGCTTCTTCTGAAGAGATGACAGCACCTCCACAGTGCCTGTTGTAATGACTCACAATGAAAACAGAAGCAGAGTGAATGTATTTCCTGATAACAAGAGTTTTCCTGGATAAACAGCTGAGTAACAACAAATTTACTCTCCCAAAATGATGCATCACGATTGCTCACATGAAGAAAGGCCAGTGTTCTTTGGCTGATTAGTCAGTGGGTTGTTGAAATATTCACTTACAAGTCAGCTGATTAGGATGCAAAAATTCTTATTTATATCTTAAATACTGAACAAGTTGAAGCTTAAATTAATTTAGAAAAACAGCAAAAGAAAAGTAGAAGCTACCAAAATGCTAAAAACTTCCTTTGCTTGATGATGTTTATTATTCTTAACAGATAATAAAATATTAAAATGATACATTTATCACAAGTCCTGCCGGTTTTTCCTCTGAACCCCAAAGCAGGTTTGACATAACACGTTTAAACATGCAAATGCTTTTTCTAAAAAAAGATAAGATTCCTAAATGGAGCTGACTGATAAGAAAACAACACGGCTTTTTCTTCCGTTCAACTGAAAAGTTAAACTATCGTTTTATAAAAAGAAGCATAAAAGTCACACAAACCTCCATCAGAATCAGCACATAAATAAAAAATGTGCTCACAGTGACATCCAGCATTTTTAGAAATAAAATGATTAACAATACATCACTGAATATTCTGTCCGCTGCTTTGTGAGTGTAGCTTCACAGGACGACGACCTTGGTGTGATGCTGCAACAGGTACAAAGGTCCCCACTATAAACACAAGTCCAAGCGGCCTGAAACTTGAGAGATGACTCACCATGAGTAGACAGCAGGCACGTCTCCAAATCCGGCTTTGAGGGCAGCGAGGCGCTACATTTCTCTAGGCTGAACCACAGTCCAGATCCCTCTCCAGAGGGGACACCCAGCAGTTTTCTACAAAGGCAACCACAGTGAAATAAAAAAAAAATAGAAACTTTAACTCGAGGCGAGCGACTGACTGAAAGAGCTCCGCTCCGGCGCGCAGCAGCAGAGGCAACACAGGCAGCAGATGCAATTTGACATCCGGCTCAGCGGCGCGGCGAGTCAATGCAGTGGACTGGCTGCTCGGCCGCTGTGCGCTCTCTGCCGCTGATGATCTTTTCCCAACAGAGGACACATACAGCGGCTGGTGATGCAAACAGTGCTGTTTGGGATTTCTACAAGGGCAGTGGCTGTCAAAGGGCAGACGGGGACAGTACACAGTTGTCACCCTCTTCAGGAGGGGGAGGATCCGGCACAAAGAGCTGCTTTCAGAGCCGTGATGCACGACCGCAGAGTCTCTAAGCACTCCGACCAAATGTGTCATTATGTCTTTAGGTGGAGGGTTAAAGACGGAGGAATGCCATCTTTGTGTGGGAGACGTTAGCAGTCATGTGATGAGCATTTAAAACCAGAGAAAGGGAGGGATGTGAAAGTGAAATGTGTGAAAATGTTTGACTGTTTCTTCCTGAACAACAAGATTTTAGATTGAGCATCTAATCTGATATCAAAAAAGACGTGTAGCGATCAAGTCTTTGACATTTATCTTTCATATTCCCCTCCGTTCTGCTATAAACAGCCTCAAGAAAAACAATAAAGCCTCAAAAATAGTATTTATAGACATTAATTGGCTGAAGCAGAAGTATATGTTCAAGTTATCAGGACGTTACATAAAGAAAATTGGCAGTTAAGTTGCTCTATGGAGAATTAATTAGCCCACACTTATTGGACAGAGGAACGTTTCTTGGTTTTAAAATTATGTTATAGGAGTATCGCTTCAGTCTCTGTTAAACAAACGATTCCTGGAGTGTCAACACTAAAAAGAACAGCCCCTCGGTATAATTCACCACATTAATTCAAGCCTCACGGAGTCCTTGCGCCGACCGTAAAGTCTCCCTCTGTAATATCCTCCCACTTTTAAATCCTCATATGCATAAAATAGAACGGAGACGTAGATTTTTTCAAAAAAGGTAGCAGAATGTCATTTCTGCACAAAAGAAGTCTTCAGACGCAACTGCAACACAATAATCAAGTTTCCTCGAGGGTGTCACATGCACTTCATTCTTTTTTTTTTTTTCATTTTCTAATTATAGTTTTGCACAATGCTCTCTGTGGGGAACACTTTATAAGACTTAATCTGAATTTCACACCAAGTTGCCAACACATTAATTAAGCTGAGCAAACCATTGGGTGTCTAAATAAGTTACGGCACTAATAATGAGAAGCAGTAGGAAAGTCATATCTCCATAATTCTCACTTTGATTGTATTATATATTGATTATATATTGAAATATTTCTTGCTCTGGGATTTGAAGGCTTGGAGGGGGAATATAAATAGCTTCGGAGGAACATTTGGCTTCTCTGATTTAAAGTCAATAAAAAGTTTGTGGAAACCTCCCGAGTGTTTTTTTAATGAAACACCACCTCAGACAGACACTGTTTCTTATTTTCTAAGACTTTTTTTCCTTTTTTGTCCGAATAAAAACACATCTAAAGAAAGCTTTGGTTAAATTAATGTATTAAAGGATGGAAATTGGTGAGATTTTACTTAAACCAACTCAGTTTATCAGTCCAGTTCAGTTCGGTTCAGTTTTCTGTGTGGAAGAGAGAACATGAGCTGCCTGTGTGGCACAAACGTTATTATAACAGGAGATATTTACTCTCGATGACAGACTTTCTGAACCAGCAGCACTTGTGTGTAAAGTGTCAGATTCATGGCATTTCTGGAATTTAACTTCATGTCAAGAAGAAAGATGCTTCGGCATATTTCTGGTGTTTCCAACATGATGTCAGATTATCATTTTAAAGACATTAGAACAGGCGTTGTTGTCATCCGTCTTTGTGAAAATGAAGTCATGTCTTCCTCTCCATCCTCTTGCATGTTGTTCTTTTTAATGCAAAACCGTCAGAAAAACAAGCTGCATCCACTAAAGGATTTTATTAAATCAAAGGCCAACAATTCAGATGGATTTGAGAATATAAAACCAGTTTTTAAGTGAATCCAGTTCTTGCTTCCCGTTCGCACATTTCTCCTGAGATAGATTCATAGCTAATGACCACAGGCAGGCAGACAGACAGGCAGACAGACAGGCACAGAGCATTTTCCAAGGTCGACTCTTCTTGTCACTCGAAGCTTGAAGGGTCACAAAGGCCTGGCAGCTGCCCCCCCACCCTCCACCCCAACCTCATCCCTCCCCAGCAGATGATGATTAGAAGAGAAGTGAGGGGCACAAACAACAAACACCTCCCTGTGCTGTTGGTCTGTTTTACAACGATATGAACTGCTGAGGCGAGAAAAAAAACAAAAAAACATCCATTTTAAATCTCACTGCCATGAAAAAAAAAAAAAGCCCATTCAAATCTCAATCATGGGGCAGAATGCAGAAGTCTCTTTTGTCCACTGGGTTTCTGTGTTATTAACCGAAAAAGGCCAGAAAACGATGAAAACAAATTACGCGAGCGACACTCCCCAACAGTCCCCCGTTTCACTGATGAATATGGCATTTAAGCCCCCCCCCCCTCTCTCATCTCCTTCTCAGAGGCCGTGATGAGTGTTTAAGCTCTCATGTTATACAAATGCCTCTGTGTAAAGCCGAGCAGTTCATGTTTGCCTTTTTGTCACGCCGGCTGGAGTGTGTGCTGCTTCGCATCACGGAGGAAACACTGCTGCGTCTCAGACGCTTTCTGACAGTTTGAGAAAGAGGCACTCAGACAAATTGGCCTCCTTCGATCAGACTCCTCGCTCTGAACAAGGTGTCTGAAACCCCCCCGGACCCTATTTTCTCTTTGTTACAGGTTTAGGAGATAAAACACCGCGGTCATGATACAGGTCACTGCAGACCAGCTGTGTATTATAAAAAGAAAAATCATCTGCAAATGTTCTTACCAGTTAATTTAGGTGAGACAGGATGTCAGAGACACATCTGCAGCTGACAAGGTGACTCTTCTTCTTGTTTTTTGAGAGTAAAATCAATGATTTCTTCGGTCCACGTTTCTGTCTGCTTTCATACAAAAGGCGCTCGATTGCAGTGAGTTTTTGAATATAAACAAGCTTTTAAAAATCTCTTTCATCAAGCAGCTTTTCTGTCCAAGAACCAACAAAAGGATGGATTCAGAAAATTCCCCCCGGCGCGTCACAGACGGCCCTCAGCCCGTCTCACAGCTCTGTGTGACGGGTCAGCGTCGCCCCATTTAGTCGCCTTGTTTGCTTCTCTTCTCAAATGCTTCATCAAATGTATTCGAACAGTTTTCAAGGCTGATTCACAACATCAAGAATAAATATTTGGTTGTTTTCTAAATGAAGTTTAACAGCAATCAAATGTCTTATATCTTATGTTACTGGATTTTTATTCTTAACAAACATTATCCTTGGAGTTCTTCCAAAGGTGGTCATCTCAGATCTTCACCTGCGTTTAATGTGAATGTTTAGCAGCAGGAGAAGATAAAGAACAAGGACGACATCTTCAGTCGAAGACCCAAGAGTTTACATCATGACTCATTCATGGCTAATAAACAGCTTTCATTGTCCCAAAACAAGGAACATCACATATTACCCTTCGACCTTCACCCACGTTGAGATGGTCTGAAATAAACACCTGCCCAGTGAAAAGTTCAGGTAGAGTTTCTCTTTAATGTGTAAAAACAAGTTGCTGAATACAGAAGTTGCCAATCGATTGCGATGTTTAACTGTAAACATCTTTTAATTCCAATCCTGCATCGTTCAAACCTCATTTGAATCTACACGGACAAACAAAGAAGGACCTAAAAAGGAACTTCTCAATGAATCCACAGCAGGTGAAGACTAAACTTCCTGATTCATCACTGCATCACTTTTCTGTTGTCGGTTTTACAAAACCTGCAGGTGAATTTCACCTCCATTTGCATTGAGATCCAATTTCTCAACTTCCATCATTTCTCTTTATTTATGATGCAGATTTGTCTTTCTTGCACCGCAGTGGGTTCGGTACTTTGCAGGCATTGTGCACTTGTTAATATCCAGCATATTGGAAACAGTGTTTGAACTGTCGAGCATGTTATTCTCGCAGCCACGCAGATCTACTGACCAGTGAACTTGAGGCATTTCCTTTAAAATAGTTGCTTCAGAGCTGCTTGTCCATTTACCCCTCAGCCACTAAAAGCATCCTTAAAGCACAGCTGCCCTTTCAGCCAAGTCCCAAAAATGAGAGACGGGCTGAGACCTTTGCTCGTTAAAACACTCTCCTAACATTTCTACATGGGGAGGAAGCAGAAGGAGGCTGAAAACACTCTGCACCAACCAAACGCTGAGGTTTTGTCCCACCAGAGCCAAGGAACTCGGTCTAATCTGCCGAACAATGGAGCCACCTCCAACACCTACTTATGCTTTAAAGAAACCGACCTTCAATGTGCTTACCATTTTATCAACGGAGCCTAAAATAGAACATTTGAGCAGCAGCCTGGCAGGTGTGTGTGCTGTAAGTGGCAGGTACAGCTTTGAATGACAGCGCGTCAAGCTATCATCTGAACGCGGCAAATTAACAGGGATCGACTTTAATAAAACACTAACCCTCTTAACAAACGCACCAGCTGCCGGTCTACACTTGACAAAGCATAAAAAAAACCCGCCTTTTACATCTGCGAGCTATTTTCGGGCACTGGATCGGTCTTAGTCGGTGTTGATGACGATGAATGAAACGTTTAGGCAAATACAGTCTGAAAGCTGTCCCGGCTAGAAGAGTCTGGAGCCTGCGACAGTAAAAAAAAAAAAAAAAAAAGCGTGGAGAATGGGATATGGTTAGCAAGCCGGTTTTAAAGCATTGCCTAAGATTAGCCCCTTTCTTAAAATCCATCTCATTACAGCAGTTACATCTAATAGAAGAGTGGGAGATGATGGGGACATCACTGAGTCCTTAATGCTGCGGCTAACATGGTCGTAAAGCCTCGAGTGAACCGTGCGTCTGTCTTTCTCTTCATGTGTGGATCCCAGACGCACAGCTGCAGATACGTTAATACAACTGACCGAAAATAGAACATATTAATAAAAATTGTCTCCTACTTTTTAATGGTCGGGGTGCTGACAGTAAAAAATAAAAAATAAAATAAAATAAGCACAAAAGCAGAGACGCTACGTAAATGTGTGCAATCCGTCCGTGTTCACATCATGAAAACGCTGACAATTTCTCAAGCCAAGCGCTGTGTCGTTAGCTCTCATTACCTCAGTGACGCCGTTAAAAAATGTATGCTCCAGGGCCTCCTATGTCTTGTTGGATAAATGAAGAGGGAATCTAATATAGTTTCCTTGGAAGTGGCATTAACACTCTGTGGGGTTTTCAGCTGGATATCAATTAGAGGCTCATTAGGCATTTAGAGATGGCAGTCCCTCCGGCTTCCTGTCGCCCACTGTGAAACTGGCTGACCCTGACCTTGAGGGAAAGGCTGGCACTTTGTGTCTTTTCAGCTCCGAGAGAGAGAGAGAGAGAGAGAGAGAGAGAGAGAGAGAACGGCTATCAAGATACTGTATCAGGCCTGCTTCCTGCAAATCTGGGATTTCAGAAAACACATTGTTTAAAAGCATGTAGCCGGGATGGGATGTGAAGTTCATGGATCAACATAAGAGCATTTAATGTTGTCTTCACCCTAAACAAAAAACAGCAGCTCATTTCACAGATGCAGTGAAATTAAGCCGGGGTCAGGGTTTCACTGTGCACCTCAGGCTACTGAGACCACTTATAACACTTCAGGAAAGCCTCCTTTATGCAGCCTCCATCTGTAAACCGTTTCCCATGTTTAGCAATACGCCGAGCACCGCAGAGGTTTTGTTTGATGGACCGCAAAACAAAAGAACACCAGGATTAAAGACTCGCCTCCGTCCGCAAGAACTGTTACGAGATGTTTTTACTGAAATGCTGACATTTCTGACAGCCATTGATATTGCAACCGAGCTGTGAACAGCAGGCACACAGATGCCACTAATTGGTGAGTCCAGTCTGCATTTCACTTATTAATAGCCAGCATCTCAGCATGGTTTTGTATGTGTGGATGAGTAATGAGAGAGGGGATCCTGGACAAATAATGAGCCCACAGCTCTCTAATAGACCCGTGAAGAGATATGTTCTGCAAATTCTAACCAACACTTCTTCTTTTTTTTTTTTACACAAGACAATGCTGTAACACAAGCTGCCATGTTTTACACAGGAAAACCAAACTCTCGTGAATTACAAGCTAAGTTTTGCTTTTCATACTTTCACTCTTTCGGAGCTTCTTGCAGGAAAAAAATGCATTTCTCACTGGTTAGTTCTGCATGTTTGCCTGTTTACTCATCTAACCTCATGCAGCTCCTCTTTATTTTGGCCCCTCGGTGTTCGGTTTGGGGCAGAGGTGCTGTGGAGTATTTTTAGACAGACTCGGAGCAGAAGGGACTCTATGTTCTGACTGCAAACACAATGGACTCTCATGCCTGAACAAGGACATATTTTTGGTGACTGGAGGCTAAGCAGCAGACCACTCCCCTCCACTACCTTTAAAAAAACAAGCCGCTTCTCTTTAATATCTGGAAAGAAAACTGGAGAGAGCATTTGAAGAGCATCTCATGCAGGAGATTCTGTTTGCACACAAATGCAGGATCTTTAAAATGCTGTGTTTGACAAAGTGCATTAAACTAAGTGCCACCAAAGGGTTCGGTCCTGCAGATCCCACAGTAAAGCTAAAGTGGAGACTTTTCATTTGCAAAGGACAAACCCACGCAGCTGCAAGCACTGTGGTCAGCAATCTGACATTCGGTTGAACTGAGAAAACTGAGTACATGTTTTTGATCTGAATGCATGTTCTTTTTTCTTTTGAAAATTTTACAAGTGTGCTGAGCCTGAGTGAAACCATCTTGGCCCAAAGTAAAATACAATAGTTGGGCTTAAAGGGGACTTAAAAATAGCCTGCATACGATGCCACGTAGCATTACAGGGCTGCAGACTGACAGTGTGCAGAGCGAGAGCCACCTCACGTAGCCTTGACTCATTTCATCAACATTTGTTGCTTGTGGGAAACTGGATTCAGCCTGATTGTTTAAGCAGGATACATTGCTTCTCTCACATAGTTTGGTTTATTTTTCTAATTGCAAATAAAATTTATAATAACATTCCTGGAAAGTACAATCTTAAAAGTATGCATAACTGCGAACATGAAGCTAAGCAGCTGAAATATTTAAATGTTCTTAAAAAAAAAAGACTGAATAATAACAAGACCAACTATGTCTAGTTTTTATCTTATTATTCCATCATTAAAATCTCTGTAAGTTGTAATCTGTTCATACAGCTGTAAGCCATTGATTGACACTGGACACACAACATAAGTGACGGTGAATAATGAAGCTTTTTGCCTCAATAAAGTGATTGTTTCTTATTGGTTTAACAAAATTTGCCACAGAATATAGACAAATATAGATGGCAAGCAAGTTTAGCTCAATAGCATTAAAAAACTGATAAGACAAAAGAGTTTTTTTAGAGAAAAAAGAGAAGTTATAACCAAAAAAATGTAAAACTTTGCAAATTTCTGACCTCCCAGAGTCTCAATCAGGGCAAAAATAAAATAAAAATCAATGATCAAAACCCTTGAAATTGAAAAGCTGCATTTAAAACTGTTTACTATATTCATTGGATAAAACGCCTGAAACAATCAATTGATTTTTTAAAATTTGACTCGATTGATTTTCTGTCAGTGAGAACCAATAACTCTCAGTTCCTTCTGGCAATGTTGGGTATCTCTGCACAAAAACAAGGGCTGCACCAACTGTCAGCTTTAATGTTTGATGTTTTTAAGTTTAGTTTTAAAATGTCCCTTTCTTAAAGCAAAAATTAAGTTATTCATCAGCTTATAAATCAACATTATTTAATGAATATAACTAATCATTTCTGTCCACATAAATATATAGAAATCTATAGAAATATACTTATACATTTGTATATAGAGCTTTTATACAGTTCCCTCCCCCTGCCTGTAGCCCCGCCCACAACACTATCTGATTGGTTACTCATCACAGGTAATAATCCATAGGCTCTGCAGAGCTGAGCTGTGTTTTGGAGGTAAGACAGCAGATTCAGCTGAAAGTGCAAAAACATAACAATCGCCTTCACCAAATCATATAATCTATCATTAAATGTAAATGTCATGAATGAAGCTCTGAATTATTCTGTAGAAGCTGACAAAGAACTGATTATTTCTCTGGGAAAAAAATTCATAATGGATCACATAAACGCAGGGACGTAGAACAGATCCGATGCAATAAAAACCTGCAGCCTCTCTGGTGTTGAGGTCAGGATTTGATATCACAAACATAATGATAAACATCCCACTGACAACTGATTGGAAACTAATGTCATCACCTCACAGTGATGCAGTGAATGATTTAAATGATTTAAATGATGGTGGTAAACAAACAAACTCAGCTCGCTCCACGTAGAGATGCACAGTCATCATCAAACATGTTGAAATTTGAAGTTAATTCTTAATCTGTGAAACTGTGTTGAACCAAATACAAAAGAAGGTCAAGGTTGGATCCGAACATCTCCAGCGGTTGGAATGTCATTTTTTTTCCCTTTAAATCCTTAAAAAATTGATTTACAAGTCATGCATTTATTGTAGTTCCTCCATACAAAGAGCATCATTGAAGACGGTGCTAAAAACAATGCTACTTTTCATAAAAACCCTCTTCTGCTGCACTCCTACACCCGCCGTCACACCCTGTCTTTGCACACAAAGCCAATGGAAGCAGCTGTATTAAAAAACAACGTCTCCACTATGCTCCGCAGACACAGAGATGCCTGGGCAAATTATAATGAAGTTAACCCATTAACGGCACTTCACATCACAGAGCTGAGGGCCCGTCGCCCACAGAGGAACACTGCAGCTTTTTACATATGACAGAGCTCCAGTGTTTCATTGACAACTTCACGGCAGCCCGTAGATCACATTACAAAGCCTTGGCAGCGGCGGTGTCAACGTACCAGCATTAAAAGGGTGACATGGCCGTAACCCTATTTGTCTTGCGCTGAACCCATTACAGCGCGCAGTTAAAATTGCACAGCTTTCATGACAAATTGCAAAAAATCCTTTGTAATCTCGCTAATAGTGACAGCAGATGTTGTGAGTGAGGAGGACAGGGAGGGAGAGTCCAACGCCTGGACGATGATGATGATGATGATGATGATGTCTCTGGTGTGCGCAGAAGGAGACAAGCCAAGTGCTCCATAAAAACCAAAAGCATGCACCTTCACCATAACAATCAGTCGGGGGGCTGGGGGGGGGGTAACAGAGGTCAGTGGCTGCTCCGAACAACATTGCAAAGTGAAGGTTGTTGATGTTGTAGCTGTTGTTGCAGCCATGAGACACAGCTCTCAAGCCTGATGAATACTCTGTCATTCATCTGCCTTCAGCAGCTGGGGTCGGCTCAAGCAGCTGCCTAATAGGCTAACAGGGATCTTTGGTTCCCTGGAGGAAAGTTTGAGTGGCAGACTGATTGGATAGAGCCGCATAGCCAATATCTGTTATCTAACAGCCGAGCAATCTTGGCAGAATCAGGTAATGTCATGTAATTTAAGAGGCAGCGCGCATAAAAGAATGCATGTAACACTTTCGCTTGTCCAGAGAGAAGTGATTAACTTGATTTCATTAAAGCTGCAATGCAGCAATAAGCTGAGAGACTCCAGTCACAGCAGTAACTGCCAATGTGAAATATATCAGTGCAAACTGCGGGCAAATGGGCAGGAATGACTTCCCAAACATCCCTAAGCAGGAACAGGCGTCTGGTCTCAGGCCACGTTCACACAAACACATCAGTCTGAAACTGTTGTTACACGCCAGCGTCTTTAGTTTAAGATCATTTCCAGCATTCAAGCTAAAATGCCAAATAAAAGAATGCCACTCAAGATTTATACTGCAGATCATTACAGGCCACTTGAGCCAGCAGCTGTGCTCCATTTCCACCAAGTGGCTGCTCACTGTTTTCAAAGCATCGCTTATTGTTCACTTCTGATTGTAAAAAATGGAAGCAGATCCATGAAGAAATAGTCTTCGTTCAGATTTTTGACAGGTAGATGTAGATTAGGTTATTTTGTGCAATTTATGCTAAAAATTTATCTTATATTTCAATGCAGGTTACTACAAAACAGGAGGTTTTCTAAATCAGATGAAGGCTTTAGTGGATACTCAGATTTAGTGGATCGACTCAAAACAGTGTTTTTGTTTTGTTTACATCTCTTCAAACGTACTGAAGGGGGCGACATCTGTGCAGTTCCCTCAAATATGAGATTCATGTGTTTTTTTCAGACAGGCTTGATTGCGTACATCATTAATTCAAAAGCAAAGCAAACTAATAAACGACATAAACAAATAAAAGATGCTTATTAAACTTCCATTTCTGCTGCGTCTGCTTGTTTCCTGACTTTGGTGCAGAACAGACTCCTGATCTGAATCTGACTGAGGCTCAAACATGTATGACTGTCAGTTTTTTCTCTTATGCTAACGTTAGCCTTCCTGATGCACAGTTCGTTTTTTTTGGGGTTTTTTTTACAGCAGCTTCGTGCAAACAGTGACGACGAGCATCAGGCTGTGACTGACAGATCCAGAATTTCTCAGTGACAGAGAAAGTCGATGTGCCACCAGCCTATTTTAAGCCTATTTTTATATTTCTATGCAGAAAAAAACATGTAAAACTAAATATTTACTTTGGAAACACGCACGGAGAGCAACTTTAAACAGCAGATCTCATTATACACCTTCTCTTTTGGGACGTGCTGCATGATAATCATTGAGGTGTCATCATTGTTACCACATTACTGTAACGATCTGCAGACAACGTCTCACGGCAACTGAACACATGTTTCTGCCAGATATTACAGAAATCCAGCAGTGTGAGAGGCTGGCAAACTGAAATATTAAGTAAAAAAAAAACCACTCAAGTTATAACATATTGATGAGTTGCTCTCATTTATTGTTATGAAACTGTAACTAGGTCTCGATATTATAATAGCCTGCTTGTACGTAGCAGATGAAAACACTCCAACACTTTGATCCTGCGCCGTACTTTTGCTTAAGCTGCTGGATTCTTTTTAAGGTGCACATCCCGCTGCTTTGAAGGGAAGCAGGCAACAACATGTACAAGAAATACAAAACAGCCTCAACAGCAGCTTTCTTTCAAATCTATTCTGGTTTGGTCCGAAATCACAGACCTTCACCGTAGAAAACAGCACATGTTTGAAAAAAATACTGCCACATTGTTGGTGTGGTTTGGAAAAAAAAAGCACTTGTCTGCAATAACAAAGCCACAGAAAGGCTATAAGAAGTGGTATTTGTGACAAATACTACCCCCAGAAAAAAAAAAAAAACTCAACTGTGTGAAACTGAACTGCAGCAACGGAGGGTTGATTCCTAACACAAACATCAAAATATTCATCTGGTCAAAGGCAGCGAGGTACAAGTAGGCGAGAAGCGCAGTCCAAACGTTCCCATCAGAACTTAATAAATGTCACCGACTCCCAGCAGTACAGGAGACAAAAGAGGAGCGACGGCCAAGCGAGGCCGAGATGAAACCTGCGGCTCCGGTCGCTAACAAGACAGAATGAGGCGCCGAGAAAACGCCCTTTTTTCGCATCATTATTACATAATCAAAGGGCCACACCGAAACGAGGCACATGCCCGGGGAGAATCCGTCCCTCATTAAAGGAGTTCAGTTCAGCCGCCGTCTCCTTCAAATGAGGCAATTTTCCAAGTGGTTTTTTTTCAGGCTACCGGGAATGTCTTTATCCACAGAGTTTCTCAACATGTTAAAGCCGCCGCTGGTGTTTCTGTGAAGCTGATTTTTTTTTTTTTTTTCTTGCTGGTGCATGATGCTGTGGCTGTGTTCCCCCTTTGCCCTGCATTTCTAATATAACGGCCTTGCCCACTCTTGAAGCTTGGAATTGAGTTACTGACCAAGAGGGAAATAAATTATGAGCAAAAATATCAATTTCAATTCACTTTACACTGCATTTTTTCCCCCACTGAACTGATGATTAGGCTTTTCATACAACAGTACACACAAACATGCTTAAATAAAAAGCACAGCATATTTTTTTTTTTAATAGGCTTTCCTGTTTTTCCTTGAGTGCTTTTTTTCCAGATTAAAACAACACGAGGGTTGCCATTTCCCTCAGCGCTCAGTCAGATGAATCAGAGCATCCCTGAGGACGACACCTTTATTCCCCCCGTGAAGGAAATAATCTAACAATTTCAGAGCTGATACGATCCAGGGAGCGACGCTCAAAGACGTCTGGCTCGGTCATGGATGCACGCAAACAGAGCTGCTTTACCTCATTAAACTACAGAGTTTCTCATCTCTGAAGCTGCAGTCAAACGCTCTCAATTAACTTCAACCACTTTAAAGAACACAAAGCTCAGCAACACATATATTTTTTACTAAAAATAAGTTGCATAAAAGTCTTTATAAAAGCTGCTGGAGACACTTCAGAGGGAAAAGATAAGAGTTTAAACTTTAACAGTGGAATTTGCTTAAGATGTTATTTGCCTTTCTGGTGTCTTTTGTCAACTCCTGATTTAATCTGTGAGCTTTTTACATTTCCAAGAATGACTTCAAGTGACCCGCAGAATATGAATGAGCCTGAACATTTCGGCGGTGAGATTAGGTGAAAAGAACACATTAGCAATGCTAAAAGATGAGATTTTCTGGTCAAGGAAAAAAGTGAGCTCTTCACCTCTTATGTTAAAATGTAATGTGGCTGAATTTCATTATGTCCTCTCCAGAATATTATGTGGTAGGAAAATATGTCTTCAACAATTTGCCTTTGAAACTATTAATACCGACAAATTAAATGACAGGAAATGTTGTTTGTCCTTGTTCTTTTCATCGACACAAAGACATTATTTGTCTCTGCCTTCCACAGCCGTTACAAATCACAAAAAATGACGCAGTTTTGTGATCTGATTACATTTTGGTTAAGATTTGATTTGGTCGAGGCACAAAAACAACTTGGTTAGTTCTGGGAAAGATGATGGTTTAGGTTAAAATAAATGTAAGAGTTAGGACGACATCTTGTTTGGGTTTTAAAGATTACTTTGTTATGGTTATTGGACATTGGTTGTCAGCTTGGGAGGTATGTATTTTTATATTCCTTCATATTTTTCTGTCATTTCACCAAGATATTAGTTTAAAAAAATGCAAAACCGAAGCTACAGGTGAGAGAAGTCTTTGCAGAATGTATAAAATCATCTAGTTTCGTATTAAAGTCGCCTATTTAACCAAATCTTGCTGGTTGTAAACACTTGTTGTCAATAGAATAATAAAAAGATATGAAATAACTGCACTTCTTCCATGATTCTTGAAGGACAATCAGATAACACTTGTTGCCATGATGGAGGTTTATCTGAAGCAAGAGTTCACACAGCATCATCCATGTTGCCTGGTTCACCTTCACCACTGAAACTAGAGCCAGAATAATCCCAAACAGAAGCAGAAAAACCTGCCGACGCCATCTTTCTCAGCTCAGCTGCCTGTTTTATCAAACAACACTAAGAGGTTTGGTGTTTCTGGGAAATTTCTTACCACAGAAACTGAGATTTCATTCAAAATGAATTGCTGACATTTCCACTAAACGGATATTGTCAATGATCAAGTAAAAACTGTGATAAGGATTTTTGCTTCATAAAGTAAAATACATTTTATCTGGTGCAATGCTGGCGTGCAAGCTCATACTCTTAGTCTCAGTTTTGAATCACAGATTTCAGACATGTTTTATTTACGCTGTACATTTCCTAAGTACATTGCAAAACTGAGAGCTGCTTTCTGTCAACTTAAATTTCAGAGAAACCCTTCGCCCGTTTGCAACAGCAGAATCTCTCCATGTTGACCTTTTCTCCTGTCAGTGAGCATGACAGGACGGACCGAGTTGGCTCGGACTGTGGAAAACAAGGCCTTGTCATTACCCCCCCTAAAGCTGGGAGCGATAAGCACCGAAAGACAAAAAGTTTTGGGCTGGTCCCAGTAAAAAAAAAAAAAAAAAAAGGCAAAAAAAACATGATCTCATAATGGAAAAAACCTCCATGCTGTGAAGTCAGATGTGTGTCAGGAGCAGGGAAGCAAGAGAGGAGCAAAACTAGCGCATGTCACTGATGTGATGAGAGAACGCTTTGAGGATGACTGTCTTTTATCTGCGCCGAGCCGAGCTGACAACCAAGAACTTGAATAGGAAAGTACAGCGAGACAGCAGTCATCTCCAGCCTCATACAAAAACCATGAGAGCTGGAGCCCAAATCTTACCAGTCTGCAGACCTATTTTTCTGATAAATGCTTTATCACAGCAGTTTTCCGGCTTCTATAAAAGGCGTAGTTTGTGTTTGTCACTGTGTGTGTGTGTGTGTGTAAGCTATGCCCTAAAAATGACATTTCTTTTTTTTTTCCTCTTCCTGTGACAGTTTTGCCATTTTACAAATATGCGCTCTGTTTAATCCTCACCACATCACTGAGAAACATTTAAAAAAAAAAAACATCCAAAACAACTGCAGGTTTTTGTTTTTTTTCTTCCATAATTCGAAACGTTACCCACCCAAAGCAGCCTCGCTCCTGCACCATACAGAGTGCAGGACGGTGATCATAGGGAAATAAGCGTTTTCCCCTTCCAAACAACAGACATTACGCAGATTAACAGCCTTTGTAGAAACATACTATTACCACATAAGTCCCTGTCGAGAAGGACCAGATGTCAGATAATAGGCTGTGCAGAGTGAGGTGGGTGCTGGCCTGGAGCCATTGAACAAGTAGGAACAGCTTCTTCCATATAAACCTCTTCACTTCACGGACAGCCTGTTGTCTGGGTGGGCAACCCCCCCTTTGTACCTCCAGACTGTGTGTGTTTAACAGAGGGTAACACAGAGATATTTACCATAAAGGGTGACTAGACTGTGTGTCATAAAAAATTATACGCACAATAATTATTGTATCTCCTCACCTTCTTAGCTCAATTTTGTGAATATTCACGTTTCTTTAAAGGATTTGTGTGACTGATTATCACTGATTAGCTCCTGATGTTTAGAGAAAAACACATTAAAAATGTGTTGCACACATCACACATGAAAGTCATGAAAAATAGCCCTCATTACACATGTCGCAGTCTGCTGAAAACACAGATGATTTGTTGTTGTGCAGGCTACAAATGACCAGCTCAGTCTTTCTCATTAGACACTACTGGGGGTGTTTATTGGCTTGACTGGCCGGTTGGGTTTTGCCTTTGAGCAGCGGCAAGATTTTGGCTTAACGGTAAAGGTTACAGACCGGCTGCTGCAAGAGCCTGACACCCAACACACACATTTTATTTAAGGTGTCATCATGTAAACTTTCAAATGCAGCTGAAAAAGAGCAAAAAAGTGCAGCGCAAAAGAAAAACAGATTACCTTTCCTTGACTTGAACCTTTGTTTTTTCTGGCCAGCTCTGGCATCACATCCGTGCCTCCTTTTGCCGCTGCCGCTCCGGTACCGTGTCTGCTGCTGCTGCGGCTGCTGCTGCTGCAGCGCTCCGTGCGACTCCTCAATCCAAATCACCCGACCAGTCTGCACGTTTCCTATCGGTCCGAAACAGCGTCTCTGAAAATAAACTGCACCGATCAAAGCTGCTACATTCAGTCCAAACGCAGGAGACGGTCACAGTAGCGACACCCATGGGTGTACGCGCGGAGCGAGCTCGGTCTGCGGCAGGTAGCGGTGCCCGGAGTCGCCGCTCCTCGCCCGCCAGATGCGTCGTGCCAGGCGTCGGGGACGTCCACGGCTGAAGTCATGCGTGTGCGGTGCAGTCGGAGCCAGTCGGTGCCCAGTGCCACGCAGCCCCGTAACATGGAGCGCTGACCTGCCAATCACTGGGTCAAGTTAAAGCGATAGAACACGATACTTCCGGTAATAACTTTCAAAATAAGACCCCTTTCAGGTTGCAACGTTTGTCACGCCACATGTAAATCGCGCAAACCGAATAAAGAGCACATCTCTAAAATATACAAGAGAACAAATAAATTAAATACAATTTAATTTTTAACGTTTTGTGATCACAGCTGCCTTACTTCCGGTAGTAATTGGTTTCTCTCTGACCGGCTTGACACAGCTGAAATCCCATGCGAATAGACGGAGCACGGGAACAAACATACAGTGGGGGTGGAAGGCAGGCTTTATGAATTATTTATGATGAAAGAAGGCACTAATACCTAAATCATTCATAATTATTCAAGGGAAACAAGGTCGATGCCAATCAAACTTCCATTCCTCTGCTCTGCAGCTCGTGGCATTTGACATCTGAGATGATACATGGAGAAAAGGTTGGCCAGTGTCAGACATTATTCTGACCTCTTCTTGGATTACTCAATAAAATTACAGGTCCATCAGCCGGAATCACAATCAGCAGTGCTGTGTGGGGTAACATTAACCATACACGGTGCCTGATTGGGGCATACAAGCTAAATGTCCCTCAGCTGACATTTAAATTGATGATATGTTAGACCTCAATTTATTCTATCGCAATTAAATAAAAAGATATTATGATAATATAATATAAATGCTCTGAGAACAATTTATATTGATTGTAATTGTAGATGTTGTTGTTGTTATGATGACCAGTGGTCATAGTTTTTTTTTAATCTGTACAGTAAAGCTGATTCTTGCTGATTATTAAGTGAAAGATAGTGTGTTTATCTGTGATGGCTGTAATATATTTATTTTGTAATTGTGTGAATAATTTGTCACTGTGTTAAAATATGCTCTTAAGACCCAAAACCTGTTATTGCAGTTGCCTCCATAAAGTGATTTGGAGGAACTTTATGAGGCTTTTTTTTTGCACAAGTCTTCACAGTAGCCCTATAGAAATTTATTTTCAGTTAGTATTGAGTATATTTTTATTTCTCAAACATCCGGAAACTGCATTAATCTGTTGGATCTGACTGTTGTTCTCTCAGGTGTGTGGATGTGGTAGATTTATACAGTGGTACCAAAAAGAAAATAATTCTCCCTTTTCCATTTAAATCAATAACACTGTTTGTTGCATCCATTGTAACATGTGTGATATGTAGTCGGCTTCTTTAATTTTTATTCTGCTGGTAGCAGGGAGATTTTTTTCTGTCATATCTTAAGTGTGCTTTGCTATAACATGAACCCTAGTTGACCGGTCTTAAACAGAGAAAATCCTTATGACACTTGCTAGGATTAAGACATGCCAGCATCATATATTTCAGCTTGTAAGTGATGTATGTAAATATATCCTCCAGTTGGCAGGCGTAGCAAACCCACCAAAGGACATATTTGTACTTTAAAAGGTTCCCTCTTTGCAAACAGTAATGAGAAATACCTGAAGGAGGCCCTGGAAACTGGCTTTGGTGCAGCGTTCCTGTGCAGGGGTGATGGATGAGGTGTGGTCACAGATAGCCAAGTGGTTGAGGCCCCCATCCTCTGGAAACACACACGCTTTCACTGGCATTGAATCAAATCCTGCCAGAGCTTCCTCTGTCTCTGTCTTCCCTTGTACTTTCCCCCTCTGTCTGAATATAAAGAATGAAAACAGTAGAGGTGAGTGTGCAGCTCCCTCTCCCCTTAACAGACTGCAAGGAGAGGTGAGATTAATGGGGCCTAACACAAGATTGCAGGGGGATCAGAAGAGTCGTGGGGAGCCAGAAAAGTGAGAAAGTGATTCAATAAGGCCTGGCCCTGGATCTTCTGCTAATCTACAGAAGCTCTGGCTCCTCTGACACAGATATGTGATGGCAGCCAGTGTCAGTCTGGGAGATCAGGGAGTCTATGCTTTTATCAGATATGTGTGGTAAAGAGCAGCAGCAGAGATCCACACAGAAGTTTGTGCAGTTGTAACCTAAAGTGGTGGAAATGTTTACAACCTGAGCTACATTGGTTGGGTATTTCGATTTTCTACTACTTTATACTTCTACTCCCTTACAGTTCAGGGCTAAATAGTTAATTTTTCTCTTCATTGTTTTCAACAATTAGTTTAAAGTTATTTTTCAGATTCAGATTAAAAGTACAAAATATAATCAAAAAATAAACTGTGAGGTATTATTATAATTTAGGATAAGACTTGGTTTATCCTGGGGGAAAAGTCACCAGCTAACTAGCAGTACAGAAATTCAAATTATGCAGAGCTTTACCAGCTGCAATTAAATTATAATTTAATGTATATTTATTATTTTTAAAATTATAGGCCTGATTATATTCATTAATTACGCAATGGCCTTCTTGTATTATATTCAAACGATCTGAGTACTTTCAGCACCACTGTATAAAATTCCATATCATCGTTATTTGTGTGAAACATATGAAACACTGACCTGTAAGAAAACAAAGGCTGCTCACACAGTCGCATCAGACAGAGCAGATCTGATTCACTCATTTCATCAGACTTCTAAAAGGACTCTTCAAAATAAATCACAGAACGTCACGTCACGTCACGTCACGTTCACGTTCGACATGACGCAAAGCACGCGCTCCTGTGCGACAGTTCGAAAAGCGGCGGTTAATGCCGTTGCCATGGAAACGCGTCATATTTACAAAAGACAGTCGACTGCAGTGAATGTTTACATTGATCATCGTTACATAATCATCTGAATGAAATGATCACCTGAGTTTATCTGTGATTATCGATCCATCGAAAGAGTGAGTTCACAAACAAATATTGTTGCTAATGAATATATTTATTGATGTAACATAATGATTGATTGTAATGATTTATCATGTGCGAAACCGGTTCCGGTAACATAACGTTAGCCTATCTATGCAGCCTACTGACGTTATCTAAAAAAAAAAAAAAGAGTTAGAATATTTCTCTCATCTTTTTTAAATTTATCATTGTAGCACAGAAAAGAGTAAGATATTGAATAAAATTTTAAACAAGTAAATATATCACAAGTTAAAGCTAACTCAGTGCAGCCTATTTTTAATGTATTTAAAACACTAACTTAGTGTGATTTTAGTCCAACGTTAATCGTAGCATTAAAAAAATAATACCTAAGATTAATAGTTTTCTCTGAAAACTTTGCATTTTGGCTAAAAACAGAGAATTTGCACAAAAATACTGTATTTTCATTTTTTAGAACATTTTAAATTTAGTCTTCTGATATACATTTTTGATATAACTGTTTCTCTTCATTTCTAAAGTTTAACACTCATAAAATGTGGTATCCACCGTATAATTTTTTGAAAAAATGTTTCCTCATATAACAACACATGGAAATCTGCATGTTTGAAGTCGTAATGCTATCGTGACTTTGTGTTTTTAAAGTACAGCAGCCTAACACACACACAGTCAGTGCGCCTGACAGTGGATGTAGGTGTTACACCTCACTGCTGTCTTCCTTTCTGCAGGATTATTTCACACCTGATGGTGTCTGAGTTTGCAAATGTTCTTCCAAGCCAGCTAGCTGCCATCTGTTACATTAAAATAATGTTCCTGACACCGTGCAAGTAAACTACTTTGTGATGCAGCGATCAGAAAGGTGCTGAAAATCTCAAGGTTTGGAAATGTCTGGAGTACAACAGAAACAACCAGAGATGGACCAACAGGTACTGGAAACTGCAAAACAGTTTTACAGAAAAGATCCTTCCTTGCCATCCAGTGTCTCATTGCTTCTTTTCAACCTGTTAGAATCAAGATAAGAAATCCGATAGACAGAGTGCAGAAATAGAGACGAAACAAGACATTCCTGACATGCAGACTTCACAAGAGCCACAGTCCAAGCCAGCCAGACGGAGGGCCTTTCGGGTACGAACTAAACACCAACAAAATTACACCAGCTTTGAAATATAACAAGAGTTTATTGTCACAGTTTCAACACAGCAGCATCCAGCATCCCTCTCCCAGCTTTCTGAGACAGTCTGACACTCAAAAACCTCTCTGCTTGCTGCCTGCAGTTTCTCTCCTGCTGCTGTAGGAGAAGTCTGTCGCCTGAGCCAGGAGGCCCGGTGAATAAAGACTCAGCATCCTGCCCTCAAGCTCACGCCAGCGGAGCCCAGACTGTGACTGCAGAGCCAGCAGAGACTTCAAAGGTTCCCAACAGTGAAAAGGACCAACTCACAAAAAAATGTAAGTTATCTATGATTCATTTCATGTTGCATGGATGCAGCTGGCCAGTTTTCTTACCACCTCGTGTGGGTTTTATTATCGCCTGGTTCTTTTTCAGCTTCTATTTTGTAATATTAACTGAAATTTGATATTTGCTTTTTTTTTTATTGAAAGCCAATATGTTTTATTTCTTTTGCAACACAGCTCTCCTGCATCACCTTTTCGGCAGCAGTAGAGAACACCACACAAGGTGTCACGACAAGCACAGGTCTGAGCATGTGAAGGACGGGGTATTAAATGGCTGCACCCACGGGGAAGCAAGCAGGCCAAGATCAAGCCAAGACGTCCCGGAGAGCAAGAACAAGATGAAACACTCGTGCAGCAAAACAAACATCAAGGAGGTTATAGACTCTGAGCAGCCCACGGGTTCTGAGACTCTGCACAGCTTCCAGGAATGTACCAGCACTGTACCACATACATCCACATGTGATACACACTCCAGTGAATCTAAAGAGGAGGAGGAGGAGGAGGCAGATGATGCAGCATCAGGCAGCATGCAGGCCACAAATGAAGAGAGTGATTTGACCACCAATCCTGCGACTGAATCTCAGTCAAGCTCAGCCTCGCCCAGGCGCTCTCACAGTGCTCAGGACCTGCAGTCTCCTCATTCACAAATAAATACAGCAGCATTTTCAGGCAGAAAACCTGGTGATGGATGCAGTCTCACTGCTCCTCTGGAACAAACAAGCCAACCTCATGTGGCAACAAAGCCACCTTATAGCAAGAGATCCAAGGAGGTAACAAACTCTGAGCAACCCACAGGTTCTGAGACTCTGCACAGCTTCCAGGAATGTACCAGCACTGTCCCACAGCTTTCCACAAGTGATACACAGTCCAGTGAATCTAAAGAGGAGGAGGCAGATGATGCAGCATCAGGCAGCGTGCAGGCCACAAATACAGAGAGTGATTTGACCATCAATCTGATGACTGAATCTCTTTTAAGCTTAGCCTCTTCTATCTCTTCTCACAGTGCTCAGGACCTGCAGTCTCCTAATTCACAAACAAATACAGCAACATTTTCAGGCAGAAAACCTGGTGACGGATGCAGTCCCACTTCTCCCCTGGAGCAAACAAGCCCACCTCATATGGCACCAACACCACCTCACAGTGGGAGATACAGAACCACTGACCCACTGCAGTCTGTTGATGAGGCCTCGGGTGCAACTTCTTCTGATCTGACAGTAGACAATACGATTACATTGCGTGATATTGAAATGCTGCTACACATGCAAGAATGTGACGGAGAGCAGGAAGGACTTTCAGCGGATGAAAACACAGAGTCTGAAAAGGACAGCAACACAGAGACCACATGCAGCCCATCACCACCTCACAGTCCGAGATTCACAAGGGTCTTTGAGCCTAGAGCATCAAGCCAGGCCTCTTCAGACAGGACTGACTTCTGTCGGAGGCAGCATCCTCCAGTGGGGAGGGAGCAGGACGCTGGTCATGAGAGAGACAGGACCAGTGACAAATTAAAGTCTGCTAATGAGGCGCAGGGTCAGCGGTCTTCTACAAGGCTAGCTAACCTAAGTGTGAATGATACGATAATGTTGAGTCACATCAAAGAATTAGAACGTGTGCAAGAATGTCAAGAAGAGCAGGGAGAAGTTACTTCTGCTGGAAACACCAAGTCTGTAGAAGACAGTGAGAAAGAGACTGTATGCAGACAACTGCCACCTTGCAAGTGGGGCTATTCATCTTACATTCTGGAAAATCTCCCCGAGTTTCTAAGGTGGCAAGCACAGCGGCATCCTCGTGCAGAAAGGAAGCGGGATGCCGTTCGAGAAGGGACCAGGACCACTGACAGACTGTCTGCTGATGAAGGGGCTTCAGGTTCATGTTTCTCTAGACAGAGAGATAATCTGAATGTGGAGATCTCAAAAGCATCAAGTGGTGGTGATGGTGCAGAGCTGGTACATGAGCAGGAACGTCAAGAAGCACAAGAAGCTGCACCTGCTGCCCGAAACACCCAGTCTGTGGAAGAAAGCAGCAAAGACACTTTGATCAGACCAGTTTCACCGTACAGCGCCATATACATAAGGGTCCTGAAGCCTTACACGAACCAAACAGACCGACATCACCCTGTGTTTCAAAGGTGGCCTCCTCAGCCAAGCCTGGCTCACTCAGCAAGGCCGAACTCCTATCAGAGGCAGCATCCTCGGGTGGAAAGGGAGCAGGGCACTGGTCATGAAAGAGACAGGACCACTGACCCACTGCAGTCTGATGAAGAGGCTGCAGGTCCAAGTTCAGCTGGGCACAGAGATCATCTGCATAGGGATGACAGGTTGAGTCATATCAAAAAACAAGCTCACAAACAAGAATGTGAGGAAATACAGTCGGGAGCAACTACTGATGAAAACATGGAGTCTGAAGAAGACAGGAGCAAAGAGGCTGCACGCAGACCACCACCACATTACAATCCGAGAATAATAAGGGTCTTTGAGCCTAAAGCTTTCTGGGCACGCAAATATCACCGTGCACTACTTGATCAGCCAAACCAGGCCTCTTCAGACAGGACTGACATCTATCAGAGGCAGCCTCCACAGGCTGAAAGGGAGCAGGACACTGTTCAGAGAGGAACCAGGACCACTGACTCACTGCTTTCTGCTGATGATACATCATCGGGTGCAAGTTCCTCTAGATGGCCAGATGATGATGATCCGGTGATGTTAAATCATTCAAAAAGGCTAGCATACTTCAAGGAGTGTAGAGAAAAACGGAAAAGAGCTATTGCTGCCCAAAACTCCCAGCCTGTAGAGGACAGCAGCACAGAGGCTGTATGCAGACCACCACTACCACCTTACGATCCGAGATTCGCAAGGGTCTTTTCACCTTACATTCAGCAGACACGCCAACATCACCCTGCCTTTCAAAGGGTGCAAAATGATCAGCCAAACCAGGCGTCTTCAGCCAGGAATGATTTGTATCAGAGGCAGCGTCCCCCACCGGAGAGGGAGCAGGACGCTGTTAAGAGAAGAACCAGGACCACTAAGACACCAGAGGCTTGTGATAAATCCTCTGGTGCAAGATCCTCTAGACGGAGAGATAATATGAATGTGGATAATACAATGATGTCTAGTGGTACTGCAGAACAAGCACACATGCAGAAACATAAAGGAGCACAGTCAGAAGAAACTGCTGCACAAAACAAAAAATCTGCAGAAGACAGCAGCAAAGAGTCGACATGCAGACTGAAATTAAGGTGATCATGATCAAAGAGTGCACTATTTCTTTAGTAGATCGCTTTTAAAAATAAATTTTACACTGAAAATCTATAACTTTACTCGCAGCTCATACCGTATACAATTAATAAGTTATCAAATTATCAAGATCAAGATAAAAATTGTTAAAAACATTATCTGGATGCAAATGTGTGTGTAAGGTTTCAGGATATTAAGTCACATGATATCTCCCGCTGCCTGCAGTTTGTCATCCGCGTCGTCTAATGAGGAGGAGGACCAGTGTCGCATCTGCCACAGTAGCAAAAAGTCTCAAGCCAACCCACTGCTGTCCCCCTGCCGATGTTCAGGAAGTCTGCAGTTTGTTCACCTCGAGTGCCTGAAGACGTGGATCGGGATAAAACTGCGGACAAGTCAGTAAAAAGCTAATGGTGACACATTGAATTTACTACAGCATGACAGATTAAGGAAGTTAAATACTATTACACTGACCAAGAAAGATGCTCACAGCAAAATATGATACATACATATTTATTATATTTAATGGTTATGGTTGATGTGTTTAGCCAAACTGTATCCACTTTTGCAGGGCCACATCCCCAGCAGGCCCAAACATGTGAACTCTGCATGGGGCAGCTAACACTGGACCCTGCTGTATTTGACTTGGAGGCATACTGCAGACGATATTACCCACAGGTAAACTGAGGCAAACAAAAGTCAGAGTTAAAAACAAAAATATAGTGCTTTTTTTTTAATGAGTACATTAGGAATCAGATTTAATGAAAATGTAAGATTAGTACAACATTAGTTCTTACAGCATCCTACTTCTTTCTTTCCCCATTTTGGAAACTGCACCAAATTGTAACGTTCTTTTCTGGTTCAAAACATTTCTGAAATATTCTTGGATGTACTGAAGGACATTATGTCTCATATGAAATGAAAACAGGATTTTGAAAATGAAACTCTCCACTTGGTTTCAAGCAGTGTTATTAACTCTGTCCTCAGATCATAAGGTGGCCGGGGCACTTTGATGAAAGGAGGATGAGATTCTTAAGAAGAGCCATACAGAGGAGACCTCCACCAGAGGCATCTGACACTTGATCCTCCATTTTTTAACACTTTGTCAAATGCAGAATTCCACACATAATTATTAAAAAATAAACCCTAATGCATCTAAGTTATTGTTTAAAGAAATTTTATTACAGTTTGCAAAGTATCAAGTGTCCTTAAGGCTGTAAGGGATGTAGACAACAATCTATACTGATGAGTTAACATTTACAGCGCATTTTCACAACTGATGCAATAATAATGACATATTTCTGTCACTATACACAAGAAAGATTTATCAAAGATAGAACTACAGTATTGTAGTTTACTCTTAAGGAACCATTTCACTACATTAAGTCTGTCAGTACGCATATGTGTCTTTGTTTTAATCTAATTATCTCCATTTGAAGGACAGTACAAGTTCTGCACTGGCATCTACAGCTGGAAAACAGTCTCAACCAATAACAGTGAGTTTCAAACAGCATTCAGTGGATGAATGTGAATAAAACTCAGTGATGTGATGTGAGAAGGACGTTGGCTCTAACAATGTGCATCAATGTCACATGAGCAAAATCGCTGATGCTCCTCCGTGAGATTCCTGTGATGTGACTCAGTTCTCCCACCACCTGCGATGCATTAAAGTGCAGTTTGTATGTTACGTGTTTGTGACAGATTAAGTACAAACTGACTTTGATGTGGCTGCGTATTTGTCTACAGTTTTTGACATTTGAAACACAAAATGTTATTGTTAATGCAGAACAAACTATTTGACCTGTTCCCATTTTCTGACGTAGTGGATGAATGAAGCCACGGCAATCACACCAACACCGAGCAGCATGTAGTCTTCAGTCACAGTCACAAACTTCTCTCTGTTCAGGAAGGATTTATTAAGTATTAAAGCAGCTGGAATCAATATCGGACCACGACTGTTGTTTTAGTTCGCTGTCGTCTCTCTCATAGCGTTGTTTTAGGCCACAGTTGGCATGTTTTCAGCTACAAAGCTCTAAAAACACAGTGAACACTCCATGGCCGGCACCAAACATTAGACTCACAAAGTAAGTGGCAAGCTGTTGAACACAGTAGAGCATTTAGCAGCCAAAGAGACTGATTTTTCCCTCAGGAGTCGGTGGAATCCACAACAGAGGAAACAGGAGAGTGGATATTGAATTTGCATTGCATCAGGTCGCCAGAAACACAACAAATGAAGGCTAAATCTGTCTTGATTTGTAGATGGGCAGCTGTTTGCTAATGAGTTCACCACATCAATTTAAACAGTGTCAATGCTTTGTGCACAGCTTGTTTCCTTTAACTCCAAGTGGTCAAATAATCAGCCACAGTTAAACTGAATCTAAAATTTACCACATGCCAACCCAGGTTATTATTACAAACTAAAACTTAAATTATACAAAAAACCCCTCAAACTAAATTTAAATTATAAAACTAAATACACAAAAGGTAAAACTAAATTAAAACTTTATGAAAAACATCAGCTAAAACAAAGCTACCAAAGAAACTCTGAAAACTAACTGAAAACTAAACTTTAATTAAATCTTAAATTTAAAATTTAAATAAACTAAAAACAAACTGATTCAAAATTCAAAACTTTTCTAACCTGGGGGAGAATTCACTAATAACCGAGCAGCTCTGAGGTAAATGGGGAGTGAGCCATGAGAAACATGAGAAGCCAAAACAACAGAGACAGTTCCCAGCTGCTTGTTGTCGACTCAACTGCCAATCATCTGCTCTACCGTGACAGAAACCATCTGTCCCAAAAATCTGAAAATGTGCCTAAAAAAAGAAATCTCATACCTCTGTTCTCTGGATGGGCTGACACGCTGAATGGAAGTCACCAACAGAGACTCGAAGATGGACGTCCTCTGCAGGCTGACGAACTGCAGAACATGGCAGCACAGGTGATACAGGTGCTCCACGGCGATGGACGGCTCGTTGTGTCCTGCAAAAGTTCAGTAAGAACGGTTGTTTGAGAGTTTTCCTTACATCCTAGTACTCTACATAAGTTGCTCATGTTTAAATGTGATGTCTCACCGAGCACCTCCAGGAGGATTTCCACATACGTTAACGGGTTTGGGACATTTAGTCTAAATTCAAGACCTTTCAAGACCATCAGCTCTGATTCCAGAACAGCCTGCTTGGACACACTGAGGCCGACTGAGTGCAGAAAGCGTACAGCAGTGCTGTTGTCGATCATCTGGAAGATTTTTGAAAAATTGTGCAATATTAATTTGTTTCTAATCACAGGTTGTTAAAAATTGACTAATCACAGGCAGAGCAGAACTTACATGACTGTTCAGAGACAGTTTGCTTGCAAGCTGCACGCAGGAGAAGACGATGAGGGGAAATTTGTCCCTGAGTTTGTTGAACAAAGCCTCTTCATAACTTCTTGGTGGATCAGCGGCTGCACCTTGAGGTGTGGGCGTGGTCAACAAATCTGTAAGGTGCCTGACCATGAACCTAAGGGAGATAATTACTCTAAGAGACTAACATCACACTGGCAGTGGCAGAGAGAGGCGAATCTGCTTCTACTCTTACCTCTGAACTAACTCAATGGCATGATATCCAGCTAGTGGATCAAGACTGAGCTCTTCAGTCATCAGGAAGATGTATTCTGAGAGAGGAATGCAGGGTGTCAGCAAAAGCTGAAAACAAAGCAGGAAAAATCCCTTTGGGATGGGCAGCGTGAGCTCAGCATGTTACGACAAAGCTGAAAGATTTTAATCAAAAACAAACAAAATATATTTGCGGTGAGGAATTTGTCAGGCAGTGATTGTGTTCGTCAGTCTGATATAAAGTGATACGGGGGGAGAAATCCATGAAGTTCTAGGATATATGATCAATAAAATGAAATATGAGCCATTACCCTCCAGGTAGTATTGGTTATTCACTGTCATTTATGAGCTCTTTGCAGCTATGCTAATTGGGCATATTGAGTATGAAAAGCAATAAATATCTGGCACAGTTTATTAGGATACAAATCTCTCTCTAGATGATAAGATTGAAGAATAAATAGGCCCAGATGGTCTGGTTAAGACGGGAAAAGAAAACCCTTGATTCATTGTGTCTGATTAATACTTATTCATACTTTGCAGGAACTTATACTTATTTAAAGCTCTGATTCTCTTTTCTTGATGCTTATTTTTGAGAGCAGTGCAAGTAAAACATTTAACGCTGAATCACAACCATGCTGGCTTCTCAACACCGCCCACCAGCCAACACCAACAAAATTGTATCGTGACTGGACAGTTTTTCTATGCCGAATCAGTTGGAAAGTATTTATTTGGAGTATTTGTTCTATTCTGTGACATTTACAGGTTGTAGTAAGCTGGAAACCAACACCAAGAGAAACGTAACTTCTAACAGAGATGTCACCGTTCCTTTAATTTTTAATTTGTATGTGTAAAGGTGTTATGTGAATGACAAAGAAGGGTACTGATATTCATCATAGGCCATTAAACCTGCTCTCCATCTGCTCCTGCTCACAGTGGCAGGGCTCACATGCAGAGGTGCTGACAGCTGGAGAGACTCTGCTACCTCGGGTTTTGTATTGAAAAATCGGCTGCCATAATAACAGAGCTCACGATTCCCAGGTGTATGAAAGACTTCAAAGTGATGACAGGGTACAGTGAAGCTTAGTGGGCCTTTTCAGAGATACTCCTGTAGCCTTCAGCACAGTCAATCCCACTTGCTGACAAAATTATTAAAGCTACCGCAGAATGAGACAGTCTGCACCCAAGATGAAATAAATATAGCAAGGATATATATGAGACTGATAATAATAAAAGTCTTGTTTGTGCAGTCGTGTGTTGTAGCAACAGTAGAAAACACAGTCTGACATTATGAATAACTAATAATTTAATGACTGCATATATATTTTTCAAAGGATACAGTCATTAAATTATTAATAAAGGAACATAGGCATTGTTCAGAGTGGAGGTGTTTATCTACCTGCATACTAATTGTCACAGCTGTGCATGATACAAGAAAACTAAATGTATGAGACTTAACACACAATATAACGTAAATAAATCAATAACTAAAAAACTAAATATATTACTTGACTGTTTTTTAATAAAGAAATTAAACAGCTCAATTTGTGCTACAACGTTTGGTAACCCTGATAAAATAAATAAATTAAATTAAACTAAAATAAAGTCTAAGAAAATTAACATTTTTCCAAATAACAGTTGAAATATTGAGCCTTGTTGATTTTTTTTGCTTGATATTTTAAACAGGCTAAATTAAATTATGCTTTACGTTATAAGTAATTTGAAATAACATAACAAAAAGTTTGTTAGCAAGCTAAAAGGAAAAGTATAAGCTGCTAGCATTAGCTCCCTGTGGTATGAGAAACGTTACTTACCCATTAGTCTTTTATCTTTGAAGTTGCCACAACATTTTGATAAACTGTCCAGATTATCTCTGTTTCGTTTGTTGAGAAGAGTGAGGAAATCTGTGAGCAGGTCAAAAGAAGCTTCCCGAAACTTCAAACTTACACCCGGAGAACAAAAATATCTTCTCGCCATTTGCACGGACTAACGGTTGACTTCTGTTGGCACAAAAAAACTCACATTTACAAACAACAAAGTCTAAAATTTGGTATTTTTTCACACTTTTATCACAAATAAATTAGAGGAGCTTAAATTAATCGTGCCTAGAGTTTATATTTTCCGAAAGATGGCGCTATTCCCACAGGTTTTCACCACAGGACTGGCTCAACGTCCCCTAGTCGGAACCATTGCTCTCATGGGGACTCATTTGGATGTTGCACAACCGATATTTCATTGGCTGAGTGCTTGAATCCCCACTGAATGCAGTCATGGCCGACAAGACGCCGAAAGAATCCAATGCTCCCTATGCGACCAGGATAGACCCGATTAAAGCGGGTCTTACCCGAGAGCAGATGCATTTCATCCGACAGGTAGAGCTTGAACAGTGGAAGAAGAAAACACAGAAGCTGCGGACGCGAAATGTTGTGACGGGACTCGCCATCGGAGCGTTCGTTCTGGGGATCTGTATCCTTGCCAAGCGGACTAGCGCAAGGTGAACTATGTAACGTTAGCAGCTAGCTTAGTATGCTAAAGTTACCCTGGTTGTTACTTAATCTAATTTAAAGCTTAACAATAGTTTATCCCTTAATGTTGCGTTTTTCAGTTTTTTTAAACTCTGTAGTTATTTGACTGGCTATGATTTATTGTCAAAATATCTTCAGTAAGGTCACATTTAGCCATAAAGTTCCCATTCATTGGATGCTAAAGTGACAGTTAGCGATGACAGTAATTTCCAGGTAGCAATAACAGTAAAGGAGGGTTAAAGTGCATCAGCAAAGTAGCCCTAAAACATAGTTAAAATGTTGTGTTGTATAAAAACCTTAGTCATCTTAGTAGTTAGCATCAAGCTAGTTGTTTGAGTTGTTTATTACATCAGCTTAAACTCATCAAATACAATACACTATTCATGTTTTCAAGTTTTACAAAAACACATAATGTTGTATTGTCTGGGTAAACACTGTTATTCCACTATAAATCAGAGTTTTGCTACAAATATTTTATTTTCTATTTTAAATGTTTGATCCGTTTAAATTTCTGAAAGTTTATAAATATTAAAAACACTTAATAGTATAAAGCATAGTTCAATAGCAACAAGGCTTCCCAAATGAATTTAAAGTCGAATAAACAGCTCTCTACTACTGTTTTAACAAAATTTAACATTATTACATTAATTGAATTAATAATATATACATAGTCATTGCATTACACTTTTGAATTTAGCCTGGTGTAATCAGTAAACTGGCATCTAATCGTCTATTTAATTATTTTTTTAAAGGATAAGACAGGAATCTTTTTACATATTAATGAGGAAAGACTGCAGATGGATGTCACTCAGACAGAAAATTGTTGTTTACAAGCTATTAGATGCAAATGCCTGATTGATTTCCTGCTCATATCATTCCCTTGTCCTTTCATGTCTGTTATATTTTTATTCTTGCTGTCATTCTTCTTGCAAATATTTGCCTTGACCACTTGATCCCCCGCTAGATGGCTACACATTTTACTCAGTCTCTCAGGAGCGGATCATGGATGAAATCGACGAGGAGGCCAAGCATGCAAGAATGCAGGGACCAAAAACTGGTGCCAACTGAGATGCGCGTGTCGCCTTCCTGTTGTTGGACTGTGTGTCTTTCATGCACTTAACCAAGACGGAACTTATGTGGACACTGCTGCCGCTGATCTATATTCCACAGCTGGTCGCTGTCTTTCAAATTTAGACAGCATTGGACTGTTATGTTTTTTTCCCTTCAATGAAAAAGGGTACTTGTGTGGTTTTCTGCTGCTGATTTAAAACAAAATGTGTCTTGATTTTGATTGAGTTTGCCTGTCAGTGGAAAGGATTCATTCATTGACCTTAACATGACCTTACATGTTGCTCAGACGGCCCAGACTGTGGCGTAATTACAAATCTCACCTGACATGTATCCAGTCCTGATCATGTGATGTGCACACAATAAGCGATAAATATCTGCAAATTTCACTCATTTTACTAAATCTACAGTTGCCTTTAACAGCAAAGAATGCCAGTGACACTGCAGACAAACGGCACACGGATCGACCTGTTGGAACATATTTATGTTGATAAAATTACCATTTGTAAAATAAAGATCTAATGTATTTGATTTTTTTTTTAAACAAAATTATGTCTCTGTAACCATTTATGCAAGAAAAAAACAAAACACCGGGTCAAACAGTAAAGACGATAAAAGAGCCTTGTACTTTTTTTTTTACAATAGCTTTTATTTTTGTCAAAATTTGATAAATGGAGTCTGATCTCGCCACCAAATCTTGAGAGTAAAAATATAAAATAAGACATTGGAAGGGAAAGGCACAGATTCAGCATGGCAGGACAGCAGCAGCTTCTGAAGCAAAACAATTATATATTTACATTCAAAATTTAGAAACAAAAGTTTTTTTCGTATATATTATGAACTTTGGAAAGTCTTTCAGGAGTTCGACTGCCAGAAATTCAGTGTGTGGTGTGAATATCTCATAAGGCAACAGCTACACATTCACAGCTTTGACTGATTTCTCTATTTCCCATAATGTGCTAATCATTTCAAACTGGGGGAGCAGGTCATCATCACTGTGATCCAACAGGAAATATTGTGATCAAACATAAAGTTGCGTGTATTCTCTACCTCCCTTATGGAAAAATAACAGCTCTTCCTCAAGTGAACACAGTTTTATCCACAAAACGTGTAAAATGATTGAGAAGTAAAGTAGAATTTACTAAAGTGCACAAGGTGCTTGATCTATGGAACAAGCGATAAAATATGATTTTTGCTTGAGCAAGAATTAAGTTTTAGTTTACTCATAACTTGTAAACATGATCTATAAAGCACTCTACTATATGTACACATGTACAATCATCAGGGAAGCCAGTAGTCTAAAACCTAAGTGGATTTTTCACAAGAAATTGATCCAAAGAAATCATTTTTGAAGTATAACATGAGCTACAGTATTTGCAAATTGATGTGTGATGTTTATGCTGAAGTCTTCTGCAACATTTAACCCAAACTCTTCCCATTTAGCAGGTTGAAAAACATTTTTTTCTGCTCAAGCATACATGCCAATATTCATAACTGTTATACAGCCTTTTTTTTTCCTCCTGAAGCATAAACATCTTCAAATGTGTGTCATAGAAATCATATCTCCATATTGTACTTCTGTACAATGTGAAAAATCATTGTGACTCCATCTTAAAAATGTCAGGAAAAGAAAATGTGGGTCATCTCATCACTTACAAAACCAAGAATGTACTAGAACAAAATGTTTTCATAATGCGTATTTGAATAAACCAAAATGTACAATGCATCCAGAGCAGACTGCTGTCTTCAGCCCCTGGAAGGCAAAAAAATCAGAGTGTATTCACTGTGCAGTCAGCAGGTGCTGAGACATCATGGGAAAAAAATAAAAAACTACAGCAAATAAGTTGCGAGATTATCTGAAATGACAGAAAAAGTGTCAGAGCCTCGCTGTTGTTCACATTACTGTGCTCAGATTGATTAACGGCAGTGAATGAAGACAAGCAGGAAAACAGCGACTACCATCGTTCTGGGTCAGAGTCGAGGAGAGTGCAGCAACTCCGCAGCACTTCGTACCATCATCTGACTGCGTTAAAGCTAAAAACGTGCTCAGGGAAAACACTGAAAACAACCTGTGACATGACATTTTCCAGAGTGCAGCGGTGGCCCGGACTTAAGTTTCATTCTGAGCCAACGACTCTGACAGTTTATTTACAAAAGAGCAAAAAAAATATTACCTGTCTTGTTTTTTAACATGAACCAGATTGGTAAAAATATTTTGTGCTTCAGCTGCAACAAATTCACCAGATCTGATGAAGGTCTAAAAACAAGCGGATGTTACCGTTCCTGTGTAAATCCAGCTTTACTGATGACAGTTTTTATATATATATGTGTGTGTGTGTGTGTGTGTGTGTGCGTTGAGGTAAATGACCACTGGCAGAACCTTGTGATCACTGGCGGAGGGAAGCAGTTTTCTAATCGGTGTGCCAGTGAAAAAGTGCTGAAGCGATCCTCCTACAGGACGAGTTCGACTACTGCAGTCACACTTCAGATGAGGTAGTCCAAGTTTACAACTCGCAGGGTGAAAGTTTTTTACTGGGAAAGTGAAAAAAAACAATAAGTGAGTAAAAAGCTTCTTTAAGTCGAGATACTTGTAGAAATATTGAGTTCAGTAAAGCAGCATTAACTCACCATTCTACTGATGTCAGTGGCGAAAGTGACGCCTTTGCTCGGTTTATCTTGGGAGCCGCTGCTGCTGCCTCCCAGGGAGTTTCTCCTGATGATACCTGGGAAAACAAACAAATTTAAATTTAAAGTTGTGACATATTTTCCAGGTAACACTCTCCCTAATTAGAAAGAAATGTGGATATGCTTCCTCACCCTGGAGTGGCAGCATGTCCAGCCGCTGCAGGCTGTTCCTGCGGGACGAGGGGAAACCGTTCCCCTTGGACAGACGGCGCTGTCGGCTGGACAGCATCGCAGCGGGGGAGACGATGCCTGCAGGAGGAACCTTCCCCATCTTCTCATACAACTCCTCGATCTCTCTCTTCTGGGCAGCCTGCAGGGCCTGCACCTCCGTCAGATGTCTGTAAAGAGACAAAAAGTAAGATAGTAAGTGGCCAAAGGTTCCTTTTTTGCTGCTCAGACATGTGAAAGAAGCTTTGAAAACACTTGAATTAATCCCTCAAAACACCAAAATCACACAAGAGCACAAAGTAACTGATTAAAGCAGAAGTAGACAAGAAACTTCTATGTTCTTTGAGGTAAAATAACTGTTTATGTCAGAGGAGTCTGGTGCCTTTGAAGAGGTGATGTAACAGTTGTTTCAGGTTAAACAAAAGGATTTTACTCCGAAGCAAAAGGTTTATCTCTGTAAGGAATCTCTCCATTATGGTTTCAGACACTTGTAAAAAGGAAACTCTCACAGTAGAAAAACTTTAAAAGAGACATTTTCCATAAAGAATCACATTTTTTGGAACTTTTCTGTATTTATAACATCTTTTTTTGCTTCATTCTGGGCATCTGTCATGGTGTCACTCACTTGTCTCTGAGCTCCTGCAGCTCCTCCAGCATCTCCTCGTCATCGCTGTCTGAGTCATCGCTGCTCAGGTAGGGGGCGCTGCGGTTGTACGTCATCATCCACAGATGATGAAGGGCGTTGCCGTACTGCGGGCTGCCTGCTGCTCCGTCCCACATCCTCCCGTCCATCTCCGCCGCCGTCACAGAGAGCCCGCTGTCGGCCGACGTGCCCATCAGGCTCAGGCTGTACGCTCTCCTCCGACTCCTCTTCCTCGCCCTCTGTCGTTCCCCGACAACCTCCTCCTCCCCCTCCTCCTCTTCCTCCTCTTCCACCTCCTCCTCCTCCTCATCTTGTCTGTCGTGCTGCTGCTGCTCCTGGCTCCCGGCCCATCCGACGTGCCCGTCGACCTCATGAAGGGCCCCCGTGGAGCCTCTGTGAGGGTGCTGGTGAGGAGGGGACATGGTGAGGGAGGTGGCCAGGCTCGTCTCAGACTCCCCCTGGTCCTCTGTGCTGCTCTCTGACGGCGTGCTGCCGCTGTCTGCCGGCTGATGTGCGGCGGGAACAGAAACCACTGGCACTGCCGGCGCAGGGATGTCCATGCTGGGCGTCACCTGGAATCTCCCGACCGTCACTGGTGCAGACTGGATTTCTGTTACACAGAGCAAGAGAGGGGGATTGGTTTTCACCATGACAAGTTCGCTTTAAAATAAAAACATGCAAAAAGCTCCTAAATGTACGTCATATACTGCATTCTGTGTAAACACTAAATCTTCAAAGTTGTAGCACTCTCTCTACTTGCTTTTAGTGTCCAAGAATGACAAGTTGTGACATTTCCACATCCCATTTATATGAATGACGACCACTCATTGGCTGAACAGTAGTGATTGTTCTTTAATCTTATCAGAGCTGATTGATGATTACAACAAAAGGCCTCATTCCTTCCTGATTGCTGTGCTTTGATTAAAATCCAGTCATGTGTTTAATGGCAACAGTCTTGAAATGGGTCTCATTATGTTTTTAATGTGTCTTGCTTCCTAAAATAGTAGGTGGAGATCCTTTAGAGTGATACTTTCCAGACTGATTTGTTAAAATGCACTCAAAAAACTCCTGAATGCCTTTATTTTTTAATCAAATCATGATTTGTGTTTTAGCTTAGTTAAGCTAATTCGCTCTATAACTGCAGAAGAACCCCTGATGAAGGAGTGACAACAAATAATTGTTAATTTGGTTGTTCGCTAATGATGCAAACAGCTGGAGTGACTGCATGCTCTCACATTAGCAGACCACCACAGGGTTTGTAATCCTGCAGTACCTCAGTTTGTCCACCGAGTGTCCTTCTCACAGCAAACACATCTGGGTCTCTGCCCGCTAAAACAGAGGCGCTCTGTTGAATGTGGGCTTCTGAAGGAGAGTATAAATACTGACAGGTGTGGATGTGGGAGGAGAGGCCTGTAATGAGCGGGGCAGCTCTCTGATTGGTCGTTACCAGTGGGAAGGGTCGCAATCACACCTACGTTTGTGTTCATTTTGAATGGAACATTACATCAAGGCCCGTGGTTACGCAACGGCTCCTGAGGCAACGCTAATAGGTGATAATGTCACCAAGGCTACGGCGAAGAGAAGGAGAGAGGGAACCGAAAACAACTCAAACGGCAAATTGGCCGTAACAAAGACATCAGACTGTATTTAGACCGAATACATCAGAAAGTGAAGCAGAGGAAAAAAGACTTTGTCCATGGGTGTGTGTGCGTGTCTGAGTGTGTGTGTGTGTGTGTTGATAGACGCGTGTGTGTGTGGGTTTGTTTGGGCTGAAAACATAAACATCACAGAGTATGTCATTTTCCAACCCTCCCAGCCTCTGGTTAATAACATACAACACATTAGGGTGTTTACGATCCGGGAACTGAGGAGAAACTGATTCAGGAAGATGAAAACATGAAAACATGCACAGGATTTTCTTACCGGATTCAGTGGAAAAGGCTCCTGGTTTCGGGCTGCTGGTGTCCATCTCAGGTACAGCAGGGTGCGATTCGCTGCTGAAGGATGATAACTGGACAGAGGGAGTAAAAATCGGTCAGATTGGGTATAAACGATGGGGCAGTTTCTCTATCGATTCAGCATTGCAGTTATAATTCATGACGGGACACAAATTCCAAATTTCCTTCAGATTCACTTTGATAAAATGATCCTATCGAGTTCCACACGGTGCAGAGCAGAGATATTAAATTAGGGAAAAACAGAGCACTTGGACTGGTGATCAGTTTTGGCAGACGCTCTGAGTTTACTGGAACAAATTAAACTGGATCTTTGTATTAATTATTTTTAATAAAATCAAGAATTGTCTGTAAAACATCATAAAACCACTGTAAGGAGCCCATCTCTGTTTCCCAGAATTCAACTTGGTGTCTTTATACAGCTTATTCTGTCTTTTCCAAGAGTTCAAAATCCAAAGATACTCAGTTTACAATCATATTAAAAAACCTGGCATGCAAGACTTTATTACAGAGTAAATTTAACATGAGTTCTGCAGATTGGTTTTGTTTTGAGGCTAAAAAAATTGGAAAATCCTCGCATTTAGGAGGTCTGAAATGTTAAATGCTTCCATTTTGGTCTTAAAAAATAACTTAAATAGTTAATATATTATCAAACTAATTGATTAACTTGTTGTCAGTTTGTGGGTAAATGATTTACTAATCCTTTTCGTTCATAAATTCATGCATAAAGAGTCGTTTTTATCTCAAACAGAGGGAACTCACAGTGCTTTCGGGGCTTTCAGGGGGCGACGGCGGATCTGACGAGGAGTTTGAACTGGACATTTCTAATCTGGGTTCGGTCTGAGCCGGAACCTGCGCTGCGTACGGAGGCACATAACAGCGGAGACCGTCCTCCTGGGTCAGGCTGGGGGGGCTGGGGGGGCCGGTGGGTCCGACCTGCCGCAGAGGCTCATGGGAAACCAGCGGAGGAGTGGAAGGCATGGAGGGCGGAGAGACGGGATGCAGCCAGTTGGGATGAGGGAAGCCGTCCATCTGAGGCGTGTTCTCCGGGTTGTGGTAGACGCTCTGAGCCGGGATGCCCACCGCCGGGTAAGGGACCTCTACTGGTGGGGTCTGGTAGTGCTGCTGGTAGACGGGCGGGTAGGTGGACTGCGGGGGGATGTGAGGGGGCAGCTGAGGGTGGAAGCCCGGGTAGGAGGGTATCCCCTGGGTTGCCATGCTGACAGGAGGGATGAAAGACTGAGCCATGTTCATCGCCATGGAGATGACATTAGCTAAGGAAAACAAGGGCTGCGTGTGGGGGGGCCACATGTTGGGATGCTGAGGGGCAGGCGGGGACATGGTGACGCCCTCGTTGCTGCAAGGGCTCGTGGTCTCGTTCAGAGGGCCGGGGGAGCCGGGGGCTGGGGAGGGGACGGAAGGGAAGGTGGGGTTACTGGCCACACGTGTGAGGGGAGGGTGATGATTGGCTGGCTTCGGGGAGCCAGGGGAGCCGGGGTAAGGGAACGGGAAGTGACTGTGGCCCATGTAGGGCAGGTGGTAGTGCTGGTGGTGGGGCAGGAGGGATGCAGGGTTGTGGTGGTGCTGAAAATGGAGGGGAGATCCTGGAAAACAGGGATTTAAAACAGTTTTAACTCGAGCAAAAGTATGAAAAAATAATTTAAAAAACTGATAATTCTTCATCAAAGCCGTACATCCACTTAAAAAGTGTAAATCTGCTCAGTTAAGTGGAATATTAAACAGAGTTTTTCCAGAAGGAAAAGTTACATTACTCATTCGTCTCAGCCCCCTGCCAAGACATTCGCCATAAATCTTTCCCGTACTTTCAAATAACTGGTTTCCATGGCGAACAAAAACTTTTTGTCCGAAGCAGAATTGGACTGTAATTGCATCCATAAGCTGCAGCGTTTACACTTTGTCAGTGAAGCGAGAGAAGCACTTACATGTGTAACACAAACTTCTGGGTCTGATTGTGAGATTAAAGATTCGGTTTGTGTTTCAGTATGAAGTTGCATCAAGTAGTGAGACTTTAGATTTAAACAAATGACTCTGCATCTCATCCTCCATCCCTCTGCTTGTGTAGGACAGCCAGCGTTTGTCTGTTTGTCTGTTTGTCTGTTTTTGGTTACTACTGACAGGTGATAACACTCCGATGAAAACAAAACTATTATTATTATAACTCATTTCTACCATTTTCATCTAAAATGTGACACACCGGACCTTTAAATTAGTCAGTGTTTCTGCAGCACAGCTCGGGGAAAGAGTTAAGGATGCCAGCATCCTACCCCCATCCGCTGATCTGACATTTACCTCAACAATGGCTGCACAGTTACAAACCACGCCTCCTGTTGCTGATGATGCAAACCAGCCTCTACTTTTTTTCCATGCAGACGGAAACATAGGTTAGCCAACACTCTATAATGGTGGCCGCCGGCCAACAAGCATTGCGTAAGCTACCATGCAGTGGACGTCCAGCGGAGAGGGGACACGGGACGAGAGGGGATGAGGATGTGCAGAGGTCTTCCTGAGCCTCAAACAGGGGACATACGGAGCACATGTGTTTTCTAATGTACTTCAAATATGTCCCTCCTGTGGGGAAGGAGACTTCGACAGGGGGGGGGGAGTGTGTGGAGGCTTTCTTGGAAATTCTGTAGGAGTCTCTTTTTTCTGCTGGCAAACAGATGTTGCAGACTATCGCAGCACTTGAGAAAATCTCCTCCTCTACAGCGACAGTATTCACGGCTCTGTGAGAGCCAGAAAGCGCCCTTCAGGTGAGGTAATTACCCAAGAGGCCCTGCTGCAAGGCAGACACAGACGGAGGCTTTGAGGTGTGGGGATGGCGGATGGCGCCATGCGAAAGTCTGAACAATACCGAGAACTGGCCCTGAGAGGGGGGAGGAGGGGGGGTTTATGAGCTAGCTGAGCTTTGCTTTGACTCATTCTTTGCCAAAGGACTCTAACAATTTTTCAGTGTGCTGAAACAGTAAACAATGCTCGGCCTCTTCACGCCGGAGCCGGAGGGGGGGGGGCACAGGGCTCTTTTACCTGGGGCGTTGTGGAAAGACTGAGAGCGCATTAAAGGTCGCCCAGGTGAAGTCATGTCTGCGCTGAAGACGTCTCCGTTGGGGAACGGGGGGGAGCCACGCACCCCAACACCACCGGGGTTAGCCACACTGAAGTCTGCGACAAGACACACACACACACACACATGCATGAGTGGAGGCTCGTGCAAGCACGGAGTGATTAAACACAGCAAAAAAAAAGATGCGACACAGAAATGCAATGAGAGCTCTGGTGCAGTTCACACACACACACACACGCTTAATGTTATCTGGTAAATTTCAGACTTTCAAATGATGAAATGATTAAAAAAAAGCAGGTGGCAAAGTCGTTAGACGCTCATTCACTTCATTCATATCATGCTTAATCTCCTCCAGCGTGAAATTATCCAGTTTCATCTTAACGGCTGGATTGAATTCATTATCAAAGCAGATGAAGAGACTCACCGGGCAGGGAGGAGGAGGAGCTGGTGCGGGGGAGGGTGTGACTGTGCAGGTTCGGCTGTAAAAGAGCACATTTAATTTTAATTCATTCATTCCTCCACTTTTACTCATTTTTGACTAAAATGTTCACGTGTATTTGAGCTGAATGGCGACTTTCTAACTGCAGAAGGATTAAACTTAAGAAAAAAACGACTCTGCAGGCTGAATCACTGGCACTAATCTGTGTATTTGTGTTCAAATTGATGTAGAAGCTGCAGTAACGTAGACTCAGAGGATCATCCTATGAAACACTAGATCCTACACTTCCCATAATGCACATCAATGACATACAACTCTTCAGTGTCTTTGATGAGATCCTCCCTGCCATGTCTGTCAAACTCCACATCCAACTTATGATGCAGTGCTGCTGCTAAGATGCACAGATGATGTGTGTGCATTAAGTTGCATTGACAGCGTGTGTTAAGCAGACAGTGAAGTTGATATTAAAGCAGCTGTCAAGAATTTGGTGTTTATTTGTAAAGACTTGTTTCTATAATAATCCCATGTTATTAGGTAGTTAATATAACTACTTCTGCATCTTTGTGCATTTAATGGGAAGTCATTTAACCTCTGTAATCTGTCTCCATCTGCAGCAACACAATGAAATATCTCAACCACTCTTTGACAGGATGCCATTAAATTCTGCATTGATGTTCATGTTTCATAGATGATCAATCCTAATGATTATAATTATCAGATTAAGATGCTAAAATGAGCTGACCTGGCAGAGTTTGAGCCTGTCAGCATTCTCCTCCCTCTCTGCTATCAGCTTGTGGCCAGTTTGCAAGGGCACCTGTTGGTACCACTTGGTTTAAAGAACTACAAACATGCCAGAACATTTTTTTCCCTGCAGAGCAAAGCGATAAAGCGTGCAGCCAGACCTTCAGCCAGACCTTTCTGCTGTGCTGACACAGTGCTTTTTAAGATATGGCTGGCTATTTGAGACCATAAAAACCTGTAAACACTACACCTGCGTTCCATCAGCGTGTTAGCATTGTGATTGCGAGCATGTTTGCATGCTGATGTTCGCATTAAGTTCAAAGCACCTCGTCACAGAGCTGCTAGCACGTCTGCAGACTTGTTCTTTAATAAAGGAAACCAGCAACAGCTAAACAAGCGAGGCTTTCCAGGGATTTGAGCTCTATTTTCACACAGTATCTCTTCCAAAAAATGCTCAAAATAGCACCCATCCTCAGTTACAACAGCCAGAACGATATACACAGATGAGCCTCTGTGCTTGTGGGGGTTTTCCTTAACTTAACTAGCTTGCTTTGTTTTTCTTTTTTTGGCTGGACGGAGAGCAGCCATAATGGTTCTTCGGGAAATGTGGTCAACGCTGTGTTTTTAATCAGGCGCTGGACCGGAGCCAGGAGAGATTTGTCCACCGCGGTCAGGCTGATTAAGCAGAGTGGAGACGCGGTGAACAGGGGCAGATATCTGGCAGGACATGTTTACTGCTCCTGCTTGTCTCTTGTCTTGCATGGAAACCCGCACATTATTCTTTTCTCCGTCTTTTTTTTTTTTTACGAACATGTTTGATTGGTTTTACCGGAGGGGGCACGAGGAGATCGCGTTGTGCTTGTTCTGCAGAGTGGAACATGTCCTGGCAGGACACACACTCATTTTCCTGCACGCAGACAAACTGCACCTGATTACACATGAGGTCACACTGTATCTTGTACAGAGTGGCACCGTTCCTAATAATGCTTTCTTTATTTTTCTTTCCTGGAAGTCTTCATTTTACAGTTTCAAGGAATCTTCATAAAGAATCCGAACATAAATTATTTTAACCGTTCAATGTGGGCAGAAATGCTGGAAAGCTGGAAAGATTTGTGACCGTGGGAACAAATAAACAGAGTCAGGTGGGGTTTTTTAAAAAAATGTAGTATAGAATTACTCGATTACATCTTTGATTACATCACTGCCAGATGCCAGTTTTGTAAATGGGGACTTAGTTACCATTTGTTTCTGTTTTCTTAATGATGATTTTAGGATAATGGCGTCTTTATTCCTTTTCATTTACATTGAAAATGGAAGATAAACATTATGACTCAGTGCTTCTCTTGCATAACGAAAGCTAATTGCTTCATGAGGCCTTTGATTAAAAAGAAAGCGGCGACGAAAACTTGCACATGTTGTAAAATACACACATTACTCATGTAGTTTGTGTTTTTTCTGCACTGAAAATGTTTTAAGGAAAAAGAACATTTGTGGAACTCAGATTTTTGTGTCTGCCTACATTTTTCAATAAAAACTGCAGTGATTGCAGTTTGATTTTGAAGTAATCCAAATATATTGAGATTAAATGACATTTTTACCCTGTAATTTAAATTCATAAAAGCATTTCAGAGTGATCTAATCAAACTCTGTAAATAAATGTATAAAAAAGGAGGCCTGGGTTTTTGTTTCCACATGGTTTTATGACATTAGTGCTGTCAGTGAATTATGTTCTGAATGAAAGCAAAGCCTCAGGTGGCTTCAGAGACACTTAACCCTCCATCTTCAGGGGCGAGTCTCAGGAGGGTTTGTGGACGGAGAACAATCCACTGAAGCTGTTTATTTCCAGTGTAGGAAGCACTAATCTAAAGCTTTCCATTCGCACCATATTTATTGGTCTGCTTTCGATAAGCACCTCCACACGCTATAGCTGATTTAATTTATGACTAACAATAAAAAAAGCCGCTCAGTTGCGGTTACTTCCTTTGTTCTCGGCTAACAAGGCTGTGATGGAGGAGCAGGTGCTGCTGACCTGAGAGGACGACAGCGAGTTCACCCCGTTGTGGAAAGCGGGCTGGGGAAGTCGGTGGCCGCCGGGGAGGACGGGCTGCTCTTTGGCCATCAGAGACTCGGCCCGTTTGATGATGTCACCCATGCGATGGATGAAGCCCTCCTTCTCCGACGGCAGGATGAACTCGTTGTGCACCTGAGAGAGAAAACGACAACCAGTGAAGAAGCATTCAGATGTTTTAGTGAAACCACAATGTGAAAATGCTCAGGTACAATTTAAGCATTTAAACTCTCTGTTAAAGAACACAGGTAATAACAAAATGAACTTAATGTTCCAAAGTGAAAGAATTTATACTGAAAACTCTTTTAAGATACATAAGATTACTGGATTGGTGTTATTGCATTCATGTTTAAGCAGCCTTTTATTAATCACGGTGTTGCCAATCTACTTCCTTACCACATGATACTTGATTTATTTATATAAAAGAGGGGAGTTATTACTGTAAAAATGCATCAAATCTTGGCTTTTTATCATGTTTTTCGGTATAAAATCATTCATTGTATGCTACACACTGTCACAACTGCACAACTGCAATGTATATTTATGCATACATATATATATATATATATATAGGAGGTGTCAGATCTAACTTTATTCTAGTTTATTTTTATTCTTATTTGACATTGTACTTTTATCATCCATTT